>JALAZF010000513.1:3852500-4338451 GCA_022829125.1 Lathyrus tuberosus
CATCCGATATTAGTTCTTCGTCAATTTGGATACCCGATGAGACACATCCCACTGGGTGTTCATCTGGAAGGTCTTTTCTTCAAAGAAGGAAAAAACGACAGAGCACTAAAGATGGAAATAATGCAAGCTTGGAAACATGTTCATAAAAAAGGACGAGAGTCTCTGGGAAAACCGGACTGTGTCTCGGTGGAGCCTTATCTCCATTGGGTACAAACTAGAGCTCTCAAGCTAAAGATGCCTTATCCTCGTTACGGAATTCTTCCGCCAAGGGAAACTGTCATGTACTTCATGACGGAAACTGAAAAGCTTCAGGTTACTCTCAACAAAGTTCAAAAGGAAAGAAGGTCTTGGAAGAACAAGTACCGCACCCTCGACGTCGAGTGTATCCAAATACAGCAACTACTAAAAGAGAAAGATGCTCTTATTGAAATTTTGGAGCGGCATGCTGTAGAGAATCAAGATGACCAAAGGAATTTGCTCACTCCTTTCACCTGGCAAAGGAATGACAATCCGACAACGGCCCAAGCGCCCCGGTCAAAGAAAAGGAAGATACCAGAATCAGCACCCGGTTTCTCTTCAGAGAGGACTCGGGACCCATTAGTTTAGGTTTCTGTTTCTGTACTTTGTAATCTACTGTATTTCCATTTTTGTAATCCTTTGGAATTCAATAAAGAGGGGTTTCCCCACTGTTTGATATTTGCAATCTAATTGTCGAAGTTTATTTTAATTAAACCTAAAAACAATTAATATAATCATTGCATTCATCATTCTCACATCGCGTATTCTTCTTCCCTACGAATCTTACGTTTGTGTCTCGATTCTAGAGTCAAACTGTCTCATTCGTATAATACTCGGGCCAATCGTCAGAAAAAGATGGATGATCTTGAGGAAGAAAACAGAGAGTTGAAAGAAGAGATCGACGCTCTGAGAGAGGATATGAGAAAGCTTCGTAACGACATGCAAGCCATGGCAGAAGCTCAGCTACAAAGAACTGTGATCTCAGAGATCACCTCAACGCCCATCATAGAAAAGTATGATCCTAGGTATTAGATGCCGAAAGATCGTCCTTGGGGCATGCCTGTTAACTATATCCCGGAAGGATATGTTCCGCCGATCACTGAAGATCAGGGAATCGCAACAGAAGCCGCTGGGCCTGAAGGTTACAAACTTCGGGAAAGCGAAGATGCCAGGGGCATACTCAAGACTCCTGAAGGTTACAAACTTCGGGAGGCGCCAAGACTTACTGCCGTAGTCACGGTACCACCCCCTGTGGTGCACACTGTCCCGGAAGGACAGATTCCACCAACACCTTCTGGTAAGAAGGAAACTATGTTTGACAGAATGGAGGAATTCCAGGAGCAGTTCTTGGAAATGCAGAAAGAGATGCAAGCCATTCGCGGTCAGGATCTATTTGGAAAGGACGCCGCAGACCTCTGCTTGGTCCCAAATGTAAAAGTCCCGCACAAGTTCCAAGTGCCCGACTTTGAAAAATACAAGGGTAACTCTTGCCCTCAGAGCCATCTGGTGATGTACGCTCGGCGGATGTCAGCTCAGACGGAGAATCAGGACCTGCTGATTCACTACTTCCAGGATAGTTTAACCGGTGCCGCACTCAAATGGTACATGGGTTTAAACCGTACTACGATCAGTACATTCAGAGATCTTGGTACTGCCTTCGTCCAACAATACAAGTACAATTTGGACATGGTACCCGACAGAGATCAACTCAGATCAATGTCACAAAAGGACAAGGAAACCTTTAAGGAATATGCTCAAAGGTGGCGTGAAATTGCCGCTCAAATTTGTCCACCTCTTGAGGAAAAAGAGATGACAAAGATCTTCTTAAAGACCTTAAGCTCATTTTACTATGACCGAATGGTTGCCAGTGCGCCCAGTGATTTCACCGAGATGGTCGGCATGGGTGTACGTCTTGAGGAAGCCGTCTGAGAAGGACGTTTGGTAAAAGACACTAGATCAACGAGCGATACTAAAAAATACGGTAGTGCTCTCCCTAAGAAAAAAGAGCAAGATATTGGGAATATCTATCTCGGAAAGCAAAGGCGACGTTATTAGCCAGTAGCAGCTGTTACTCCTGCTATCGGCCCCGCGCCTGTTCCTACGTATCAACCTCAGGTTGCGCAGAGCCAACCTGACCAACAAAGGACACAACAGCCTCTTCAGCAGGCTCGTCCTCCATATAACAACAACCGTACAACACAGCCACCAGGATTTGATCCTATACCCGTAACGTACGCAGAGCTGTTTCTGTTGCTGTTGGCTAAGGGGCACATTCAGACTAAGTCTCCCCTTTCAGTTCCCGAAAATCCGCCTTTTTGGTTTAAAGCGGATCAAACATGTCCTTATCATCAAGGAGGTTCAGGGCATAACATTGAGACTTGCCTCAATTTCAAATCCGACGTGCAAAAGCTTGTTAGGAGCGGGCTCTTATCTTTCAAAGATACGAATCCTAATGTTCTTACGAACCCGCTGCCTCAACACGAGAAAGCTGCAGTCAATCTGATTGAGAAAGGGACTAACAATGTCTATCAAATTCACGATGTACTCTTATTGGGGACCAATCTGGTCAGGATGCATTGTAGACAGAGTGGATATGGCCATGTGCCACCTCATAATTATCACCAGTGTGATATCTGCTCTAAAGATAACTAAGGATGTTTGGTAGTGCAAGCAGCTCTACAGGAACAAATGGATCTTGGATGGATCCAAGAGCACCGAGTTCGTGGAGTTAACATGGTTTACACGAATTCCAACATCATTCAAAACCACGACATCCGTGTGATGAATGTCAACTTGGTGGCGATGCACTCAAGGCAAAGCCAGTATCATAATCTTCCGCGGCACGATTACAGTTCCTGTCTGATTTGCTCGGTAAACAAACAGGGATGCTCTTTCATACAAGAGGCCCTCCAGCGTCAGATGGATCTTGGATGGATCCAAGACTACCATGATAGGAACTCCTATCAAATCAACATGGTTCAGATCTTTGACATTCGCGTGATGAATACCAATCTGGTAGAGTTACATGCTGAGCAGGTCCGACTCGAATTCTTAATATCACACGATTATCAAAATTGTAAAGCAGGTTGCGAAAACGATCGAGGTTGTACCCTTGTCCAGGAGGCACTTCAGCACTTGTTAAATCACTGGTGGATGCCAATCTATATGGACGAAGATACTCAGCAGATTAGTATCAATAACAGGAATCCTACTCGTCGTCAAAGTCAGGATGTTCGATCAATGGAAGGTAACCTAGTGAGGTTACATTGTATTCAAAGTGGGCGTGGCCAGGTGCCACCACACAACTATGACAGTTGTAGCGTCTGTTCGGAAAGTAACCAAGGGTGTTACCTTGTGAGAGCAGCTCTTCAGGGTCAAATCGATCATGGAGAAATTCATCCATATCCAGGTTCAGGACCCATCATTTGGTCGCCGAACTACCTTGCCGATCAAGTTGAGGATGTTGTCACTATCTCTGGTCATCACCAGATCAGGGATGTTTTTGCCATCATTCCTCTACTTGACGAATCTAGAGTTCCCAACCAGGAATGGATTGAGATTACTTACGATGGTCAGAAAAATCAGAAGGTTCCCATAGTCATCTATCTACCGGGACCATTACCGTATGAATCAGCTAAGGCAATCCCTTACAAATACGGTGCAACAACAATTGAGAATGGAAAGGAAATTCCATTACCCTCCGTCGTGAATATTGCTGACATCAGTCGTGTAACACGGAGCGGTCGAATCTTCAACCGAGGGGTTGGAGAATCCAACAAAGAAAAGGAACTTCAGGCAGAAATTCCTGATCTGCCAGTCGGTCAATCTAGTAATCCCGACTTTTCAAAAGACAAAGATGAGATGCTAAAGCTCATCCAAAGGAGTGAATATAACATTGTTGATCAACTGTTATAGACTCCTTCAAAGATCTCAGTATTATCACTGTTACTCAGTTCAGAAGCACACAGAGAGGCTCTACAGAAAGTCTTGGAGCAAGCCTTTGTGGAACAGGATGTAACAGTCAGACAATTCGATAGCATTGTCTCTAACATCACTTCCTGCAATAATTTGGGATTTAGTGATGAGGAATTACCCGAAGAGGGTCGCCGTCATAACATGGCGCTCAACATTACAGTTAACTGCCAGGGCGATGCTTTAGCCAATGTACTGGTAGACACAGGGTCAGCCCTGAATGTTATGCCGAAGCCCACTTTGACGCAATTATCATTCAAGGGCCCTCCGATGAGAGTCAGCGAGGTCGTCATCAAAGCATTCGACGGATCCAGAAAAACAGTTATCGGCGAAGTTGATCTTCCCAAACTATTGGTCCTCACACTTTCCAAATCACTTTCCAGGTCATGGATATCCGGGCAATATACAGTTGTTTATTAGGAAGGCCTTGGATACATCAGGCTGGAGCGGTTACTTCAACCCTCCACCAAAAGCTAAAGTTCGTCAAGAACGATCAACTTGTCACGGTTTGTGGGGAACAAGCCTTGCTTGTGAGCAACTTATCATCATCCACTTGTACAGAACCCGAGGAGGTTATTGGAACTCAGTTCCCAGCACTATCGGTGAGCAAGAATGATCAATCCGAAGAAGGAACTTCAATTTCTTCATACAAAGATGCTATCAAAGCGGTCGAGAGTACCGATACAAAAGGATGGGGACGGCTTGTCATTCCTATTAACAATAAAACAAAGAAGGGTCTTGGTTTTTCTGCAACCTGTACCCAGACGGCCGCCAACGATGAAAGTCTTCATCCCCTTCAAAATTTCTTCCACAGTGGAGGTTTTCTTCACCCAGTGTCTCAGACAGTTCATGCTATCAATGAGGAAGATCCCTCTGACACAGATGAAGAATGGAAGTCCTACCTTAACAAGGACGGCTATATGTCTCAGGAAGAGGTGCCTATGCCTTTTTGCTTTCCTACAGAAAGTCTGAGATTTATACCAAGATCAGATGTCGAAATGATCTACGGAGATTGTGATCCGGAAGGATGCCGTGCTCCGCCAAACTCATTATAGGAAGACACTCTAATGAAAGACAACTTTGACTCTACCTACTATGGCCCGATGGATGGTCTGCCAATGTCGCAACCTTACCCAGGAAACTTGGGGCAAGAAAGTTAGCCGAGTAATGAAACTCAGCTGACCATCATTGAACAGAATACCTGTGTCTCCGCCATGTCATGGGATCAACACTCAGGTCATTCGGAAACTACTCAACATGAAGATGAATTCGCAACGTTTGCAGGACTTGAATTCATCAACTATGCTTTTCCCGAGGTCAACGTCATCGAGAGGGATGACTTCTCCAGTTCCAAAGAAGTTTGGGACACCCTGGGACAACCAAGTGGAAATACGACTTTATGGTCAAGTACACCGCTCCCGAAAGCTCTCGTATCAGGCTCGAAGATATCCAGCCAACTGGATGGGGAGATACAGCTGAGAGCACCAATGCTATGCAAAATGCAACAGAGGAATCCTCCTACGACAATTTTTCTTGGGAGACAGATTCCAATGATCTTGCTCCACCAGAAATCAGCGTCATTGCTGAAGACAAATCAAGGAAGGTGCCAGACTTTGTGATTCACCGAGGAGTTCGCCGCCAATGGGTTGCCGTCGAGGTTCCGAAGGTCGTTCATCAGTCAAAGTAATTGCCATCTTTAACCTTTCACCCTGCCCAGGTGAAACGGATGTTTTGATAGGGCTCGCTTTCTGTAAATTTCCCTCTTCGCTTTGCCCAAAGCGAGTGAGTTTTGTTTTATAGGGTTGTAGTTTCAAGATTCAACTTGTTCATTAATAAAATAACGTCGTTCTGTAATTTCCGCATTAATTGTTGTTTTCTCTTTTTGCTTTCTCAGAAAATGGTAATCCTAAAAAACATTCAATAATAAAAACAAGCAGTAAAAATAAATACACTGCACACACTTACATTTTCTCTATCTCTTCTAAACACGAATCATCACATCATGTAGATTGCTTGTTTTATACCCCGTTGAAACATACGATCCGACGCCTTCTCCCAACTTTGAGTTCCCGGTATTCGAGGCTGAAGAAGAAGTTGACAACAAAATTCCAGAAGAGATCTCCCGACTACTCAGACAAGAGGAAAGGTCCATTGAACCTCACAAAGAGCCATTGGAAACGGTAAGCTTGGGTTCAGAAAAAGAGAGAAAAGAAATCAGGATCGGAGCATTGCTCAGTCCAACTGCCAGAGAGGGTTTGATAACGCTTCTCAAAGAATTCCCCGATGTATTCGCTTGGTCCTATCAGGATATGCCAGGGTTGGATACCAGCATCGTGGAACATCACTTACCATTAAGATCGGAATATCCGCCAGTAAAGCAAAGGTTGAGACGGACTCACCCGGACATGGCCATCAAAATCAAAGAGGAGGTACAGAAACAGATCGACGCGGGTTTCCTCGCTACATCTGAATATCCTCAATGGTTAGCCAACATCGTACCCGTTCCCAAAAAGGATGGAAAGGTCAGAATGTGTGTTGATTACAGAGATCTGAACAAGGCAAGTCCAAAGGACGACTTTCCTTTACCACACATTGACATGCTGGTTGACAGCACAGCAAAGTTCAAAGTATTCTCCTTCATGGATGGATTCTCGGGCAATAACCAGATCAAAATGGTGCCGAAAGACATGGAGAAAACTTTGTTCATTACCCCATGGGGTACCTTTTGTTAGAAGGTAATGCCGTTCGGTTTGAAGAATGTCGGGGCGACCTATCAAAGGGCCATGACTACTCTGTTTCATGACATGATACACAAAGAAATCGAGGTATATGTCGATGATTTGATTGCAAAATCAAGAACAGAGGATGAGCACGTTGAACATCTGTCAAAATTGTTCGAACGTCTAAGAAAATTCAAGCTCCGCTTGAATCCCAACAAGTGCACTTTCAGTGTCCGTTCGGGGAAATTACTAGGGTTCATCGTCAGCCAGAAAGGAATTGAAGTTGATCCTGACAAGGTCAAGGCCATTCAAGAAATGCCTTCTCCGAAAACTGAAAAACAAGTCAGAGGATTCCTGGGACGTTTGAACTACATCTCCAGATTCATATTCCTTATGACCGCGACATGTGCGCCGATTTTCAAATTACTCAAAAAGAACCAGGATTGCGTTTGGTCAGAAGACTGCCAATCTGCCTTCGACAGTATTAAGGAATATCTGTTGAATCCTCCGATTCTATCACCTCCAGTGGAAGGAAGACCACTAATCATTTACCTCACAGTCCTAGAGGACTCAATGGGATGTGTACTTGGCCAACAAGACGAAACTAAAAGGAAAGAGTCTGCCATTTACTATCTAAGCAAGAAATTCACCGACTGCGAGACTCGGTACACAATGCTTGAGAAAACTTGTTGTGCTTTGGCTTGGGCAGCCAAACGTCTTCGCCAGTACATGATTCGTCATACTACTTGGTTGGTCTCCGAAATGGATCCAATCAAGTACGTTTTCGAAAAACCTGCTCTCACGGGAAGGATTGCCCGTTGGCAGATGTTACTATCAGAATATGACATAGAGTACCACGCTCAGAAAGCCGTTAAAGGAAGTATTTTAGCCGATCATTTGGCTCATCAACCGATTGACGATCAAGAATCAATCGGGTTTGACTTCCCAGACGAAGATGTCATGTATCTAAAAATGAAAGATTGCGATGAACCGCTACCCAGTGAAGGGCCAGAACCAGGTTCCCAGTGGGGACTCATCTTTGACGGAGTAGTTAATCATTATGGAAACGGAATTGGGGCAATCATTGTTACCCCTCAGGGTTCCCACATTCCTTTCACTGCCAGACTTACGTTCAAATGTACGAACAACGAGGCCGAATACGAAGCATGTATCATGGGTCTCGAAGAAGCGATTGATTTAAGGATCAAAAACTTGGACGTATACGGCGACTCAGCCCTGGTTATCAACCAGATAAAAGGAGATTGGAACACATACCAATCAGGATTGATTCCTTACAAAGACTATGCAAGAAGGTTGTTACCCTTCTTCAACAGAGTCGACTTTCATCACATCCCTCGTGATGAGAATCACATGGCTGACGCATTAGCCACTCTCTCTTCCATGATTAGTGTAGGTCGATGGAATGACATACCTAAGATCGACATAATGCGCCTTGAACGGCCCGCTTACATCTTCGCGATTGAAGCAGTCATAGACGACAGACCTTGGTATCGCGATATCAAATGCTTCCTTCAGAAACAAGAGTACCCATCTGGGGCACTCAGAAAAGACAGGAAAACCCTCAGAAGATTGTCTGGAAACTTCTTCCTGAGCGGTGACACTCTTTATAAGAGAAATTTTGACATGGTCTTGCTCCGATGCATCGATAGACCAGAAGCAGACGTGCTCATGAAAGAAATTCATGAAGGATCCTTTGGCACTCATGCCAACGGACACACAATGGCGAGAAAAATTCTCAGGGCCGGGTATTATTGGTTGACCATGGAATCCGACTGCTACAAGTACATGAGGAGGTGTCACAAGTGTCAGATATACTCCGACAAAATTCATGTACCGCCATCACATCTCAAAGTTCTTTCTTCCCCGTGGCCTTTTTCCATATGGGGAATCAACATGATTGGCATGATTGAACCCAAGGCTTCAAACGGACATCGGTTCATCCTGGTAGCCATTGACTATTTCACCAAGTGGGTCGAAGCAGCGTCATTCGCCAATGTAACCCGACAAGTGGTGGTCCGATTTATCAAAAACAATATCATCTGCCGTTATGGTGTTCCAAGCGAGATCATTACTGATAATGGATCTAACTTGAACAATAAGATGATGAAAGAGTTGTGTGCAGAGTTCAAGATCGAACACCATAACTCATCTCCCTACCGACCCAAGATGAACGGAGCGGTAGAAGCGGCTAACAAGAATATCAAGAAGATTGTTCAAAAGATGGTTGTAACCTATAAAGACTGGCACGAGATGTTACCTTTTGCTCTTCATGGTTATCGCACATCTGTCCGTACTTCAACAGGGGCTACCCCTTTCTCTCTAGTATATGGCATGGAGGCAGTGCTTCCCATAGAAGTAGAGATCCCGTCAATCAGGGTATTGATGGAAGCTCAGCTCACTGAAGCTGAATGGTGTCAAAGTCGACACGACGAACTGAACCTGATCGAAGAGAAGAGAATCACGACACTATGCCACGGTCAGTTGTATCAACAGAGAATGAAAAGGGCGTTCGACAAAAAATTCCGACCTCGTGTCTTCAGAAATGGAGACCTCGTGCTCAAGAAGATACAATCATTTCTCACTGACTCTCGGGGCAAATGGACCCCGAATTATGATGGCCCCTAAGTGGTCATGAAAGCTTTCTCAGGCGGCGCCTTGAGACTTGCAACCATGGACGGAGAGGAATTTGCCTACCCCACGAATGTTGATGTAGTCAAGAAATACTTCACCTAAACTAAAAAAAAAAACGTCTCGGTGGATTGAAAACCCGAAAGGGCGGTCCAGGCAAAAGTTAGAGACATGAAAAAAAAGAATCATCCCGATGGATTGGAAATCTCATAGTACAATCCAGGCAAAAGTTAGGGATAATGGCAAGTAACTATGTTCAACAGAGGCAAGTCCCTCAGCAGCAGTAGTTACATCATCTATCAGAGGAAATCTCCAGTCAAAGGTCATCTTCGACAGAAGCTCAGGATGCCCCGAATTCAAAGTTGGTAGAAGGATAGTGGTCGTTATGTTTCAACGTAGCTCTTTTCCCTGTAAATTACAATTTTCTAACTTTGTATATACTCTTTGGAATCACGCGTTTGGCTGATCTCCATCTTATCAATAAAATTTGAGCCCTTGTGCTTTTGTTTGTAATTCTTTACTTGTTTTAGCTTTACAGAACGACGTTGTTTAAACTTAATCAGCGATTCTTGAAATAAAACAAAAATAAATTTACTTGTTAAACTTTTTCTGCTTTTAAATTAAAGATGGCATTTCTTTTGACTGTTGAACATCAGAAGAACATCGATCGCTTCTTCCGAAGTAAGCGAACTTTAAAGTGCAGAATCAAAGTACTCCTTCTAAACCAGTTCGCCTGAATGAAGGGATCAACTGTGTCAGAGACCTTGTTTCGTGTGACATCCTCGGTCGAGTTCTCATCTCCTAAGCCCGATCAACATAGCTCCCAACGGGACTATCTCTCCTAAGCAAGGTGGAATTGCTATTTTGAATCAAAGGTACTTCTTCGCCCCGCGATGGCCGAGTATCCAATTGTGTTCATCCATTAGTCTGTATGTCGCGTCTGTTTTGTCAGCATAAACATACATACTTCATGCATTTTATTTGCGTTCGCATTTTGTATTGCATCACTATCACTTGAGTCGGTCTTGTCCCCTAGTGATAAACAGGTTTCTCAATCGAGTTTGTCAGTTCTTTCCTCGTCAGGAAATGTTGCGTCTGCACAATCTCGCCACCAGTGTATCTTTAGATCAGAGTCGGCACTTTGCCACTTTGATAACTTGAACCTCTGAAAAGCCAGAGAAAACCTTCAACAAATGTCACTCTTCGCCATTGAAGATGATATCCTTGCTTTCCCGGATTAAGGAAAATCCACAGAGAAAGCCTCGTGATCAGAGATTCGGCAGTACATCAGTATTTCTCCGAAAAGTCGCTGATGAAAAGTTCATCGGTACCTCAAAATTGGATCCCATCATATGGCATTTCTCCGGGAAGATCCCGAGAAAAGTATGATGTAACCCCAAACGAAAACAGTCTCTCAAGAGACTCGCTTTCCCAAGTAGAATCGACAAATGACGTCTCCAAAACAGAGAAGTTTGTACAACTCTACAACTCAGACGACTAGGTTCCCCAGCAAGTCTGACATCAAAACATTCTCCACTCAAATGGCATCTCTCCAGGAAAATTCGGCGAGAAGTTTGAGGAAAGCCACTATGAATAGCGTCCCTTGTCAAGAAAGTTTATTGACAAAAGAAACTAAGACCAGTTCTTGGTAGGAAACAAGGATCGAGGGGAAGTTTAAATCAGAAACTAAGACCAGTTCTTGGTAGGAAACCAGGATCGAGGAGAAGTTTAAATCAGAAACTAAGACCAGTTCTTGGTAGGAAACCAGGATCGAGGGGAAGTTTAAATCAGAAACTAAGACCAGTTCTTGGTAGGAAACCAGGATCGAGGGGAAGTTTAAATCAGAAACTAAGACCAGTTCTTGGTAGGAAACCAGGATCGAGGGGAAGTTTAAATCAGAAACTAAGACCAGTTTCTTGGTAGGAAACCAGGATCGAGGGGAAGTTTATTTCAAAAGAGACTGAGACCAGTTCCTTGGTAGGAAACCAGGATCGAGGGGAAGTTTAACTTTTCTAAGCATCATCGCTTAGCTAAAGAAGATGAATGCGTAAGCTACCATTCATAACCACCATCAAAATTTCGGATATTCCGATATTTAATCCTCTTGCACCCCGAATGCCCGAATCCCTTCGTCATTCATACCTTCGGGTCCAAGAAGATTAAATAGGGGCATCTGTAATACCCCAAATTTTGACCACTAAGATTTCCCATCATTATGAAAATCATCATCACAATATGGATGAACCATCATGCTTCATCAGTCTCCCCAAAGATGGGTGAGCATCCACTACAATCAAAATTAGGGTTTCAAGCCCTCTCTGAGTGCTTAGACAAAGGATCAATCAAGAAATGACATGATCTTCAACTTGTCTAATCTCTTAAACGTCAACAATGGATCAAAAAGGACTCCTACTTCAAGGATTAAGCACAAAGCTGCTCCCTTCTAGGTGGATTAAGTCTCAAGATCGACAGTGTCACCAAATTAGGGTTTTGGTCGACCAGGGCCTCCAGAAGGAAATTTTCATCTGGGCACAAGGCAATGATCCAAAACATGACCTAATATACTTCATGGAACCTCATGAACCCATGCATCAAGTCAATTTTGCCTCAGGGGATGCATTCATCAAAAATCAGGAATTAGGGTTTCTTGACCTAATTCACCCCTAAGTTGACTTTTGGGACAAACAATGAGCCAAGACCTCAAGAGATGATTTGAGTGTCTCTAATACACCATATTGATCCATTTGGAATAATGGATTGATCCAAGAAGCTTGAGCAACAAGTCTCATTTTCATCTGCACCACAATTAGGGTTTTAAGGGAAAAGTCAACTGTAACTTTGACTTTTGACCAAGACATGCTCCCAAACCCTAATACATGATTGAATATACCCTATGACACCCATGGAACATGTCCATCAAGTTTGATTTAGGTCAAGGACATGATTTCCTGAAGAATTGCACAGTTTGGAATTCATCTGATAAAAAGTCAACTGTGCACAAAAGTCAACTTTGACTTTTTGGGATTTTTCACCAAAATGGATTTTTAACCCTAAAAAGATGTTAATGTATGATTTAAATCATCATTCATCAAGAAAAATCAAGAAAAGTGAGATAACTTGTAAAAGGGGTAACCATAAAACTTAAAAATTTTTCTAAGTTAAAAATAAAGTGGCAAAGGTACCAACTTTGGAGGACCATAACTCCTAAACCACAAGGCCATTTTTTCTCATCCAAAGATGGATTTGTAGCCCTCATTATCACCTACAAAAACTTCAACTACAAGTCATTCCAATTCATTAAGGATTTTGAGTTATGGAGTGATCAAAGTGGCTGAAAAGTGAAAATGTCACTTTTTCCAACACTTAGTGAAATTTTCACTAAGTCAGAATTCTGCTTCACTTTTTGCCAAATGTAGGGGGGTTTTTCACTTGGAATAAAAAGAGATCAAAACCAAACTTGTTCAAACAGTTGTTGTATCATGTAAGAGCTTTCCAAAATGGCCAAGAACATTGCCAAATTCAACCTACATCATGAGATACAACATTGGCAAGTTGCCTTGCTGAAATCTGTCAAAGCAAGGCAGAATTTGCATTTTGGCTCGATTTGCCAAAATCAGCCAATTGCAATTGCTCCAATCCACTTGGACACCTCAGAGGATTGAATCCAAAGGGGACAATCACTGAGCCAAGCCTCCAAGGTCCAAGGAACAAGGAATAACATGTTGAACCTAGAATGGCCAAAATAGGGACAAGACTTCAAATTTGGAATGAGGCATTCAATGGAACCATCAAGGTGGCATGGACTGAGCCATTCTCATATGAAATCAGTCAAGACTTATCCAAGACCAAGGGGACCAAAGCTCTGTGCCCTAACCTCTAGTCAATGGCTAGAGGAGACTTTCATTTCCATTGGCCAACATTGAGGAAACCTACTTACCAGCTGCCATGTACTATTCCTTGCAAAACAAACTTGCTCTACTATAAATAGAGCTCAATTGTGGTCAGTTTAAGTACACCAAAGCCATCTAACAGATGCTTTCCTCAAAATCTCTTTCTCTTGGCAAAAATGCCTTTCTTAGCAAGGTAGCTATCGGGTTTTGAGTTTGAGAGCAATTCTGCACAAACCAATCACTCACACACCTCACATACATCACATATGAGCTGATCAAACACTCACATAACTTCTGAAACATCAAAATATCAAAATCACTTGCCATCCACACAAGTTTGAAGTGAAGTTGCAGCTGAGATGCCATAAACTGATCCAGTCCATTTCAATTCAAACCAAGTGTTCAAACACACTCCATATGGTGTAGGGAAGCTGTTCAGATCATCACAACTCATCTGTAACACCTCCAACCCAGAATTTGATTTGCTCTTGCTGTCACGACTTGGAGGTAAGCCTAAACTTGGTCATCTCTCAATCTATGCATATTTCCTCGCACAATAATTTAGCCATATGTTCATAATCATGCATGGAATGTTTTCCCTCAATTAATTGCATTGTTTGAATCGTGTATCAAAAATCCTAGCCTTCATGCAGAAATTAGGGTTCTTGAGGTTTCTTCGTGATTTCTTGTTGTAGGTTTAATTTAAATGAAATTAAAGTACATAGACATGATCGTGAGGTTGAGGCGAGCATAATGATATGTGGATTGCATGTTATAATTACGTATTCAGTGAGATTGGATAGAAAATGAAAATCTGGGCAAACTGAAAAACGCGCGTGTTCTTGGTGTTGTTCTTGGCGCCATTTTCATATATTTGAATATTTGAATTTTGTGATTTTGTTTAATTGATTCAAAAATTAATTTCTCTCTGAGTTTTAATGATTTTGAGTTGATTCTTTTTTTAATAATTAACAAAAATGTTAAAATATTTTATTTTCACAAAAAATCCCAAAAATATTATTTATTTCATATAATTGATATTTTTGCAAAGAATTAATATTTTGATTGTTTTTGGCATTTTTAATATTTTTTCTACATTGATTTTGCAACTTTTAATGCTTTCTAATTATTTTGTAGGTCAATACTTAATTTTTGAAGCATTAATCCAAGATCACAATTTGTTTTCCATGTGTTAAACAATTTTTGATCATTTTAATTGAATTTTTATTCAATTAAATACATTTTTGAAAACAAATTAGGGTTTTGGATTAATTCAACCCTCATAAATCATTTTCAAAACACTTTGGGCCTCTATTAGAGTGTAAGACCCAATCCTTTGTTTGACCAAATCATCTTTGGGCCTCACTTATTGTATAAGTCTCGATACCGTCAAAAAAAACAAACGGCGCGATCGTCGCCTTTTCAAAAATCATCTGGGCCTACCCTCGAGTAATAAGACCCATTTATTTTTCTTTAAACCTTTTTGGGCCTCTTGAGAGAGTGTAAGACCCATCCCTTTGTACAGAAAACCTTTTTGGGCCATAGTCACTTGTATAAGTCCCTCTGTACAAAGTCAAACAGTGCGCTCACTGATAAAACCCTGGGCCTCTCCTTGAGCTGTAAGCCCCAAATCTTTCTTTTTCAAAGCACTTTCTCCTTTGATTTTGAATATATTGTTGTTTTCAATCTTTCTTTGTTGAACAACTAACCAAACAGCATGGAAGCACTACAACCGAGTAAGTGGTTATCGCTCTCATTTACTGCTTTCATATTATAAACTGTATTGTGGGGCTGCTCACTGTAAGTCTCCTTTCATAAACTCATATCTACTGTGTAATAATAGTATAGATATTTCGAGTTTCCCCGGCTACTACGTCTAGAACTAGGTGACGCCGTTTCACTTATTCGTAGAAATAGACGCCTAGATCCCCAATAGGAGCACCAGATACAGTCTTCTCTTCGGCTGTCCTCCTTAGGAATCGTCAAGAAATTCTATTCCCCAGAGATGAATTATTCTCGGTGAAACTTCTCTTGAATTTCTTCAAACCTCCGAACTGTTCAAACTCTCTTGAAAAGATAAAAGTTGCTGGATAGTAAACCTCGCACGTTTACCAGTGGTTTTATCTTTAAAAGAGTTTTCTTGAACTTTTCTTTGGTTTGGGACCCACAGGCTTCCTAAAAGCAACCCCGCCTCCTCTTGGGCATTATTCAAGGACCCTACGGCTTCTTTTAGAAGTATTCACAGCCTCCTCTTAGGCTTCGTATAATGATCTCTTCCTCCGGGAATGATAGCCTCCTCTTGGGCTTCGTACAAGGACCCGTCGGCTTCTTAAAAGTTTCCAGCCTCCTCTTGGGCTTCGTACAAATTGTCTCGACGACCTCTTAGAGGTATAGGAACAGAACCTAGTCATCCTCATAGAACAGTCCTTTCATAGAGTCTACTACTGTTTCTCGAAGCATAGTACGAAAGATAAAACTCTAGACTTGGACAGTCTAACTTCCTTGAGTCTCAAAGACATTCTCAAGCACCCTTCGTTAAATAGGAAGGAAACCCGCAGACTCGGATAGTCTCAATACCCTTTGGATTTCCCGTTTCCTCAAAGAGAGGGAAATATTCCTGATCCTCAAATCAAATCCCTGAGTACAGTGTTACTCATATAAGAACTGATTTTCTCTCTTAAATCAGTATATTGGATCTGTCGCTCAACTGAAACAGTTACAATAGCCTCCATCTCGGGCTACGTACGAGATACCAAAATTCTCCCCAGTGGAGTCAAAACAACCTTTTTGCCTCTCTCTCGGGCTTTGTACGAGATACAAAAACACTCTCTTACTGAGTATAAAAGATTCTCCAACTAAGTCAACTCTTTGCTAGCCTCCTCTTAGGCTTTGTATAACGATATGCCCCACTGGGTCAAAAACCTTTAGCCTCTCTCTCGGGCTTTGTACGAGACACAAAATAGCCTCCTCTTAGGCTTTGTATAATGATTTTCCTAGCGGAAATTAGCCTCCTCTTAGGCTTTGTGTAAGAAAACCACTGGTTGATCCAATCGACCTTTTAGCATCAAAGTTGTGCCTCGTTCGCAGTACACAAACATCAACAACTCCTTTCCCTTCATCTAATCGCTGTAAGCGGCAAGCCTCTGGATCATCTACATCCATGCCACTGTCCCTCTTTTAGCATGAGAAATTCCTAAGGAAAGATGGCATTGCTCTACACTGAGTTAAAGTCTTCTCCTTCAGGTTAATACCCTTTCTTCGGAAATTATGGCATTGCTCGGATCCGCGTATCCCAGTTAAAGTAATTCTCCTTCCCCCTCTTTAGAGATGACAAATTCTCTCTAAAATTAAGGCCTTTCAGCTTCACGTCTTGGGCTTTAAACAAGACACAAATAGACCTTTTAGCTTCACATCTTGGGCTTTGAACAAGATACAAACTACCTTTCGCTTCATGTCTTGGGCTTTGAACAAGACACCAAAAACCAATTTCCTCCCATAGAATAGGAGGAACTACGAACGCTCTGATTTCCCTGTTTCGGTAAACGGGAATACGTAGGCATAAGATCGGAAGAAAAGATCTTAGTGAGCGCAATCAACAAAAAACCCAAATCCCATATCTCCATCAATTTAAAGCAGTAATTCAAAAGCATCAGTCCTAACATCCTAATCCTTATTCCCCGCCAGAAACCCTTTGCCTAGAAAAAAGAAAGAAAGAACCGTATTGGCGAAATACGAATAACCAGTACAAAGGCCCCCCACATTGATAGCATCCGTAACCTAACAGACCGCTGTTTAAACTCAGTATGCAAAGCATGGTTAATTGGAGACATCTATTTCCCTTCCTTATTCAGCTCACAATAGGATAAAAAATGAATCGACCTGTAGTTTTAAGCTCAACCGCAGAGAGCGACCAGCGCTTAAGAAACGCGTCCAAAATCGCTCGCTACAATCGAGGGGAAGTTTTACCGTTTCTAAGCATCATTGCTTAGCAAAAGAAGATGAATGCGTAAACTACCATTCATAACCACTATCAAAATTTCGGGTATTCCGATATTTAATCCTCTTGCACCCCGATTGCTCGAATACCTTCGCCATTCACACCTTCGGGTCCAAGAAGATTAAATAGGGGCATCTGTCATACCCCAAATTTTGACCACTAAGATTCCCATCATTTTGCAAATCATCATCACAATATGGATGAACCATCATACCTCATTAGTCTCCCCCAAAGATGGATGAGCATCCACTACAATCAAACTTAGGGTTTCAAGCCCTCTCAGAGCTCTTAGACAAAGGATCAATCAAGAAATGACATGATCTTAAACTTGTCTAAACCTCTCAAACATCCACAATGGATCAAGAGGACTCCCACATCAAGGATCAAGCACAAGGCTGCAACATTCCAGGTGGATTAAGCCTCAAGATCGCCAGTGTCACCAAATTAGGGTTTTGGTCGACCAGGGCCTCCAGATGGAATTTTTCCTCTGGGCATGAGCCAATGTTTCAAAGCATAACCCAAAATACTTTAAGGGACCTTATAAACCCAATCATCAAGTCAATTTAGCCTCAGGGGATGCATTAATAAAAAATCAGGAATTAGGGTTTCTTGACCTAATTCACCCCTAAGTTGACTTTTGGGACAAAACATGAGCCAAGACCTCAAGACATGATTTGAGGGTCCCTAGTAAACCACATTGATCCATTTGCAACAATGGATTGATCCAAGAAGCTTGATTCACAAGTTTCAAGTTCATCAGATCCACAGTTAGGGTTTCGCGGAAAAAGTCAACTGTACCTTTGACTTTTGACCAAGACATGCTCCCAAGCCTTGGGACATGATTCAATACACCCTATAACTCCTATGAAATCAATCCATCAAGTTTTATTTAGGTCAAGGACTTGATTTCATAGAGGATCGCACAGTTCGGAATTCATCTGATAAAAAGTCAACTGTGCCCAAAAGTCAAAGTTTGACTTTTTGATTTTTTGATCAATTATGGTTCCCTAACCCTAAAATGATGTTAATGTGTGATTGGAATCATCATTCATTAAGAAAAACCAAGAAAAGTGAGATAACTTGTAAAATGGGTAACCATAAAAAATATAGAAATTTTCTAAGTTATGGAACAAAATGGCTAGGGTACCAACTTCCAAGGATCATAACTTGAGATCCAAGCAACCATTTGGGCTGATCCAAAGATGGATTTGTAGCTTTCATGGTATACTTTAAAAGTGTCAACTACACCTCATTCCAATTCATCATGGATTTTGAGTTATGGTTGGATCAAAATGGCTGAAAACATGAAATGTCACTTTTTCCAACACTTAGTGAAATTTTCACTAAGTCAGAATCTGTTTCACTTTTTCCAAATTATAGGGGCATTTTTCACTTGGATCTAAAAAGTTTCAAGATAAACTATGATCACACACATGTTGTATCATATGAGGGCTTTCCAAAATGGCCAAGAACCCCATGAAATTCCATTTGAGCTTAGAGTTATGACAGTGGCAATATGCCTTGCTGCAACTGTCATAACAAGGCAGATTTGTGCATTTTGCTCGATTTGAGCAATTTGTACAAATGACAAACAAGTTTATCCATCTGAACACCTTAGGGGGAGACCAAGGAGGGACAAACACTGATCCATAAGCCTCCCAAGTCTTTGGAACTAAAAATAGCATGCCAAATCTAAAAAACCCTAAAGAGGGGACAAGACTCCAATTTTGTTTTGGAGCATTCAATGGATGCACCAAGGTGGCATGAACTGAGCCATTTCCAATTGAATGAGTCAAGGATGATCTCTGAACTTGGGAACCAGCAACCTGTGCTCTAACCTCTAGTCAATGGCTAGAGGAGACTTGGATTCCTATTGATCAGCATTTGCCAAACCTCTATTGCAGTTGCCATTCCCTATTCCTTGCAAAACAAACTTGCTCTACTATAAATAGAGCTCATTTTTGCTCAGTTTAAGTACATCAAAGCCATCAAACAGATGCTTTCCTCAAAATCACCTTCTCACTTCCAAATTTTCCTTCTAAAGCAAGTCAATATCGGGTTTTGAGTTTGAGAGCTATTCCAACCAAACCAATCACACCCACACACACACACACCTCATAAACATCATATAGAAGTGATCCAAACACTTAAACAACAACTGTAACACTGATTTCTCAGAATCACCAGCCAGTTGCTCAAGGTTCTAACCAAGTTGCAGCTGAGATGCCATGAAGTGATCCAACCATTTCCAATCAAGTACAAGCATTCAAACACATTCCATATGGTGTAGGGAAGCTGTTCAGATCATCACAACTCATCTGTAACACCTCCAACTCAAAAATCACTTTGCTCTTGCTGTCACGACCTTCAAGTAAGCCTAAACTTGGCCATCTCTTAATCTATGCATATTTCCTCGCACAATACTTTTGCCAAATGTTCATAATCATGCATAGAATATTTCCCCTCAATTAATTGCTTTGTTTGAATCGTGTATCAAAATTCTCAGCCTTCATGCAAATTTTAGGGTTCTTGAGGTTTTGTCTTGATTTCTTATTCCATGCTTAAAATAAATGAAATTAAAGACCATAGACATGATCGTGAGGTGAAAACGAGCAGATTGATATGTGGATTGTGTGATTTCATCAAGTATTCAGTGAGATTGGATAGAAAATGCAAATCAGGCCAAACTCAGAACACGCGCATGTTCTTTGCGCCTTTTTCACAAATTCAAATATTTGAATTTTGTGATTTTATTTAATTGATTCAAAAATTAATTTATCTCTGAGTTTTAATGATTTTGAGTTGATTCTTTTTTTTAATAATTCACAAAAATGTTAAAATATTTTATTTTGCCAAAAATTCCCAAAAATATTATTTATTTCATATACTTGATATTTTTGCAAAGAATTAATCTTTTATTTGTTTTTTAACATTTAAAATATTGTTTCCTCCTTGATTTTCCAAATTTAATTGGTTTCCAATCATTTTGTGGATATAAACATGATTTTTCAAACATTAATCAAAGATCACAACTTGTTTTTCACACATGTTTGATAATTTTGATCATTTTAATTGAATTTTTATTTAATTTAAATCCTTTTTGAAATTAATTTAGGGTTTTGATTTTGATCACCCTAAACAAATCATTTTCAAACACTCATGGGCCTCTATTAGAGTGTAAGACCCATCTCCTTTGTAAATACGCCACTTTTTGGGCCTCAGTCATTGTATAAGTCCCACTGTATTTTCAAAAACAACGGCGCGATCGTCGCCTTTTTAACAAAACCAATTGGGCCTCTCCTAGAGCTATAAGTCACATTCCTTGTACAAAAATAAATCTTTGGGCCTCTATTAGAGTGTAAGACCCAATCCCCTTTTAACCAAAACCATTTTGGGCCTCAGATATTGTATAAGTCCCTCTGCGTTAAAAGAAAAATCTCGGCGCAATCGCCAGTTCAAAAATCAAATCATCTGGGCCTACCCTCGTGTTATAAGCCCCATTTCTTTTTTTAAATTTTTTTGGGCCTCTAATAGAGTGTGAGACCCAACCCCATTTTGAAACCAAAATGATTTGGGCCTCAGATATTGTATAAGACCCATTGTGTTTTCAAAAACCTCGGCGCGATCGTTGCTGCCAAACAAATCACCCTGGGCCTCTCCTTGAGTTGTAAGCCACATCTCTTGTACAAAAATAAATCATTGGGCCTTTAATAGAGTGTAAGACCCATCCCCTTGTACATAAAAACTTTGTGGCCCTCACATATTGTATAAGTCCATCTGTACGGTTTTCAAAACAACGGTACGATCATCGTTAAAACTTGGGCCTCTCCTTGAGCTGTAAGCCCCAACCATCTTTTCAAAGCACTTTCTCCATTTGATTTTGAATTAAAATATATGTTGTCTTCAAAACTTTCTTTAATTTCTTTGTTGAACAACTAACCAAACAACATGGAAGCTCTACAACGGGTAAGTGTTTATCCGCTTTCATTTACCGCTTTCATATGTATATAAATGTATTGTGGGGCCGCATCACTGTAAGTCTTCTTTTACATCCTTTTATATACTTGTCACATATCCACTATGTAATACTAGTATAGTTATTTAGAGTTTTCCCCGGCAACTACGTCTAGCACTAGGTAAAGCCTTGTTGGTTACTCTTAAATACAAACAAAACTAGATCCCCCGTAGGATTCCATATACAGTCTTCCCTCCTCTTGGGGTTAAACAATATGGAACAAAGAGAAAGGCAGTATTCTCGTTGAACCTTTTCTCAGACCGTCACCCTTATACATTGTTAAAGAAACTCTAACTCCCCAGAGATGATATTTTCTCCGTGAATGGCATGTCTTGAGTTTCTTCCAAATCCTCGAACTTTCCTGGAATGATCTTTTCTCTGTGAATTGAATTTCTTGAATTTCTCTTGGTTTGGGGACCCACAGGCTTCCTAAAAGCATCCTCGCCTCCTCTTGGGCGTTGTACAAGGACCCTTCGGCTTCTTAGAAGTTCTCATGCCTTCTCTTGGGCTTAATACAAGGAACCTAACGACCTCTTAAAGGTATAAGATAGAACTTAGTCATCCTTTACTACAACAGGCTTTTCCTCATCAAAACTCCGGCCATTGTAGGGTTGATACTCATCCCTTAATGCCCGTGCCTCCTCTTGGGCATTGTACAAAAGATAAAACTCTAGACTTGGACAGTATAAAACTCTTGAGTCTCAAAGACATTCTCAAGTTCCTTTCAAACAATAGAAAAAAAAACTGATCACTCTGGATCAATCTCCAGCAGAAACTCGGTCTCTCTCATGAGAGTTCCCCACACTTGGACCCGCTTTAGGATCTCCATAATCCTCAGCAGTAAGTCAGCCTTCTCTTGGGCTTTGTACAAATGATTCTCCCCAGCGGAGCTAACCTTTTTAGACTCTCTTGTTGATTCAAACTCATTTCAGCCTCCATCTCAGGCTTCGTAGGAGATAGAAAAACACTCTCTTGTTGAGTATAAAAGACTCTTTTGTTGAGTCAATCTCATTTCAGCCTCCATCTCGAGCTTCGCACGAGATAGAAAACACTCTCTTGTTGAGTATAAAAGACTCTCTTGTTGAGTCAATCTCATTTCAGCCTCCATCTCAGGCTTCGTACGAGACAATAAAACGCTCTCTTGTTGAGTATAAAAGATTCTCTTGTTGAGTCAACCACTTTTAGCCTCCGTCTTGGGCTTCATACAAGACACATATAAAACACTGTCTTGTTGAGTATAAAAGACTCTCTTGTTGAGTCAATCTCCTTTTAGCCTCAATCTCGGGCTTCGTACGAGACAGTAAATCACTCTCTTGTTGAGTATAAAAGACTCTCTTATTGAGTCAATCAACCTTCAGACTCTCTTGTTGAGTCAATCACCTGTTCAAGACTCTCTTGTTGAGTCAACCTTTTTTAACCTCGGTGTTGGGCTTTATACATGACAGATAAAAGTATTCTCTTGTTGAGTCAAACCATTTCAGCCTCCATCTTGGGCTTTATACAAGATACATTCTCCCCAACGGAGTCAAAATCCCTTTTAGCCTCAATCTTGGGCGTTGTACAAGACAAAAAGAACATTTTCCCCGGAAAAATCAAACTTCTAGCCTCCTCTTAGGCTTTGTATAAGGAAAACCCTGGTTGAGTCAATCAACCTTTTAGCATCAAATTTGTGCCCTTCTTGTCGCTCCCGGGATTCTCATCCAAGTACAAACGCGAAAGTGGCACGGAAACAGAGTCGCCAGCAATGTGTATTTATCCCAAGAGAGGGAAAGGAAACACTGCATAAACCCGAGGGATAGGAAAGAGCATGGTCTCGCGACCAAGAGAAACGGGTAAGAGAGTCGGTTACGCGAGGGGAAGGTATTAGCATCCCCACGCGTCCATCGTACTCGATGAGATCCACGCTTGTTGTCTCGATCAAAGGGTGTCGTCGTCTGGAGCTCCGCTGCTACTGGAAAGGAACGGGAACGGAAAAGAACAAAGAAACGGGGGAGAAAAGAAAAAGAAGTGACTCGATAGGACATCACTCGTCCTATGCCTACGTATTCCCTCGTGCAATGGGAAAGTCAAAGTCAACGTAGTTCAGACACGAACTAAGGGGGGGAGGTTGCTCGCCGTCTTTTTCCTACGCATCCTCAATCTAACCAGAAGGAGGAAATCAGAGCAGTCGTAGTTCGACCTAACGAGGCCTTAGTGTTTTTTATGAGCGACGTTAAGTTCGCGTCCGGCAGTTAGGGTCGATGCCTGTTTGCGACAAAATGGAAAATAACGTGCTCTTTTCTGAAAAAAGGTTTGAAACTTAACGATCCCAAAGGATGAAAAAGGTTTGAATTTGTTTTGTGTTTTTTAGACAGAAATTGATTGAAGTTAGTTTGTAACTTGCATTGCACCCAAGTCTACAACATAGGAACGAATATGTCGCGTATCGTCCCCAACAGGACGTACACTAAGTACCCTAGAAGAATGAAGGGAGATCCCCCATACCTCACTTCCCATATATAAGGCTCATGCGCAATACACGTTAACCTTTATTAAGTGTTTTATAAGGGTTATGAGATGAGAAGAAAAGACTCAAAGGAAAAGAAAACACTAAGGGGAAGCTAATTGTTCCTAATGTTATCATGCAAAGGTGGCCCTAAGGTTGAGGTTTAAGAACAACCTAAGTCTAAAGAAGAGAGAGGGATAACACTACCTAATACTTATCCTACCTCACCTTAATCAAAAATTAAGGATGAGCTAGGATCCCAAAGGGATGTGAGAGAGTTCTACATAATCAAGCATTATATCATGCTATTCACAAACACATAAAAGAGAAGTAAAAGAGATGAGAGATGAAAGGAGGAATGAGCATGGATAAACATCCACATGCTCAAGTGACTTACCTCTGCCCCTACACAAAAGGTTAGCACAAAATAATCACAAGTATTGAATATAGGTGAAAGAAAGTAAACCAAACAATGCTAGTTGCTTAAAGAAGACAACTTAAGAAGCAAACAAGTGTTAAACCAAAAGGGAAGGGTCCTAAAGGTTAAGGATCATCCAAAGTAAATAGGTACATGTCAATGTATCCTACTAAGGTTAACATGCCAAAGGAGAGCAAACAATGTCAAACTACGCATCAAATGTTCACACAAATTCAAGTTAGGCATTAACTATGCAAGATGGATGCATATGGTTCATAAATATGAATGAATGCATATGTAAACATCAAAGTCAGAAGTAAATGAAATTTAATAAGGTATGGAGATGTCATTAAGATAGCATGCAATTCATGAATGCAAGAATTGATTAAGTAAGAAGAAATGAGAACAAAGATCATTTAAGTTCAACAATGAAGCATACTTGTAATGCAAGTAAAGAATGGAAGTGTAAGATGAACATACTTGTAAATGAATGCAAGTCAGTAGCACATGATATTTTAAATGACATTTAGAAGTCAATAATGATCATACAAAGTCCACACAAGTGTCATGTTGAAGCACATTGAAGATTAGAAGCAAGCATGTTCAAGTTAGGTCAAACAAACATGCAAAGGTTTATGAACTTAGAAACATGCAAGATGATGTTAGAATTCATGGAATATGATTGAAAAGGATCACCAACAGATGTGAAATCATGTTTTCATGGATGTTTAAGTTCATGCAAGCATTGGTGAAACCAAGTCAACAAAATCATGCAAGAAAAGAAACACAAGTGCACAAAACATTTCAAGTTTAAACAAGTGCACATAAGTCAATTCAAGATGGATAAGCAATGACCTATAACATGAGAAAATGACCTATAACGTGCCTAGCAAATGATGTCAAAGCATCTCAACAATCATCCCAAGGAAACATGTTCAAAGCATACCAAAACCCTAGCATACTTCCTCTAACAAACACACATGCAAAGGTGCATTTATGCAATCCATAAAGTCATGTTAGAAGGATGATAAAATTGGAATATGCAAGTCACTTGAAGTGCAAACAGTGTGCAAACATGTATCAAAATGATGGATCAAAATCAATTACCAAACATGTTTAAAGATGTCTCACAATCTCATACAAGTCACACAAACAAATGACTCAAAGATAGCATCCAAAAGTCAATGAAAAATGACCTAAAAAACTATGAAAAATGGTATGAGATGCATCAATATATCATAGAGGCATGTATCAACTATTATGTGAAAATTCAGTTCAAAACTATGTCAAACAAATCTAAAATGAAACAAATATCATGAATGGAGTTTCATACAAAAGAAATTAAATGGAAATTCATGGAAAAATAGCAAAATAATCCAAAATCAGAAATAAAAATAATCAAAAATTATTTAAATGCCTAAGAATGTATCATGAATTTTTTGGGAATTTTACCATGCTTAAAAGTATTTTTGAAAATAAAAAATGAAACATGTATGAAAAGAAAATTAAAAAAACAAAGAAATGAGCCAGGGGGTGCCACGAAAGCAATTAGCTAGTTATAAAAGCTCTTGGGCTTGAAACAAGGGGGTGCGCATAGCATTAAGGGCTCAATCCAATAAGCGTATTCAGAGAGGGTTCATAGCATGTGGATCAGTCAACACATTGACTCAATAACAACCATCAGATGTAGTCAACAATGATCATCACACAAAGTAATTCAATCAAGCAAACCACACTACACGCACATGACAAGCTATGATGCAACACACACACAAAATCTAAATGAGGTCAGAAAGAGGCACGTGATGAGGAGCCTCCTCATTTATTCGCTGGCATGCTTAGAAGAGTTGGATCACAATCCATCAACGGTCATGATCTAAACTGAAAAAAGGTTAGGGTTTTCCCCATGTTGAAGGTTCAGGTGGCCGGAGAAGACTCCGGTCGTCTTCTCCGGCGAGCCTCCATCGTGCTCAGTCCTCAAACATGTCAGAAATTCCCAAACCATGCATCATTGTGCTCGTCTCACCACGTAGATCATAAATCCAGGCTTAAATTTCACAAATACAGCACACACAAAGCAGATCGAAGGCTCAAAGTTTTGCCCTAAGATTTCAAACTAAGCACCTATGGTGCCTATCAACTAGCCAGAGGTTACATTGCTTCTATTGAGCTTCAAAACACACAAAAACAACTTTAAATTAACTTAAAATTGTAGGAAAAATTGAGAATGAAACCTGTACTCCTTGATGAATCCTTTCAAAACAAGAAAACCAGAGGTGGAGCCTTTGATCCTTGAAGTGAATATTGGCCAAATAAAGTCTTAAGAGAGCTTTGAATCAGTTGAAATACAGTTGATGAAGATGAAGAAGATTGAAGTTCAATGCTATACTTCACTGCCTTTAATCCACTTGATCCTTGATGAAGATGAATATGGAGTCTTGCATAGATAAATGGAAGCTTCAAAGGTCTCGAGAGGGAGAACAAAGAGAGAGTGAGAGAGTGAAGAATCAGAGAAAGTGAAGAATGAATTAAGTCCCCCCAAATTCTGTTAGAGGATTCTATTTATATCTTGGGTTAGCTGTTAACCGCCTTGGTTAATAGTTAGAAGTGTGGTTAACTGAGTTGATAGTGAGTGGAGTTAGTTATGGCTCGAGTTGGGTTATTTTGCTTATGTGTGGAGAGGATCATGAAGTTTCATGGTGAGGTCATGATGAGTGGATATGATTAGATGAATTAGCACAGCTTGCTTTGCAAGTTTCCTTTCCTTTCATGCTTGAACAAATAAGGGAAGGATGGTACATGATGATGTATGGCATGCAAGGTGTTTGTTTGGTTTGAAAAGGTAAAGTTTTGGACATGGTATGGTACATGATGTTCAGCATGCGCATGACAACAACAAAATGCAACAGGTTTTGTGTTGTTTTGGTTTACTTGGATTAGAAGAAAACAGATGGTAAGGGGGTGACTTTAAGACATTGTATCTCAATGATCATGGGATGAAATGATGTGGTTAATGGCTTTTTGGAAAGAGGGGATGGAGTACAACAAGATTGGAATTGAAAATAATTGCAATGGAACTCTAAAACTATGTGAAAATGTCCCATGAAACGGTTTGGTCCTGACTGCATTGACATGTCACCAGACCTGCCCTCAACCAGCTCATGTGCCTGTGAAGGAATCAGTGAGAAGTTACCTACCTTGACCCACTATATCTCTTCACACATTGATCAGATGAAAAATCTTTCAACATCAAAGTTGAAGAGGAGATGGAGAGGAACAAAAGTGATGTTGAGCATTTTTTGAATCGAAACCTCAATCAATGAGATATTTGGCTATGAACTTGTACACAACATGCACACCAGGTGTTTGATGAAAAGACTACGCACTGACTCGCCCATGACTTGCCTGGCTGGTCAATTTTGCCTTGATTTGTCTCAACTTTAATTGATCATATCTCTCTCAATTTTGATCCAATGGACATGTTCTTGGTATGGTTTTGAAGCTTGGAATGTGAACTTTTGATAGGCCTCTATAAAGTTTCAATTTGGAGCTTGGAACATGGAGAAAGAATGCCCTAAAGTTGGGTGCTCACCTTGCCATAAATGGAAACCCTAATTTCTATTTTTGGCAACTTTGCACACTTCTTGATTTTTGATGAATCCCTTGATATTTATTGATCAAACCTTCACCAATGATCATATTTGAAATGAGGAACATGAAATTGACCTCAAAAAGTCAGGAGTTGACTTTTTCCTCTGCGCATTTGACTTTTCCCCAATTCTCCTGATTTTGAATCAATTGATCAATTGAGGCCCTTCTAAACCAAATTGATGGACAATCCCTCAATCTTAGACACTTAAGGATATGAGGAATACCATGAAATCAAGTCTTGCCCAAAAATCAGAAATAAACTGATTTTATGGCAAACCCTAATTTTGGGGCCTTCAGTCTAGGAAGAATCAACACATCCTCCAAATCTAAATTCCTCTGAGTATGATGTGTATCCTCTCAAACAATGATGAGATATGCCATTTGAAGATGATAAAAGCTCAAAGATCTTGCCCATTGGGGTGTTATACTCAAGAATCCCAAAACCCTAATTTTGCACTAGTTAGGAGAATGTGATTCTCTTGAGATTTCTTGTCAAGCCTGATCATTTGATGAGATGGTGGACCAATTAAGATATCTTGAGGCTCAAGACTCCTTTAATTTGACTTAGATGCCTTGATCCCATGATAAGAACCAATGATATGCAATGATGATTATGCAAAAAATGAAATGAAACATAAGCCAGTTAGTGTTAAAAGCATGAGGAAAAATTTTGAGGTGTTACAGCTGCTCCTATTCAAACTTTTTGGATCCGAGGGTATGGGAGCGAAGGTTTCTAGATGATCGGGATACACGGAGTTTGAATACCAAAATAACCAGGAAATTTGCAACCTGTAGGGGGGTAATGGAATAAAGTGATTACGAGGGCGGCCGGAGGCGAACTCGAAAAGAAAGACCGGCCGAAGGTGGATTCCGCGGGGGGACAAAATAATACGAGGACGACCAAAGGCAAAATCGAAAAGGTAGACCGGGCGAAGGTGGGCTAATAAACAATAATACATGAGTACGGACGAAGGCGAACTCGAAAAGAAAGGCCAAGCCAAAGGTGGACTTTCAAACCCAACAATACGAGACCAAGCCAAAGGTGGACTCGAAAAGAAAGACCGAGCCGAAGGTGGACTTTCAAAGAAAGACTATGCCGAAGGTAGACTTTCAAACAAAGGATACGAGGACGACCGAAGTCGAACTCGAAAAGACAGGCCAAGCCGAAGGTGGACTTTCAAACCCAACAATACGAGACCAAGCCAAAGGTGGACTCGAAAAGAAAGAAAGACCGAGCCGAAGGTGGGCTTTCAAAGAAAGACTAAGCCGAAGGTAGACTTTCAAACAAAGGATATGAGGACGGCCAAAGGCGAACTCGAAAAGAAAGGCCAAGCCAAATGTGGACTTGCAAACCCAACAATATGAGACCAAGCCAAAGGTGGACTCTAAAAGGAAGATCGAGCCAAAGGTGGACTCTCAAAGAAATACTTAGCCGAAGGTAGACTCTCAAACAAAGGGTGCGAGGGCGGCCAAAGGCGAACTCGAAAAGAAAGGCCAAGTCGAAGGTGGACTTTCAAACCCAACAATACGAGACCAAGCCAAAGGTGGACTCGAAAAAAGAAAGGCCGAGCCGAAGGTGGACTTTCAAAGAAAGACTATGCTGAAGGTAGACTTTCAAACAAAGGCTAAGTAGAATCAACAGATCTACAAAGGTGACTCCGCTGGGGAAAAGAGAAATCTAAACAGACAACCCTGTAGGGGAGTATAGGAAAGAGCAACCGTAAGAAGGACGAATCCACTGGTTACGGTGTAATGTCAAACAACATCTCCTGCATTACATCTCTTTCTGCTGGGGGAAGAAACTGGTAACAGATATCAAACCTGGCTTATGCTTCGAATGCATATGTTTGAATTTTTCTATGGCGTAATGCTTCATACGAAATGGAAATGCCACGCGTTTGGGAGGATGCCATGCAAGAATGCTTATGCAATGTAAAAGAGGCGCTCCAGCAAAATAAATGCTGAAGACAAAGGCAACTCCACCAGGGATGACAACTAAATTGTTCTCTGAATTAAAAGACCCTGCTGAGGAAGATTTCACTGAACGACTTCCTGATCACCAACTCTGTTGGAGATGAAGACTCCGAGAGAAATTCCACTCTATTGGAGATGGATAAAGATGAATAATGAAGGTGGAACCCAAGAAATTTATCTCCGCTGGAGATTACCCATGGCTTCTACCAAAGACAGAACTCAAAACACGGATCTAAAAGATGCTAATAACAATTGGACTTAAACTTGCTGGGGATGTCAACCGCTATTGAGCAAACCACTATGAAGATCCCCACCAAACTCTATTTGGGGGACTAGTCAATAATACCAAACCTGCTTAGGAATATTCCTGAACTTAACCTGCTGTTGGGAGACATCTGTACCTTCACCCTACTAGGGAATATCAGCCACTATTAGCAAACCTGCTTAGGGATACCATCAAGCTTACTCATCTGTTAGGGATTAGATTGTACCGTTACTAATGAGAGAACATTTCCTGACTAGCTGAGGAAAATGGGTGTTCAGACTCTGTGGGGAAATAACATCTTTGTCCAAAGAAGATATTTCATCAGTCTCCTACTGGGGATGCAGAAGTAACAACTTCTGGCTGCTTGTTGAGAGTAATCAATCACAACTCTAGCTGGGGAAATAATCCTCTATACTCTGGCTGGGGAAAGCAACAACCTGCTGAGGAGGATGAAATTTCAATGCTGAGGGGAATAACTCTACTGGGGAGAAATCCTACTGCCCTGCAAACAAAATCAACAGTATATGCAAAATGGCCATCTAGATTACCATCCTAAGGACTGTTGTCTGAGTAATTTCCACTGTTTTCCGATATTCTTCGCAAAACTTAACATTTTTGCATGCAGTGTTTATCAAAATATCGGACGTTTTCACAAACAAAACAGTAAAAGTAAAAACACAAATGGAAAGCTCTTTGAATAAAATGAAAATTTTATTGAATGAATTGGCCTGTAACTAGGCATTTACATCCGGAAGCAATTCCTGAAAAGACGTAATTGCACAAAAGAAGTAAAAGAAAATGCACATGTCGGTAATGTGGGGAACAGATATCCAGCATGATTCAATTCAGCTATGACCCAATATGGCTCGCTTATTCGCAGATGTTTTGACCTTGGAAGAGACTGACTGACTGATTCCTTTCCTTCGAAACTTCCAAGTATCAAAAGTGTTGATAGATCGAACGCAGATCATAGCCTCTTGCTTTCAAATCCCTAACTTTTTCCTGGATCGCCCTTTTCGGGTTTTCAATCCTCCAGGATACCCATTTTTTCCAAAGTTGCCTTTCCAGGTTTTCAACTTTGCGGGTTTATTCTTTTCTTTTCTTTTTATCCCTAATTTTTGCCCGAACCCTTTCTTTTTATGGTTCGTCGGGATGCCCCTTTTTGCCTGGACTTTCTTTTTATGTCCAGTGGGTCTCATTTATGCAAAGTATTTTTTGACTACGTCTGCGTTCACAGGGGACGTAAAATCTTCGCCATCCATAGTTGAGAGTAATAAGGCTCCACCAGAGAAAACTTGTCTTACTACATATGGCCCTTCGTAGTTTGGAGTCCATTTGCCCCTGTGATCTGTTTGAGGAGGAAGGATCCTTTTCAAAACCAATTCAACAGCCTAAAAACACTGAGGACACACTTTCTGATCAAAGGCTTTCTTCATCCTGCTCTGATACAACCGGCCATGTGTAATGGCTGCCAATCTCTTCTCCTCAATAAGGTTCAATTGTTTCAATCTGGAGCGCACCCATTCAGCTTCATCAAGCTTCACATCTGCCAGAACTCTCAAAGAAGGAATCTCAACCTCTACTGGTAGAACTGCTTCCATACCATATACCAATGAGAAAGGAGTTTCCCCAGTTGATGTGTGTGGCGAAGTACGATAACCGTGTAAAGCATAAGGCAACATCTCATGCCAGTCTTTATACGTCACTACCATTTTTTGCACAATCTTCTTGATATTCTTATTTGCTGCTTCAACAACCCCATTCATCTTCGGATGATAGGGAGAAGAATTGTGATGTTCAATCTTAAAGCTCTGACATAGTTCCATCATCATCTTGTTATTCAAATTTGAACCATTATCAGTAATGATTCTCTCTGGGAATCCATACCGGCAGATGATGTCCTTCTTGATAAACCGAGCTACCACTTGTCTGGTGACGTTGGCATTCGAGGCTGCTTCCACCCACTTCTTGAAATAATCAATGGCAACCAAAATGAAATGATGCCTATTGGAAGCAGCCGGCTCAATCTTTCCAATCATATCAATGCCCTACATGGCAAAGGGCCAAGGTGATGACAACATATTCAAAGGAGTAGGCGGCATATGCACCTTATCTGCATAAATCTGGCATTTGTGACATTTCCGGGCGTATTTGAAATAGTCAGACTCCATAGTCATCCAGTAATACCCCGCTCTCAATAATTTTCTGGCCATAGCATGGCCATTGGCATGACTACCGAAGGATCCTTCATGAACTTCTTCCATTAACAGGCTTACCTCGTGTTCATCAACACAACGTAGCAGGACCATGTCAAAGTTCCTCTTGTATAACACATCGTCTTTATTCAGAAAGAAATTCCCGGCCAACCTCCTCAAAGTTTTCTTATCCTTGGCAGACGCACCCTCTGGATATTCTTGACTCTTCAGAAAAACCTTAATATTGTGATACCAAGGTTTGCCATCTGATACCCCTTTAACTGCAAATACAAAAGCGGGTCTATCCAGACGCATGATTCTGATTGAGGGAGTTTCATTCCAACGGTTCACCTGATACATCGAAGACAACGTTACCAACGCATCTGCCATCTGATTCTCCAACCGGGGTATATGATGGAAATCTATTCTGTCAAAGAAAGGTAACAACCTTCTGGCATAGTTGTTATAAGGCACCAAATTCGCTTGACGAGTTTCCCATTCACCTGTAATCTGATTAACTACCAACGCGGAATCACCATACACATCGAGGTTCTTGATTCTCAAATCAATTGCTTCTTCTAACCCCATGATGCATGCTTCATACTCTGCCTCGTTGTTGGTGTATACGAACGCTAACCAGGCAGTGAAGGGTGTATGAGAACCCTTTGAAGTCATAATGATTGCCCCGATTTCGTTACCATATTAATTAACAGCCCCATCAAAAACCAGCTTCCATTGGGATCCAATGTCGGGTCCTTCATCAGGTAGCGGTTCTTCACAGTCTTTCATCTTCAGAAACATGATATGTTCATCTGGAAATTCAAACTTCATCGGTTGATAATCCTCAATTGGTTATTCAGCAAGATATTCTGACAAAACACTTCCCTTAATGGCTTTTTGGGAAACATATTGAATATCGTATTCTGTCAGAACCATCTGCCAACGGGCTATTCTTCCAGAAAGCGCCTACTTTTCAAACACATACTTGATCGGATCCATCTTCGAAATAAAAAGGGTTGTGTGGTTTAGCATATACTGCCTCAAACGCTTAGCTGCCCAAGCGAGTGCACACCATGTTTTTTCCAACATTGAGTACCTTGACTCACAATCAGTGAACTTTTTACTCAGGTAGTATATGGCATGCTCTTTTCTACCTGACTCGTCGTGTTGACCGAGCACACACCCCATTGAGTTCTCAAGAACTGTAAGATACATAATCAAAGGCTTTCCTGGCACTGGTGGTATAAGGACCGGAGGTTCCTGCAAATATTCTTTTATTTTTTCAAACGCCTTTTGACAATTTTCATTCCACCTGACCTCTTGATCTTTTCTTAACAATTTGAATATTGGTTCACACGTGGCTGTAAGATGAGAGATGAATCTAGCAATGTAGTTCAACCTCCCTAAGAAACAACGAACCTCTTTTTCTGTTCTCGGTTTAGGCATTTCTTGTATGGCTTTTACTTTAGCAGGATCAACCTCGATACCTTTTTCACTGACAATAAACCCCAGTAATTTTCCAGATCTCACCCCGAAGGTGCACTTGTTTGGATTCAACCTCAGTCTGAACTTTATCAACCTTTCAAATAGTTTCTGAAGATTCACCAGATGCCCTTCCTCCATTTGTGACTTCGCGATCATGTCATCAACATAGACCTCGATCTCTTTGTGAATCATATCATGAAAGAGAGTCGCCATCGCCCGCTGATAGGTTGCCCCAACATTTTTCAATCCAAAGGGCATTACCTTGTAACAGAATGTTCCCCATGGTGTTATGAACGTCGTCTTCTCCATGTCCTTTGGGGCCATTTTGATTTGGTTATACCCAGAGAAGCCATCCATGAAGGAAAATACAGAGTATTGAGCAGTATTATCCACTAACATGTCAATGTGAGAAAGCGGGAAATCATCTTTCGGGCTTGCTCTATTCAGATCTATGTAATCAACACACATCCTGATCTTCCCGTCTTTCTTAGGTACAGGTACAATGTTAGCAACCCACGGAGGATAACTTGTCACAGCCAGAAATCCAGCATCTATCTGTTTCTGAACCTCTTCTTTTATCTTAACAGACATTTCCAGTTTCGTCCTTCTCAGTTTCTGCTTAACCGGAGTACATCCCTCTTTGAGCGGCAGCTGGTGTACCACGATGTCCGTGTCAAGCCCGGGCATGTCTTGGTAAGACCAGGCGAATATATCAACATACTTTCGAAGCATTTCAATCAATCTTCTTTTTACACTGTCTTCCAAAGCAGCCCCAATCTTTACTTCTTTCCTTGCGTCTTCGGTCCCCAAGGTAACAATCTCAATATCCTCCTGATGAGGTACAATAACCCTTTCCTCCTGTTTCAACAGTCTGGCCAATTCCTCAGGTAAGTCACAATCTTCATCAGTCACTTCTTCAGCCTGATAAATGGGATTTTGTCAAAATCATACCGAGCCATAGCTGAATCATGATTGGTGGTATCTGAACAAGAAAACCTGCATGATCAATGATTTATGTTTATTATGTATGCAACAAACAAAAACACATTGCCATTTTGATGTGATTTAATGCAAAAAGTAAAAACAGAAAGACAGGGATCAAAATATTTGAATGTGAAAAACGTCATTTATTAATGATAAAGAAAACACACAAAATATTCAAGCCCTACAAACAAAAACCACTACGTCTTGGGCAGAACGTAGGATTGTCATAACAGGAAAACAAAGGCAATTACTATGGGCCGGTCACTTGAATGGCTTTCTCTGATGACCAGTTGCAAAGACTTTGACCTGGAATGCAAGGGCGGATCCAATTATCCATATCGCAATCGCTATCCCCTTCCTCATCTATAGCATTAACTTCGTCAAAGAACACACCAGCAATGGTGAAACGAACCGGACCATAAAATTTGGGAGGATCCTCAGGACGCCTTGGTGGCTTATACCCTAGCCCGTAAGTATTCTGCTTTTTCTGGACCTCGATAACTTGACCCCATTTCTGTGAGCTATCGGCTTCAACCACAGCCCGTGCATCTTTGAAGGAAGACATGGAGATCTCTGGCTGATCTACCACTGCAAGCTGCTTTATCACTTCAGATTGGCTAATTTCCTTGAAAGATTCCTCTGGGATCTTCACTGCTTCGAAAGCCTGACATAAAGTTTCATGTATTTCGCCATCTACCTCCATATATTTGAAAGTAGACAGGTGACTTATCATGATATCCTCTTCTCCGCAAACTATCACCACATGTCCGTCTACCATGTACTTCAGTTTCTGATGTAGGGTTGATGTAACTGCCCCAGCCCCATGAATCCATAGACGACCTAGTAGACAATTGTAAGCAGGTTGGATGTCCATGATATAAAAGGTGGTGTCAAAAACCTCTGGACCAACCTTAATTGGCAGCACAATTTCCCCGAATACAGATCTCTTGGAACCATCGAATGCACGCACCACCAAATCACTTGGTGTGCAGATTAACCCACGAGTGTCCAACTTCATCAGTGCTTTCTTCGGTAAAACATTCAAAGATGACCCAGTGTCAACCAGCACATGCGGCATTAACGATCCTCGTCACTCAACTGAAATGTGCAAAGCATTATTATGATTTCTCCCAGCTGGAGTCTAATCAACATTGAAGATGGCTGGAAATATACCTGAGTGAATCGCACACTCAAAGATACAACAGAGTCGCCACCAAACTTTATTTAGTCCCAATGGACAGGGAAAATATCGATAAAACCCAAGGGGAAGAGAAATGGGACGGGGGTCGGTTATGCGAAAGGAAGGTATTAGCACCTAACGCATCCGTCGTACTCGACGGGAACCATTTCGCTTGGTTCTAGGCTTGGATGGGTTATCTGTCTAAAGGCTTCTAGCTAAAAGGAAAGAAAATTCGCTGGGGATAACAAAAAGAATTGGTGTCGAAACCAAGAAAGTAAGAGCAAGGGGAATAGAAAGGACTCCTCTGGGGATCCAAATAAAGGGATGGTGTCATAACCAAGAGAAAAAGGAGACTCGGTATATTAACCGGCTAGCAGTGGTTAACCGAAGAAAGAGAGTAGGACCCTGGCGGGGAAAAGAGGCTGGTGTCAACAGACGGACTGTGATAAACCAAGGGAGAGAGTGCTGAACCAAGAGAAGGTGTTTGACTATGAAGGGGCCTCGGTATGTTAACTGATAAATAGTGGTTAACTGAGAAAAAGAAAGACTGCAACTCTCTGGGAATAGAGAAGTACCAGTATTAACAGAGGAAACTGTGATTAACCAGAAGCACGGGTGTAAGACCGAACGAAGGTCGTGACCCAAAGGGGTTCGGTAAACTGACTGAACAAACAGTACTCAACCGAAGAAAGGGTATTTGAACCAAAGAAAGGCTGTTAACCCAAAGGGTGCAAGTATTTGAACCAAGAGGAGGTTGCCAACTGCAGGGGATCCGGTGTTTACAGACGGACTGTGATTAACCGAAGAGAAAAGTGAGTGATTACCCAAGAGAAGGTGATTAACTCGAAAGGGTTCAGTATTTTAACAAATGGACTGTGGTTAACTGAAGAAAAGGGTGATTCACCAAGAAGAGGTGATTAACCCAAGAAAGGAGAAGAACCAAAAGAAGATTGCGAACTCCAGGGGAAGAATGGTAGTGACAGGAAAACTGTGTTAGACCAAAGAAAGAGAGTTGAGACTCTTCAGGGGAATCAAAAAGCAATGATTGATTACAAGAAGAAAGGAGTAATGGAACAAAAAGGGATTGCTAGCGCAAGAATAATGATCTCAACCAAGAAGGATGGTGCTTTATCAAAAGGAGATATTGAAAGAGATAGGAGTGATCAAGGATCGAAAAAGATCGCAAAGAGAGAAGAGTGATCAAGGATCAACCCGACTGGGGAAAGAGAAACACTATAGCTGGAGGATAGAGGTGACTATTCTCGAGGAGAGGACAAGACGCCCTTACCAAAGAAATATCCAGAATGAGGGTAGGAAAAACTCCATCCTCATTCCTTCTCTAGCACCCAAAACATAGTGTGGAAAGTGAAACGGATAGCACAACCGCTCCAATGTTGTACAGTGCTCCTGCGTAGCATAACGGACAACATAACAGTGTCAATTTGTACAATGCTCCGATGCAAGGCGCAGCCCGAAACTCCAACTCCACGGGGGGAAACGAGAGAAAGCTCTAAAGGAGGCCTAAAGAGGGGAAAAGGGAAGATCGATTAATCGAAACAAAGTTTCGATCAATTAATCAAGGGATAAACATGCTAACAACTTCCCAAAGAGGATGAAAATTCATTAAAGCAAAAAGGAGTGAATTATTGATTATACAAGATAAAGTTTATCCATGAAAAATAAACTTAATGCAAGCTGAAATGGAAAGTGCAAAACAGTGCCAAATGATCATCAAAGTGTCACACAAAATCATGTATCATGTGAACAAAAATAGTGCAAGAATTGCTATGTTCATACAATGCTAAGAACATGAAACAATTGAATAATCGAAAATGTGCATCGAAAGTTCATGAACATGCTTCAACCAGAAGTGAAATGACATTTAGAACATCCATAAAATCAAGCATGATAACCAATGGAAGTTAAACTGAAGAAAGCATGGCAAACACACTTGAAAATGCAAGAAAATAGCATTCTGGTACAGTGTTAACCGGTTACTCACCATGTGTTAACCGGTTACTTGCTTGAAAATCAGCATTTTTGGTGAAAATTGAACTGAGTAACCGGTTACTCACTGTGTGTTAACCGGTTAACACTGAACAGTTGTGAAAAAAAACAGAAAAAACAGCTATTCAAAAGTGGTTTTCAACACATAATCACTTATGCAAACTACCACATGCTAGGAACTGAAATTGTGCTCGAAAATTGAACTTGAAAACAACAAATAAATAGAGATAGAATCAACTAATACAATTGGATCATGGATCAAACAAATGCAAAACCAAATCACACACAACAATTATCGACTACATTGCGAGCGATACGAAAATGCGTGAAACGGTAAAATTAGTTAGATCCACCAACCTACAAGCCGGAGATTTGGCTTGGTAAATGTTGCAAAGGATTCTTGATGCAGAAAATCAAAGAAAACCAGAGGAATCTTCAATTTGTAGACGAACCGTATCGAAATCGAGCAAAATACGATAAAGCCCCAAAATGCCAATTCGAACCGTTGGAAGTTGCGGTAAATACTCAAGATTAACCCAAAAGCTGAAATAACTCCAGAAATCCAAGTGTAATAGCAAGAATGATGAAGGTTGAGCTCAAGAAATAATCACTTTCGATGTAAAAGTGATTATCCTTTAAAGTAGAAATGAGCTTTGGTGAGGTTTTGGAAGAGAATTGAGATGAAGATGAAGATGTAGTAGACAAATTCAGAGGGAATGTGGGAGAATTGAGAGTGAAATGGAGCAAAATGGTTGAGGGTCCTTGAAAATGAGTGAAAGTGAGTTTATATAGATTTTAGGTTTGGAGTGTGAGATGGTTTGGAATTTGGTTTGGGATTAGCTTTGGGTTTGGAACTAGGCTAGGAGTTAGTTAGACTTGACTCACCGAGTCAAGGCGGTTAACTCGGTTAGTTAGAACCAACTCGGTAACAATCCCAATGTGAGTTTCAAAATCCAAAGGTTGACATGTTGGTAAATTAAGTAACATGGTGCACTTAAATTAGAGTGATGCATTGGAATAAATATACTTGGGTTGAAATGAGTAGTGTTGAAATATCTAGATATGTCTAGAATGTTCCACACACTGCTAGAACACTGTAGAACCAAAGACCAAAGAGAGTGCATGGATGCTGTCCCAAAAATGCAGCAGGAATTGCAAAATTGCACTGAGTAACTGGTTACTCACCATGCGTTAACCGGTTACTTCAGTCAATTTTTTCCTAAATTGCTTAGGAAATGATACTGGAGTCCCGATTGTGGTTTTCCATCTCTTGTCTTGATGAATAAACATGGAAACCTTTATTTTGAGCTTGTTTTGATGATGTGATGACCTCGTGAGGATATGATTAATCGGGCTTGGAAATCCTGAATATCCTGCAACAAGAAACACACGAAGAAAAGTACGAATGCGTATGCTAGCGATGCGAATGCTTATGCTTAATGAAAAGGCAAAAGAGGGAGGTCAAATTTTGGGTTATGACAGCTGCCCCTATTTAATCTTCTTGGACCTGAATGTACGAATTGCGCCAACTTTTCGATGATTCGAGGTAAAATGGGATTAAATAAAAGGGTAGCTCAAGAATTTGGCTGATGGCGACAAAGGAAGAGTTGAAAGTGTTTGAAGGTTGATAAGTGCAAAGTTTGCTGAAAATCTGCTGGGAGATAAGTCAGGAAAAAAGAGAGGGAGTATGATCGATGCATATGCTATGTATGCGTTTCTACATGATGCTTGATATCATGCAATGCAAAGGCTCAAGCTGAGGCACAGGGCGAAGTGATTAGGCATAAACCGTAGCAAAACGACTTCGACATCCTTGGTCGGGGAGAGAACCCGCAGGTGAAGACAATCTCTGCTGGAGAAGATAGGTCACAAAGGACGATGATTCCGCTGGGGAAAGAAACTGAGAACATCTCTGGTTTCTAACTCACCATGGCTGTCCCTGTCGGGGATGAAAGAACCAAGTCAATTCTTCCTACCAAGACTAGCTCTGCGTGGGGAAAAGAGATTCCTGAATCATGTTGACTCAGCCGAGGAGATACCACTGCTGCTGGTGACAGATAGTTCCTAATCGTTGGAGATGATGCACAAACCTTGCTGGGGAAAAGTGAACAAAGATGTCTTTGCTGTGGGACACCTTGGCCACCTGCTAGGGAGAATGATGACTCTGCTGAGGAGCTGCTAAGGAGACAACAGCTTCTTCACTGAATCAAAACATTGTCGGCCAGGCGTTAGGCTTACCAATGGATATTACCGCTCACCCTGCAGGAGTTACCAGTAACACATGCAATACCTATTGCTTTCTCGATTGATTTAGCTTTTTATTGTTCTCAACGTTTTTTAGTATTATGTGATCACAAATAATTGTTTATTTTGCAAACAAAATACTGGAATGAAAAAAAATTGAGATAACAAAGAATGCATTTTATTGAATGTGAAATTTTTGTACATAAGGTGTGTACAAGGATGCAAAATCCTTGATGAGAAAATTTGCAATAAAATTTGAAAAAAAATGTAAATGGCGAAGGGAAATCATGCTTTGCATTGATTATAACATTGGTCACCATCCACTATAAGTCTAGGTTCCAACGCCTTGCCCCAGTTGATAATGATTGGACTGCTCTGTTACCGTCTGAGGTCTAGCCATGAGGAAGAGATGCTCATGTGTTCACAGTCAATGCCTTTATCCCTAATTTTTTCCTGGACACGTTTTCTCATTTTTTCCGTCCACCGGGATGCCCATTTTTGCCTAAGTCGCCCTTTCCGGTTTTCAACTTAGCGGGCTATTATTGTTTTTCATTGTCCCTAACTTTTGCATGGACATTTCTTTTTTTTTTGTCCATCGGGACGTCCATTTTTTCCTAGATTGTCCTTGCGGATGTCAATCTAGCGGACTTTTATCCAATTTTTTTCAGGCATAATATTTTTTGACTGTATCGGAGTTCACAGGCGATGGCAACTCCTCCCCATCCATTGTGGTGAGGATCAGGGCTCCGCCTGAGAAAGCCTTCTTGACAACAAAAGGTCCTTCGTAGTTGGGAGTCCACTTGCCTCAGGGATCCGAGTGAACAGGTGAATATCTCTTGATCACGAGTTCGCCTTCGCAGAACGTTCAAGGGAGAACTTTCTTGTCAAAAGCTCGCTTGAGGCGTCTCTGATACAATTGACCATGACAAATGGCTGTAAGGCGCTTCTCTTCGATGAGATTAAGTTGGTTGTATCTGGATTGAACCCATTCGGCTTCATCAAGACCTGCTTCCATGATGACTCTGAGTGAGGGAATTTCGACTTCGATGGGTAGAACAGCCTCCATACCATACACAAGTGAGTACGGAGTTGCCCCAGTAGAAGTCCGAACTGAAGTTCTGTAACCATGCAGTGCAAAGGGAAGCATTTCATGCCAATCCTGGTAAGTTTTGACCATTTTCTAGTCAATCCTCTTGATGTTTTTATTTGCTGCTTCAACGACGCCATTCATCTTGGGGCGATATGGTGAAGAGTTGTGGTGCTCGATCTTAAATTCTTGACACAACTCCATCATCATATTGTTATTCAGGTTGCTTGCATTATCCGTGATAATTCTGCTAGGAATGCCATAGCGACAGATTATCTCTTTCTTGATAAATCTGGGAACCACTTGTTGTGTAACGTTTGCATAAGAAGCAGCTTCAACCCACTTGGTGAAGTAGTCGATAGCAACTAGAATGAATCGATGACCGTTGGAAGCCTTCGGCTCGATCATTCGAATCATATATATACCCCACATGGAGAATGGCCAAGGTGACGTCAAAACATTCAATGGAGTTGGAGGCACATGGATCTTGTCTCCGTAGATTTGGCACTTGTGACATCTTTTGGCAAAGTTGTAACAATCTACCTCCATCGTTGTTCAGTAATACCCAGCCCGAAGGATCTTCTTAGCCATAGCAGGACCTTTAGCATGTACACCTTCGCATCCCTCATGTATGGACCTTATGATCGTGTTTGCTTCGTGTCTATCCACGCATCTGAGCAACACGGAATAATAATTCCTCTTGTATAGGATACCACCACTTAAGAAGAATTTGGCGCAAAGCTGTCTAAGAGCTTTCTTGTCAATGATAGTGATACCCTCGGGATATTCCTATTTTTCTAGATATCTCTTGATGTCGTAGAACCAAGGCTTGTCATCAGACTCATCCTCGATTGCCAAACAGTGTGCCGGTTCGTTCAAGTGATCAATGCGGATATGAGGAGCTTAATTCTTCCACTTGACCTTGAACATGGATGCTAGAGTGGCAAGAGCATCAGCTAGTTGATTTTCCTCTCTGGGAATATGATGAAAAGTGATCTCATCAAAGTAAGGAATCAACTTCGCTAGGAATCAAAGTAAGGAATCAGCTTGGAATCCCGAGTCACAAAGTTCCCTCTGAATTGACCGATGACCAAGGCAGAATCTCCATAAACCTCAAGAATCTTAATTCTCATGTCAATTGCCGCTTCAATACCGTAGATACATGCTTCGTATTCAGCCATATTGTTGGTGCATGCAAAGTATAATCTGGTAGTGAAGGGAAGGTGAAAACCTGTTGGAGAGATGAGGATAGCACTGATTCCACGACCCTTGGAATTAGAGGCACCATCGAACACGAGCATCCATCGCGCCCCTGGTTCGGGTCCTATGTCAGGATCTGGAGTCTCATAATCTCTGATAAACAGAACATCCTCATCGGGAAAGTCAAACTTCATCTGTTGATAACCCTCTATAGGTCGATGAGAAAGGTAGTCAGACAAGACGCTCCCTTTTATTGCTTTCTGGGTAACATGCTGGATATCATACTCAGTTAGCAGCATCTGCCACCGCGCAATCCTTCCAGAGACATTAGGCTTTTCAAATATGTACTTTATTGGATCCATTTTGGATATCAACAAAGTAGTATGGCAAATCATGTATTGTCGCAGGCGTCGAGCAGCCCAAACCAGAGCACAACAAGTTTTCTCCAAGAGTGAGTATCTGGTCTCACAATCAGTGAACTTCTTGCTTAGATAGTATATTGCATGTTCTTTTCTGCTAGCGTCGTCATGTTGACCCAATACACATCCCATCGATTCATCGAGAATGGTGAGATACATGATTAAAGGCCTACCAGGAATCGGCGGTACTAAGATCGGTGGTTCTTGCAAGTATTGTTTGATTTTGTCAAATGCTTCCTGACAATCATTATTCCATTCAACCGATTGATTTTTTCTTAGTAATTTGAACATTGGTTCACAGGTAGCCGTCAAATGAGAAATGAATCTTGAGATGTAATTAAGTCTGCCCAGAAAGCCACAGACTTCTTTTTCTGTTTTGGGAGGCGGCATATTCTGAATTGCCTGAACCTTATCAGGATCAACTTCAATGCCCTTCTGACTTACGAAAAAGCCTAACAGTTTACCAGATCGGACTCCGAAGGTGCACTTCGCAGGATTCAACCGTAATCTAAACTTCCAGAGTCTGTCAAACAGCTTCTTCAGATGAACCAAGTGATCATCCTCAGTTCTGGACTTGGCAATCATATCGTCCACGTAAACCTCAATCTCTTTATGAATCATATCGTGAAAGAGGGTTGTCATGGCGCGCTGGTATGTTGCCCCTGCATTCTTTAGACCGAATGGCATGACTTTGTAACAATATGTGCCCTACGGTGTGATAAAAGTAGTCTTCTCCATATCATCTGGGGACATCTTGATCTGATTATATCCTGAAAAACCGTCCATGAAGGAAAAGACAGAGAACTGCGCAGTGTTGTCTACCAAGACATCAATATGAGGCAAAGGAAAATCATCCTTCGGGCTTGCTTTATTGAGATCTCGATAATCCACACACATTCTGACTTTGCTGTCCTTCTTAGGAACTGGGACAATGTTGGCAATCCATTCAGGATATTCGGAAGTGGCTAGGAACCCAGCGTCAAGCTGCTTCTTTACCTCTTCTCTGATTTTTAGTGCCATGTCGGGTCTAGTCCTTCTGAGCTTCTGCTTGACAGGAGGACATCCGGGCTTGAGCGGCAAGTAATGTTCAACGATGTTGGTATCTAACCCAGGTATATCTTGATAGGACCAGGCGAAGATATCGACATACTCTTTCAATAACTTGACCAACTCGGAGTGTACATGCTTTGCGAGGGATGCGCCAATCTTGACTTCTCTTCTAACCTCATCAGTACCAAGATTGACAACTTCCACTGGCTCTTTGTGTAGCTGAATCTCTCTATGCTCGTGCTCAAGGAGCCTTGCTAGTTCAGCCGGTAATTCACAATCTTCCTTACCATCTTCTTCGGCTTGGTTAATTGGAATTCCAGAATTACAATGGATGTTTGACATGTTGTTATCAATTCTTTTATTAGTTCTGCATGTTTATGAATATGTTTAGAAAGAGCTATTTTAAAAGTGAAAAAGAAAAGAAACTTATGCCATTTATTTTGTGAAAAAGTAAAAATAAAGAAAGAAAATAGAGCATGATTTTGAATGCAAAATAACTTTCATTTATTGATCACATAATATTGCAAAAGCGCGAGGCCCTTTACAAGCTATCCACTCGTCTCGGGCGAGGACGAGGGAATGAAAAAGAAAAATGCATTACATGTTATATGGGAAAACCACAAGAATCATGGTAGATGTCCAATTGTTGAGCTTGAAACCAGGCGGACACTTGCGCACAAATCTTGAAGTCTGATTGCTAGGACCAGCATCATCAGCAGCTGCCACGCTGTCACCCTCCTGGAAACCCGCGCTATGGAACTTGACAAAGTTGCATCGCTCCTGACCAGAGGACCCAGATTGACGACCAGGATGATAACCCACTCCAAAATGATTATGCTTCTCAACCACATCAATCACGTGCCCCCAGCCTGGCAAGACACCTCTATCGATGGTCTCTTTGGCACTCTTAGCAGATGCTAAAGTCAATTGTGGTGATCCACTTTGACTAGCCGAAGCAGAACTGACATCTTCGAACTCGAGACACTGCAACGGCACCTCAGCTATGCCTTCTTCGGTCTCTACGTATCAGAAAGATGGTAACTCGCTGACAATCAAATCCTCTTCACCACAGACAATGACAAGCTGATCGTCAAACATGAATTTCAACTTCTGATGTAAAGTGGAGGTAACTGCCCCTGTCGCGTGGATCCATGGACGACCCAAAAGGCAACTATACGCTGGATTAATATCCATCACTTGGAAAGTAATGGTAAATAGATGCGGCCCAATATTGATGGGTAAGTCCACTTCTCCAATGACCTATCTTCGAGAACCGTCAAAGGCTCTGACAACTAAGGCACTTGGTCTCATCTCGATTCCTTCCACTGGTAATTGACTCAATGTGCCCTTAGGCATCACATTGAGAGAAGAACTAGTATCCACTAGAACATGAGATAACAGGATGTCTGTGCAGGTTACAGATATGTGCAATGCTCTATTATGGGCAGTTCCTTCAGGAGGTAATTCTGATTCATTAAAACCCAAATACCGACTTGCAGTTATGTTGGCCACTACATCATCGAACTCGATGCCAGATATATCTTGCATGACATGGGCACTGTTCAACACTTTCAACAAAGTTGATCTGTGCGCAGGCGAGCTTATGAGTAAGGACAAAATTGAGATCCTCGAGGGAGTCTGACCCAGCTGATCCACAATCTTAAAGTCGCTTTTCTTGATCAGCTTAAGGAACTCTTGATCATCAAGGGCCTCCTTGCTCTTTGAAACATTCTCAGACGGAATAATTTGTATTGGAATGGCAGTGGATGCCCCTTGTTGAACCACAGGGGTTGCGAATGCAGGTGTCTCATTGGGAGAAACAACAATTGGAATTTGCACGGGCTTTGTAGTGACCTTCAGAGCAAATACTCGTCCACTGCGAGTCATACCTCCACCAGCTGTAACATTCACGATCTCTGATTCGGCGAACCTTATCTCTTGACCTCCGGAAAACACAGAAGACCCATACTTCCACGTTACCTCCTTAGAATTCTGATATGGAAACGGCTTCGGCGGGCAAACAACGATGGGTTTCACCTTCTTCTGTTTAGGGGATTCCACAGGAACCTTCCTATAAATGATGGTAAACGGCTCAATAGCAGCAACTTCCTCAACAGGTTTAGATCTGGCAAATTCCACTTCGCCCCGGTTCATCAGAATCTGGACACAACCCTTCAGCCTTCGACACTGGTTGGGATTATCGTCACAAATCTGATACTTACCATGCAACCCTTTCAACAGCCCGTATTCGTTCAATCTCTTAAAAACCACAGCCATCGGGGTCTTTACTTCGTCGACATCCATGATCAATTCAGACCTGGAATTATCCCCAATCATGTTAACTGCAGGTCCACCGTGATTCGGCAACGAATTACTTTGAATGTTGGGTCCTTCCTCAGCGAAAGTCAGAACCTTCTTATCAATGAGTTCCTGAGCTTTGGTTTTGAAAACAAAGCAATCCTCTATTGCATGTCCTATGTATCCAGCATGATAAGCACAAGATGCATTTGGGTTATGCTTCGGACCAAATGGAGGAATTACAGGCGCAATCTGCTTGGGGACAATTGGACCTTGGTGAACCAAGTAAGGAAACAGTTCCGTGTATGACACTGGAATTCTATCAAGATTCGAACGCTTATGGTTTCCTTGATTGTTGTTGTTCTGACGGTTTTGATTCTGCTGATTTTTGTTGTTTTGTTGATTCTGTTCCTGATTCTAAGCATTCTGAACTGGTTATTGCGGATGATACTGATATGGAGGTTGTTGAAACTGTGCAGCAGCAATGTATGGATACGGATAGTACAGCAAGGGAGCCATGGGAGCTTGATACTGAGGAGAGACTTGAGCTGTCACAGCGTTGGCTTCACCTTTCTTTTTCTTGGACTGACTGTTCTAAGACTTTCTAGCGGTCGGCTGCTGGGAAGCAGCTCCAGAAATCTTTCCAGTCTTTAAACCATTTTCAATCCGTTCACCAATCGTCACAACATCAGCGAAGTTCGATGAAGAACTACCCACCATTTTCTCGTAATAAGATTCTTGCAAAGTACCTATAAAAATGTTAACCAACTCATTATCAGAGAGAGCAGGTCGCACACGAGATGTCATCTCTCACCATCTTTGTGCATACTCCTTAAATGTTTCAGCTGAGCGCTGTGACTGATTCTGCAATTGCAATCTAGTTGGCGCCAGATCAAGGTTATATTTGTATTGTCTCACGAATGCTTCGGACAAATCCCTCCAAGTACGGATTTTGCTGCGCTCCAGGCTCATGTACCAATCTAATGAAGCGCCAGACAAACTATCTTGAAAATAATGAACTAGCAATTCATCATTATCAATATGGGATGCCATCTTCCTGCAGTACATAGTGATGTGACTACGTGGACAACTCAAGCCTTTGTACTTTGGCAAATCAGGTATCTTGAATTTCTGCGGCAACACAACATTGGGAACCAAACACAAATCCTTGGCTTCCATGCCAAAAGCAGAGAACCCCTCAATAGCTCTGATACGATCTTCCAACAACTTGTAGTCAACCGATCTATTCTGATTAGTGGGCCTAACAAGAATATGAGGATTTGGCAGCTGAGAAGCGGCAGGAGCATTCACTTGCGGAGTAGCGAATTGAAAAGGATACACCAAACCTGGATTAACCATCTGACCAACATTCTGACCCATCGGAATACCATACAGATAATTCGAAGGAGGTACCCTAACAGTTGAGGAAGCTGCCCCAGGATAGAACATCCCAGGATGAACATTCGGAACAGCAGCTTGAGACGGAACCGAAACATGAATAGGAGGACCCCTATACACATGCTCTTCATCATCAGGAGTTTCAGTGTCAACCAATCCGGCAGTTTGATGAGTTTGAGCCTGAAGATTCTCAGGATCATCATTCACCACTTGAGGCAGGACTGGAGTAGGCATTACCCATGGATAGGCGGTAGCATTCCCATTAGGCATGGGTGCAACAAAAGGCTGATATGGCATGAAGGCACTACCATTATTTGCAATCTGAGGAGTGTAATTCAGAGGCATGCCCCAAGGGAAACCAGCAGGCATCTGATTCAAACTAGGCTGAACAGCAGGCTGATTCACAGGCTCACCTGGTACTTCAACTCTAGCAGGAGAAGGAACAACAATAGCAGGGGTAGCCGTAACAACAGGAGGAACAGTCAGAATAGGAGTGACAACAGTTGCATCAGTAGTGGTTGCAACAACAGTGGCAACAGCAGCAGTATCCCTCTGAGCACGAAGGAGCTCCATAATGACATCCATGTTCGTCTGAAACTGATCCATCCGTCCTTGGAATTGTGCCAGATTTTCCTTGTAAGCAGCGTTCTCAGCTTCAAAGTCAGCCATGATTCTGGATTTGTTTGAACGAGTAAAATACGGATGTCGAGTCGTCGTCTTGCTACAAGGAATGTGAACAAGGATGAGCAACGGTTTCGGACGAAGGGACGTGCATATGCAGGCATGAGTGGATGCAATTTATGCATAAATAAAGTTTTAAAATGCTTATGCAAAAATTAATTTGACATGATGAGATGATATGCAACATTAGAAACAACAAGCCAGCATAGTCTGAATAATCAAATCTGAATATCTGTAAAGGTAGTGCTGCGTCGGTGCGAGATCTGACGCAATGAGAGAACAAAGGTCGGAAGAGTCTTGGTTTCCTGCAGAAAACCCGATATCCCCCTCACAGGTGTGATATAGAAAGCGGGATTCTCAGCTTCGGATTCTCGATTTGAGAAGCAATAGTACATTCATCCCTCAGGGTACAATACTATCGCCAAACAAAGAGGTCGTCCACTGATTCCCCCAAAAAAAAGGGTCATCCTATGGCAAGTTCCCAACTTTGGGTCCTCGGATCAAGAAGCGTAATGGGTTTTCCATTTCTGGTCTGCCATTATCGCTCCTTGGGAGGAGTGCCGCAACTGAGTCCTCGGGAATGGTCACCAGAGTCGACAGCTTTCTAGGTTAACACCCTGAAATGCACAAGACGTGCAAATCAGAACATCTCCCAAGAAAACCTCGTCTGGGTGTGGATTTCATGTAAACCATACGTACCAAGACGCTACGTAGGCCACACTACTTTCCACTCTAATCCTATATATACTCTCAAGCCTGTGTAATGGGCTTATCTCTCAAGTAGCAACCCAACCGACAACAGCAGAGAAAATAGCAGATATCCAGAATATGCAGCATATGAATATTCAAAGCAGTAAAGAAATGCAATAAATAAACATAAAGCGAGTAAAGCGTAAATATAAAACTAGTAAAGCGCAGAAAGATAAACATCCAAACAAGCAAGAAAAGCAAATGAAACTAGGCGAGACCCCTCAAGGGAAGGACCAGCAGTGGGTCAACCACTCCCCAGCAGAGTCGCCAGCTGAAGATGGCTGGAAATCTACCTGAGTGAATCATACACTCAAAGATACAACAGAGTCTCCACCGAACTTTATTTAGTCCCAAAGGACAGGGAAAATATCGATAAAACCCAGGGGAAAGAGAAACGGGAATAGGGGGGTCGGTTATGCGAAAGGAAGGTATTAGCACCTAACGCATCCGTCGTACTCGAAGGGAACCATTTCGCTTGCTTCTAGGCTTGGATGGGTTATCTATCTAAAGGATTCTAGCTAAAAGGAAAGAGGAGACAGAGAGAAAGGGGAAAAATAAAGAGAAAAAAGAAAGTGCTCGCGGAGGAACAAAGTCCTCGTGCCTACGTACCCTCATAGTGCAATGAGGAAATCAGAGCGTCGTAGTTCATGGAACCAGGGGACAGAAAGGAAGGAAGAAAGGGAGAAAGAAAGAAGGGTGGAAGTGTGCTCGCCGAGATCATTGCAATCTCATGCCTACGTATCATACTTTCAAAAGAATGCAGAATCAGAGCTTCCGTAGTTCAGGGAACTGAACGGAAAAAAAAACAAGGAAGAAACAAGGGGATGAGAGAAGTGGTGTCGAAACCAAGAATGAAAGAAAATCCGCTGGGGATAACAAAATGAATTGGTGTCGAAACCAAGAAAGTAAGAGCAAGGGGAATAGAAAGGACTCCTCTAGGGATCCAAATAAAGGGATGGTGTCATAACCAAGAGAAAAAGGAGACTCGGTATATTAACCGGTAAGCAGTGGTTAACCGAAGAAAGAGAGTAGGATCCTGGTGGGGAAAAGAGGCTGGTGTCAACAGAAGGATTGTGATAAACCAAGGGAGAGAGTGCTGAACCAAGAGAAGGTGTTTGACTCTGAAGGGGCCTCGGTATATTAACTAATAAACATTGGTTAACCGAGAAAAAGAAAGACTGCAACTCTGTGGGAATAGAGAAGTACCGGTTTTAATAGAGGAAACTGTGATTAACCAGAAGCACGGGTGTAAGACCGAACGAAGGTCGTGACCCAAAGGGGTTCGGTAAACTGACTGAACAAACAGTACTCAACCGAAGAAAAGGTATTTGAACCAAAGAAAGGTTATTAACCCAAAGGGTGCAAGTATTCGAACCAAGAGGAGGTTGCCAACTGCAGGGGATCTGGTGTTTACAGACGGACTGTGATTAACCGAAGAGAAAAGCGAGTGATTAACCAAGAGAAGGTGATTAACTCGAAAGGGTTCAGTATTTTAACAGACGGACTGTGGTTAACTGAAGAAAAGGGTGATTAACCAAGAAGAGGTGATTAACCCAAGAAAGAAGAAGAACCAAGAGAAGATTCCGAGTTCCCGGGGAAGAATGGTCGTGACAGGAAAACTGTGTTAGACCAAAGAAAGAGAATTGAGACTTTTCAGGGGAATCAAAAAGCAATGATTGATTACAAGAAGAAAGGAGTAATGGAACAAAAAGGGATTGCTAGCGCAAGAATAATGATCTCAACCAAGAAGGATGGTGCTTTATCAAAAGGAGATATTGAAAGAGATAGGAGTGATCAAGGATCGAAAAAGATCGCAAAGAGAGAAGAGTGATCAAGGATCAACCCGACTGGGGAAAGAGAAACACTATAGCTGGAGGATAGAGGTCACTATTCTCGAGGAGAGGACAAAACGCCTTTACCAAAGAAATAGCCAGAATGAGGGTAGGAAAAACTCCATCCTCATTCCTTCTCTAGCACCCAAAACATAGTGTGGAAAGTGAAATGGACAACGCAACCGCTCCAATGTTGTACAGTTCTCCTACATAGCATAACGGATAGCATAACAACGTCAATTTGTACAATGCTCCGATGCAAGGCGCAGCGCGAAACTCCAACTCCACGGGGGGGGGGGGGGGGGGGGGACGAGAGAAAGCTCTAAAGGAGGCCTAAAGAGGGGAAAAGGGAAGATCGATTAATCGAAACAAAGTTTCGATCAATTAATCAAGGGATAAACATGCTAACAACTTCCCAAAGAGGATGAAAAGTCATTAAAGCAAAAAGGAGTGAATTATTGATTATACAAGATAAAGTTTATCCATGAAAAATAAACTTAATGCAAGCTGAAATGGAAAGTGCAAAACAGTGCCAAATGATCATCAAAGTGTCACACAAAATCATGTATCATGTGAACAAAAATAGGGCAATAATTGATATGTTCATACAATGCTAAGAACATGAAACAATTGAATAATCGAAAATGTGCATCGAAAGTTCATGAACATGCTTCAACCAGAAGTGAAATGACATTTAGAACATCCATAAAATCAAGCATGATAACCAATGGAAGTTAAAATGAAGAAAGCATGGCAAACACACTTGAAAATGCAAGAAAATAGCATTCTGGTACAGTGTTAACCGGTTACTCACCATGTGTTAACCGGTTACTTGCTTGAAAATCAGCGTTTTTCGTGAAAATTGAACTGAGTAACCGGTTACTCACCGTGTGTTAACCGGTTAACACTGAATAGTTGTGAAAAAAAACAGAAAAAACAGCTATTCAAAAGTGGTTTTCAACACATAATCACTTATGCAAACTACCACATGATAGGAACTGAAATTGTGCTCGAAAATTAAACTTGAAAACAACAAATAAACAGAGATAGAATCAACTAATACAATTGGATCATGGATCAAACAAATGCAAAACCAAATCACACACAACAATTATCGACTACATTGCGAGTGATACGAAAATGCACGAAACGGTAAAATTAGTTAGATCCACCAACCTACAAGCCGGAGATTTGGCTTGGTAAATGTTGCAAAGGATTCTTGATGCAGAAAATCAAAGAAAACCAGAGTAATCTTCAATTTGTAGATGAACCATATCGAAATCGAGCAAAATACAATAAAGCTCCAAAATGCGAATTCGAACCGTTGGAAGTTGCGGCAAATACTCAAGATTAATCGAAAAGCTGAAATAACTCCAGAAATCCAAGTGTAATAGCAAGAATGATGAAGGTTGAGCTCAAGAAATAATCACTTTCGATGTAAAAGTGATTATCCTTCAAAGTAGAAATGAGCTTCGGTGAGGTTTTGGAAGAGAATTGAGATGAAGATGAAGATGAAGATGTAGTAGAGAAATTCAGAGGGAATGTGGGAGAATTGAGAGTGAAATGGAGCAAAATGGTTGAGGGTCCTTAAAAATGAGTGAAAGTGAGTTTATATAGATTTTAGGTTTGGAGTGTGAGATGGTTTGGAATTTGGTTTGGGATTAGCTTTGGGTTTGGAACTAGGCTAGGAGTTAGTTGGACTTGACTCACCGAGTCAAGGCGGTTAACTCGGTTAGTTAGAACCAACTCGGTAACAATCCCAATGTGAGTTTCAAAATCCAAAGGTTGACATGTTGGTAAATTAAGTAACATGGTGTACTTAAATTAGAGTGATGCATTGGAATAAATATACTTGGGTTGAAATGAGTAGTGTTGAAATATCTAGAGATGTCTAGAATGTTCCACACACTGCTAGAACACTGTAGAACCAAAGACCAAAGAGAGTGCATGGATGCTGCCCCAAAAATGCAGCAGGAATTGCAAAATTGTACTGAGTAACCGGTTACTCACCATGCGTTAATCGGTTACTTCAGTCAATTTTTGCCCAAATTGCACAGGAAATGATACTGGAGTCCCGGTTATGGTTTTCCACCTCTTGTCTTGATGAATAAACATGGAAACCTTTATTTTGAGCTTGTTTTGATGATGTGATGACCTCGTGAGGATATGTTTAATTGGGCTTGGAAATCCTGAATATCCTGCAATAAGAAACACACGAAGAAAAGTGCGAATGTGTATGCTAGCGATGCGAATGCTTATGCTTATGCAAAAGGCAAAAGAGGGAGGTCAAATTTCGGGTTACGACAGACATCAGTAAATCCCAAGCCATTACCCGCGTTAACATGAGCCACTAACCCTTCCAGCTGATTAATTGAGATCTCCTGGGGTACATACGCAACATTCAACACCTTCAACAGTGCGTTTCTATGCGCCTATGAACACAATAACAGAGATAAAATGGATATCTTAGACGGTGTTTGGTGTAATTGGTCGACAATTTTGTAGTCGCTTTTCCGAATCAGCCTCATAAACTCTTCTACATTCTCTGAAAAGAATTATCAACTGGCTTTGCTGCAGAATCATTCACTACCGGCGTCTGCACAGAATTATCCATAACCTGCTTTCCTTTGTCTGGCCTAGAACCACCAACCGGATCATCAGATGGGATGAAGACTCTACCACTCAGGGTAATAACTCCTGCTTCATCATTACTTTCAACACTGGAGTTCATCACTGACGTTCCCACCAACTCTTGCTTCTGCCCGTTAACAAACACTTCATCACCATAATTCCAAGGAATAGCTTTGGTGCTCTCACACGGAACAGGCCCGGGAGTGGTGATAATGACCGGCGCTGGTCTTGCCGGCGCTGAAATAGTTATTGTTTTAAAGGGGATTGTAATAGTGGCAACCTCATTCTTTTTGCCATTAACTTTCATCTATTGGTCACACCTATCAAACTGCAACCGACCTTCATCAATTAGCTTTTGAATACCAGATTTCAACAGATCACAACCATTTGTCTGCACCATACACTCTGAACAACTTTTATCACAACCAGGGGACACTCCACCCTTCAGTAATCTCTCCTTCACTACCAAAAAAGGAGTCCTCAATTCATTCACGTCTAGAACCAAATTCAAAGATTCACCATCTTCTATAACAACATTAACCCCCGACCCACCATGGTTCGACATTAGGTTTTGAATGACATTTGGCACATCATTGGAAAAGTTGATGGCCTTCGAATCCACCAAATCTTGGACTTTATGCTTAAAAGCTTTACAGACCACAATGTAGTGCCCGGGCGCCCCAGAATGAAATTCACAGTGGGCATTGGGATTGTAACCCGGAGGTGGATTGCCAATAATAGGAGCCAAAGTCCTTGTCTGGATTAATTACAATTGCATCAAATACTGAAATAACTGGGAATAAGGCAACAGTGGAGTATCAAAGTGCCTATTCTGCTTAGGCCTTGGCTGATATTGGCGAGGAGCCTGATTTTGCTGTTGAGGTGGGAGTGTTGCAGGAATAGTTACTGAAGCCACCTGCTGATTATAATTCTAACGTTGCTTTCTCTTACCTCGGTATGAAGAGACAAAATTCGCTTCCTCCTTCTTATAATTCACATAATGTTTCTTCCCTCCACTAGAAGAAGACCCATCACTGTCTGACACCTTTCCAGTTTTAATTCCACTTTCCAACATTTCCCCAACCAAGATCATATCTGCAAATTTCCCGGACATGCAAGGCAGCAGCTTCTCGTAGTAATGACCTGGCAAGGTGGCCATGAACATATTCAACATCTCCTTCTCCAACATAGGAGGCTGCACCCTCGCTGCCACTTCACGCCACCTCTGGGCGTATTCCTTGAAGCTTTCATTGTTCTTCTAAGACATACTCTGCAGCTGAGGCCTATTGGGAGCCATATCAGTGTTATATTGGTAGTGCTTGACAAAAGCCTCCACCAGCTCTCTCTAATTGTGGACGTGACATCTCTCCAATTGCATATACCACTCCAAAGATGCCCCATACAGGCTATCGTGGAAGAAATGCATCAGTAATTTCTCGTCATTAGAGTACGCAACCATTTTCCTTGCGTATGCCTGGACGTGAGTCTTTGGGCAAGTGGTACCATTGTATTTCTCAAGGTAGGAACCTGGAACTTGTGCAGAATCCTGACGCCGGGGACCAGCCCTAAATCATCCAAATCCATACCCACGGAGTTCTGATTCACAACCCCCTTTAGCTGTTCTTCAATCAACCTGATCCTCTGATCATCAACAATCAGGGGAACACCAGCATCCCCGCCTGGTATAGAGAATATGTCATCCTGTTGGTCATCGAAGTGACGGCCATGAACTGCGCAGACGCTATTTCCGCCTCCTACCACAGAAGAAATCACATTGTCTCCTCCGCCCGGAGGAATGACAATACCAGCAACGGGACCACCCTGAATGCCATTACCAATAATACCTCCGCCCGGAGGACCATTCTGAATACTGTTACCCACAACACCTCTGCCCGGAGGAGCAACATTGTGATGAAGACCGCCATGAAGAACGTCATCCTCGTCAACTCTTGCCACCAAGGGTTAGACAAGGGTCCTCAACTGTTCTTGCCCTTGCGCAACGCCTTGCATCAATTCCATGAACTGGGCCATGCGAGTCTGCATGGCAGCCATCTCAGCCTGCATCTGTTCCATAGCTCTCTTTTGATTGAGTCTGGTAGAAAACTGATGAATCTGCTGGTCAGCAATCCTGTCTGTAGAAGAACACGATAAGAAAACCAGAGATAAACCTGCTATGCAAAATGCACAATGATTATGGTTATGCAAATGCAAATTCAAACATCATATTTAAACATTTCTAGGGCGTATCCACTTTGATTCCAGTCTTTGAAACCGGGCAAGGGATTAGACACATCATCGGAAAATAAATCTGAACCTAGAAATACTGCCGAACCAATACAGAGGAAGCACATCCTTTCCAAAACTGAGAGATGCTAATACATACATGATTAAACCAAGCATTTTATATCATGTCATAAGAATTCATACAGACGGGTCTGATACAATCAAAGGTGATTCCATCAACAAACTTGATGGTAATCACAACAAAAATATAACAACAAGATCACTACAAATTAATTCCAAACAAGTTGGCTTCAACTTCCTCAAGAAGATCCACAGTGTCTGGATGTGTAGGTCGCTCTATAAGCCCTTTGATCAGTCTGTTTCTCTTTTCAATATCTTGATTCAGCCTAACAATCTGTTCATCAACACTGTTGCCTTCGCGCCTTGATTTCTTGACTTCGGCTTGCAACTTGAGCTCCTCAATTTCCTTCTGAGCCTCTCTCCACTTACCAGAGAAGTGCTTTTCTTCTGCTTTCATTTTCTGAAGTTCTTCTTTCAACTCCCCATTTTCAATCTTGACCTTTTCCCATATCTCCTGATACGTGGCAAGCTTGGCTTCAGTCTCGGTCAAGAGCTTCTTGTTTTTCTTGTAGGTCTTGCAAGAGGATCCAGCAGCCATACTAAATTTTTTGAAGTGCTGAGCTCTGTCAGTGAGATCCTTCTCCTTTTCTTCCAGGCGCTCTGTCACATCTTGAACTTTCCATTTCAACTCCAAGTTGTCAAGTAAAGCACCTTGCAACTGACTACTCATACCAGCATTTTCCACCCTCAAATCATGCACCAATTCTCGTTGCTTGTTAAACTCATTAAGGGGTACAGTAAGCCTCTCCTCTACAATATCAGGATACAACGGAGGCGCCCAATCAAAAGGCGAGTAGAACTCTTCCACTCTTCTCTTTATCTAGTCTGTATACGGAGAGAAAGCTTGATTATTGGGTTTGCCCAAAGCGGCTTTTCCTTTCTTCTGTCTACTGAGCCATGCTTCGAAAGCTTTCTGCGCCACAGCTAATCCATCAGCTACATGAAAATACAATGACTCTTCCAAATCTTTTTCAACCAGAGGATCTCTCAGAGCATATCCAAACTACTTGATAGCCAAAAAAGGATTGTAATTAATACCCCCCCTTTTCTCCCTATCAATGGTACGTTAGCGTACTCACCACAGCTGTGCAAAATGTCTGTGCCAAGTAATCCTTGATCCACCCAAACAATATCCTTAGCAGCTAGACCCATCAGACGTTTACTCCAATCCAGAGAAGTCCTAGTATCCACAAAAGCACCTGACCGGGGTAAACGGTTTGTAAACCACTTATAGAAAAGAGGTGCACAACAATGAAATATCCCACCTCGTCTCTTCTCATTCCTGTTGTACAAGGCATAATGAAGATCTCCTAACAAGGTCGGCACTGGATTATGAGTTGTAAAGATCCGGATAGCGTCCGTATCAACGAAATCAGATTCACTCAGAAACAAGACAATGCCATACACAGAGAGAGCCAATATTGCATTGAAAGTTGTTCACCTCTTCTCCTTAGCCGCTTTTTGAGCCTTCTTTACCAAGTACGTCGAGTGATAGCCACGGGACTTTCCCTTGTTGGTGATGTCAGCCTCCAAAGTTGATTTGCTCAAATAAAGAGCAGCAGCCACAGCTTTGAAGTCAAGGCCTTTCTTGGAAGCACAGAAAGGAACGCCCTCTTTAATGGAAATCCCCAGGATGTTTGAGTACTCCTCCAGAGTGGGGACCAACACATAATCTGGCAACACGAAGCATCTCAGGGAAGGATCATAGAACTGCATCAAGGTGTGCAAGCCATTGTATGCATACTCACTAATGGTATGAATGAAAGATAAGATCTAACCATATTTCTCTTTGAAAACTCCCAACACTTCAGGACCAGCCATATTCTGTAAACTGCCAATCTGACCAAGAGTAAGCTTCGGGAACTTGTAAACAATGATATTCTTCTTACTCTTCTTAGTGTCCATCCTGATGACTGGCCGTTGAATGGAATCTAAAGATCAGATACTACCTGGAAATGCAAAAATATGAATGTCAGAAAAATGAAATGCAATGCAAAGCGTTGGGATCAAGGTATCTACACAAGCTGGCTGCATTGAACAAACTGAATAATCTCAAGGCTTCTGCCCAAATACCCAGAACACCAGAGTAACCACACTGATAAGTTCATACTGATAAGAAATCCTGATAAGAAATCCAAAGTATCAGGTATGATGAAGATCAAGGTTACCTGCAAACCTATAAACAACCCGCCCTTCTCACATGTGGGTACTAGAAAGGCGAGGATCCTCAATATCACAGACTCTCAGGTCGAGAAATGATGATACGTTCACCATTTATGGTTTGACATCATCATCAATCGAGGAGGCCTCAACTGATTCCCCTAAAAAAGGATATCCTATAGCAAGTTCCCAGCATTGGGTCCTCGGATCAAGAATGCGTAATGGGTTTGCCATTTATGGTCTGCCATTATCACATCTCGGGAGGAGTACCGTTACTGAGTCCTCGGGAATGGTCACCAGAGTCGATAGTTCCTCAAGAGAATAACTACTGGCCTGTATCAACATGCAGTAGCAGATATCTCCCGATAGAACCTCGTATGGATGTAGGTCTCATGAACACCCACACGTGGCCAACACCACGGGAGCGTCACGCCTGCCCACGCTAATACCTATGTGTATGCTCAAGCCTAGGTAGTGGGCTTATCTCTCAGAAATCCCAACCTGCCAAACAGAAAATCCAGTACAGCACAGCACAGTCCAGCATAATAATGAAATGCAATGCCATAAATGCAATAAATACAGTAAAATCGTAAAATAGTAATACAACAAATAAAGCACAACAATAAACACCCAATGAAAACAAATAGACAAACGCTAGGATTGACTCGCATAGGGGATGGACCAGCAAGAGGTCAACCTGTTCCCAGCAGAGTCGCCAGCTGTCGCTCCCGGGATTCTCATCCAAGTACAAACGCAAAAGTGGCGCGGAAACAGAGTCGACAGCAATGTGTATTTATCCCAAGAGAGGGAAAGGAAACACTGCATAAACCCGAGGGAAAGGAAAGAGCATGGTCTCGCGACCAAGAGAAACGGGTAAGGGAGTCGGTCATGTGAGGGGAAGGTATTAGCACCCCCACGCGTCCATCGTACATGATGGGATCCACGCTTGTTGTCTCGATCAAAGGGTGTCGTCGTTTGGAGCTCCGCTGCTCCTGGAAAGGAACGGGAACAGAAAAGAACGAAGAAATGGGGGAGAAAAGAAAAAGAAGTGACTCGATAGGACATCACTCGTCCTATTCCTACGTATTCCCTCGTGCAATGGGAAAGTCAGAGTCAACGTAGTTCGGACACGAACTAAGGGGGGGGGGGGGGTTGCTCGCCAAGACATTGTCGTCTTGTGCCTTCGTATCCTCAATCTAGCCATAAGGAGGAAATTAGAGTAGTCGAGTTTGACCTAATGAGGCCTTAATGTTTTTTATAAGCGACGTTAAGTTCGCGTCCGACAGTTAGGGTCGATGCATGTTTGCGACAAAACGGAAAATAACGTTCTCTTTTATGAAAAAAGGTTTGAAACTTAACAATACCGAAGGATGAAAAAGGTTTAAGTTTGTTTTGTGTTTTTTAGACAGAAATGGATTGAAGTTAGTTTGTAACTTGCATTGCACCCAAGTCTACAACATAGGAACGAATACGTCGCGTATCGTCCCCAACAGGACGTACACTAAGTACCCTAGAAGAATGAATGGAGCCCCTCATACCTCACTTCCCATATATAAGGCTCATGTGCAATACACGTTAACCTTTATTAAGTATTTTATAAGGGTTATGAGATAAGAAGAGAAGACTCAAAGGAAAAGAAAACACTAAGGGGAAACTAATTGTTCCTAATGTTATCATGCAAAGGTGGCCCTAAGGTTGAGGTTTAAGAACAACCTAAGTCTAAAGAAGAGAGAGGGATAACACTACCTAATGCTTATCCTACCTCACCTTAATAAAAAAATTAAGGATGAGCTAGGATCCCAAAGGGATGTGAGAGAGTTCTACACAATCAAGCATTATATCATGCTATTCATAAACACATAAAAGAGAAGTAAAAGAGATGAGAGATGAAAGGAGGAATGAGCATGGATAAAAATCCACATGCTCAAGTGACTTACCTCTGCCCCTACACAAAAGGTTAGCACAAAATAATCACAAGTATTGAATATAGGTGAAAGAAAGTAGACCAAACAATGCTAGTTGCTTAAAGAAGACAACTTAAGAAGCAAACAAGTGTTAAACCAAAAGGGAAGGGTCCTAAAGGTTAAGGATCATACAAATTCAGTAGGTACATGTCAAGGTATCCTACTAAGGTTAACATGCCAAAGGAGAGCAAACAATGTCAAACTACGCATCAAATGTTCACGCAAATGCAAGTTAGGCATTAACTATGCAAGATGGATGCATATCGTTCATAAACATGAATGAATGCATATGTAAACATCAAAGTCAGAAGTAAATGACATTTAATAAGGTATGGAGATGTCATTAAGATAACATGTAATTCATGAATGCAAGCATTGATTAAGTAAGAAGAAATGAGAACAAACATCATTTAAGTTCAACAATGAAGCATACTTGTAATGCAAGTAAAGAATGGAAGTGCAAGATGAACATACTTGTAAATGAATGCAAGCCAGTAGCACATGATATTTGAAATGACATTTAGAAGTCAAGAATGATCATACAAAGTCCACACAAGTGTCATGTTGAAGCACATTGAAAATTAGAAGCAAGCATGTTCAAGTTAGGTCAAACAAACATGCAAAGGTTTATGAACTTAGAAACATGCAAGATGATGTTAGAATTCAGGGAATATGATTGAAAAGGATCACAAACAGACGTGAAATCATGTTTTCATGGATGTTTAAGTTCACACAAGCATTGGTGAAACCAAGTCAACAAAATCATGCAAGAAAAGAAACACAAGTGCACAAAACATTTCAAGTTTAAACAAGTGCACATAAGTCAATTCAAGATGGATAAGAAATGACCTATAACATGAGAAAACTGACCTATAATGTGCCTAGAAAATGATGTCAAAGCATCTCAACAATCATCCCAAGGAAACATGTTCAAAGCATACCAAAACCCTAGCATAATTCCTCTAACAAACACACATGCAAAGGTGCATTTATGCAATCCATAAGGTCATGTTAGAAGGATGATAAAATTGGAATATGCAAGTCACTTGAAGTGAAAATAGTGTGCAAACATGTATCAAAAGGATGGATCAAAATCAATTACCAAACATGTTCAAAGATGCCTCTCAATCTCATACAAGTCACACAAACAAATGGCTCAAAGATAGCATCCAAAAGTCAATGAAAAATGACCTAAAAAATATATGAAAAATGGTATGAGATGCATCAATATATCATAGAGGCATGTATCAACTATTATGTGAAAATTAAGTTCAAAACTATGTTAAACAAATCCAAAATGAAACAAATATCATGAATGGAGGTTCATACAAAAGAAATTAAATGGAAATTCATGGAAAAATAGCAAAATAATCCAAAATCAGAAATAAAAATAATCAAAAATTATTTAAATGCCTAAGAATGCATCATGAATATTTTGGAAATTTTATCATGCTTAAAAGTATTTTTGAAAATAAAAAATGAAACATGTATGAAAAGAAAATTAAAAAAACAAAGAAATGAGCCAGGGGGTGCCACGAAAGCAATTAGCTAGTTATAAAAGCTCTTGGGCTTGAACAAGGGGGTGCGCATAGCATTGAGGGCCCAATCCAATAAGCGTATTTAGAGAGGGTTCATAGCATGTGGATCAGTCAACACATTGACTCAATAACAACCATCAGATGTAGTCAACAATGATCATCACACAAAGTAATTCAATCAAGCAAACCACACTACACGCACATGACAAGCTATGATGCAACACACACACAAAATCCAAATGAGGTCAGAAAGAGGCACGTGATGAGGAGCCTCCTCATTTATTCGCTGGCATGCTTAGAAGCGTTGGATCACAATCCATCAATGGTCATGATCTAAACTGAAAAAAGGTTAGGGTTTGCGCCATGTTGAAGGTTCAGGTGGCCAGAGAAGACTCTGGTCGTCTTCTCCGGCGAGCCTCCGTCGTGCTCAATCCTCAAACATGTCAGAAATTCCCAAACCATACATCATTGTGCTCGTCTCACCATGTAGATCATAAATCCAAGCTTAAATTTCACAAACACAGCACACACAAAGCAGATCGAAGGCTCAAAGTTTTGCCATAAGATTTCAAACTAAGCACCTATGGTGCCTATCAACTAGCCAGAGGTTACATTGCTCCTATTGAGCTTCAAAACACACAAAAACAACTTTAAATCAACTTAAAATTGTAGGAAAATTTGAGAATGAAACCTGTACTCCTTGACGAATCCTTTCAAAACAAGAAAACCAGAGGTGGAGCCCTTGATCCTTGAAGTGAATATTGGCCAAATTAAGGCTTAAGAGAGCTTTGAATCAGTTGAAATGCAGTTGATAAAGATGAAGAAGATTGAAGTTCAATGCTATACTTCACTGCCTTTAATCCACTTAATTCTTGATGAAGATGAATGTGGAGTCTTGCATAGAGAAATGGAAGCTTCAAAGATCTCGAGAGGGAGAACAAAGAGAGAGTGAGAGAGTGAAGAATCAGAGAAAGTGAAGAATGAATGAAGTCCCCCCCAAATTCTGTTAGAGGATTCTATTTATATCTTAGGTTAGCTGTTACCCACCTTGGTTAACAGTTAGAAGTGTGGTTAACTGAGTTGATAGTGAGTGGAGTTAGTTATGGCTCGAGTTGGGTTTTTTTGCTTATGTGTGGAGAGGATCATGAAGGTTCATGGCGAGGTCATGATGAGTGGATATGATGTGATGAATTAGAATAGCTTGCTTTGCAAGTTTCATTTCCTTTCATGCTTGAACAAATAAGGGAAAGATGGTACATGATGATGTAAGGCATGCTAGGTGTTTATTTGGTTTGAAAAGGTAAAGTTTTGGACATGGTATGGTACATGATGTTCAGCATGCGCATGACAACAACAAAATGCAACAGGTTTTGTGTTGTTTTCGTTTACTTGGATTAGAAGAAAACAGATGGTAAGGGGGTGACTTTAAGACATTGTATCTCAATGATCATGGGATGAAATGATGTGGTTAATGGCTTTTTGGAAAGAGGGGATGGAGTACAACAAGATTGGAATTGAAAATAATTGCAATGGAACTCTAAAACTTTGTGAAAATGTCCCATGAAAAGGTTTGGTCCTGACTACATTGACATGTCACCAGACCTTCCCTCGTCCAGCTCATGTGCCTGTGAAGGAATCAGTGAGAAGTTACCTACCTTGACCCACTATATCTCTTCATACATTGATCAGATGAAAAATCTTTCAACATCAAAGTTGAAGAGGAGATGAAGAGGAACAAAAGTGATGTTGAGCATTTTTTGAATTGAAACCTCCATCAATGAGATATTTGGCTATGAACTTGTACACAACATGCACACCAGGTGATTGATGAAAAGACTACGCACTGACTCGCCCATGACTTGCCTGGCTGGTCAATTTTGCCTTGATTTGTCTCAACTTTAATTGATCATATCTCTCTCAATTTTGATCCAATGGACATGTTCTTGGTATGGTTTTGAAGCTTGGAATGTGAACTTTTGATAGGCCTCCATAAAATTTCAATTTGGAGCTTGGAACATGGATAAAGAATGTTCTAAAGTTGGGTGCTCACCTTGCCAAAACTTGCCATAAATGGAAACCCTAATTTCTATTTTTGGCAACTTTGCACACTTCTTGATTTTTTATGAATCCCTTGATATTTCTTGACCAAACCTTCACCAATGATCATATTTGAAATGAGGAACATGAAATTGTCCTCAAAAAGCTAGGAGTTGACTTTTTCCTCTACACAGTTGACTTTTCCCCAATTCTCCTGATTTTGAATCAATTGATCTATTGAGGCCCTTCTAAACCAAATTGATGGACAATCCCTCAATCTTAGACACTTAAGGACATGAGGAATACCATGAAATCAAGTCTTGCCCAAAAATCAGAAATAAACTGATTTTATGGCAAACCCTAATTTTGGGGCCTTCAGTCTAGGAAGAATCAGCACATCCTCCAAATCTAAATTCCTCTGAGTATGATGTGTATCCTCTCAAACAATGATGAGATATGGCATTTGGAGATGATAAAAGCTCAAATATATTGCCCATTGGGGTGTTATACTCAAGAATCACAAAACCCTAATTTTGCACTGGTTAGGAGAATGTGATTCTCTTGAGATTTCTTGTCAAGCCTGGTCACATGATGAGATGGTGGACCAATTAAGATATCTTGAGGCTCAAGACTCCTTTGATTTGATTTAGATGCCTTGATCCCATGCTAAGAGCCAATGATATGCAATGATGATTATGCAAAAAATGAAATGAAACATAAGTCAGTTAGTGTTAAAAGCATGAGGGCAAGTTTTGAGGTGTTACACTGCTCACAGCAAACAAACATCAACAACTCCTCTTTAGAGATGACAAATTCTCTCTCAGTCAAAACCCTTTAGCATCACATCTTGGGCTTTGAACAAGATACAAACCACCTTTAGCTTCATGTCTTGGGCTTTGAACAAGACACCAAAATAACATTTTTCCTCCCATAGAATAAGAGGAACTACGATCGCTCTGATTTCCCTGTTTCGTTAAACGGGAATACGTAGGCATAAGATTGCAAAATCTTAGCAGACATACTAATAAAAAACCCAAAATCCAGTACCTCCACACATCAACCAAAGAAAATCAGGTCTAGTATCCTAACCAAAAGCCTCACAGATAATCTAGACACTTGTATTCTTAAGAAAATAACCCTAAAGAAGAACCCCCTATTTTGATAGCATCTGTAAACCAACAGTTTTGACTGTTCAACCTCAGTTTGCAAGCAGGGTTAATTGGAGACATCTATTTCCCTTCCTTAATCAGCTTCACAGGATAAAAAATGAATCGAACTATAGTACCAAAGCGATAGTGATTCGAAACCACAAAAATCGCGCTACACCGGGGACAAATTTAGTCAATATTGTGATACTTTTGTTGCACAGTATAGACTAAGGTAACTTTTATTTTCCTTTGCAATTTGTCGATTGTATGCCAAACACTCGCTCATAAGGCGAAGAGTTGGAGCAACCAATCAACGAAATCAAATGTTACATATTTCTAAGACGTCGAATTAACGAATTCCTTCTTAGATATAACATCCCAGATCCTTTTATTCCCTACTCAGACTCGGAAACTGAATCAGAACCAGAACGAATCATGGCCGAAGGACCGAGAAACCATCCTCTGAAGTATTATGTTGTTCCATCACAAGAAGAACCACATAACAACATTGCTGCCCAAGCTATTAACCGTAATGATTTCGAGTCGAAACCTTTGCTAATATCAGCAGTTCAACAAAACCAATTCTCAGGTAACGTTACGGATGACCTGAACCTTCATTTATCAATATTCATACAATATGCAGACACCGTAAAAGCCAATGGAGTCAGTCAAAAAGCAATAAGACTAAGACTTTTTCTGTTATCATTGAGGGATAGAGCTAGAGCTTGGCTCCAGTCTCAACCATCCCATTCAGTGACGACATGGGACGAGTTGAAGAAAGTTTTCTTAGCCAGATATTTCTCACCAAGCAAGACAGCTATGCTGAGAGCCCAAATTAATGGATTTAAGCAAATAGATAACGAATCTTTATTCGATGCTTGGGAGAGATACAAGGACATGTTGAGGATATGCCCACACCATGGACTCAAAGAATGGATGATAATACATACCTTTTACGGCGGGCTATTGTACAATACCAAAATGAACCTGTGCGCTGCCGCAGGCGGTGCTCTAATGGATAAACCGTATGCAGAAGCTTATGAACTCATAGAGACTCTGGCTTAAAACCATCTCCAATAGGGAGGTGAACGCACTGGTGTAGAGAAACCAACTCTAAAAGGCGGAATGCACGAAGTTAACGGTATAGACCGTGTCAATGCTAAAGTGGAAGCACTTGCTCAAAAGATCGAAAGTTTAGCAATAGCACCACCAGCAGCTACCTTAGCTGCGGTGACACCAAATTGTGAAATATGCGGAAACCCCGGGCATACAAACGCTGAATGTCAAGTGTTGGCTAGTACTCCTACCGACCAAGTGAAATACGCTAAAGGGAACCCATATTCAAACACTTACAATCCTGGCTGGAGAAATCACCCGAACTTTTCATATAAGAATAACAATGCTTTGCATCCACCAAACCCAACACCTGTTATTCCACTTGGATTTCAGAAAGGAGCGCAATCCACTCCACCACAACCACCTAGAAAGTCAAATATGGAAATCATGATGGAAAACTTTATGAATGCTTAAGCTCAGTAAAACAGGGACTTCGCAAATCAAAACGCTCACACGAGCGAATTGATGAAACAATTGTCAAGCAAGCTTGATGCTATGGCTACTCATAACAAGATGTTAGAAACCCAAATCACTCAAGTAGCCCAACAACAATCAACTATGGCAGCCCCCGCTGGAGCATTTCCTGGGCAACCACAACCAAATCCAAAAGGTCATGCTAACGCTATTACGTTGCGAAGCAGAACAGAATACGATGGACCCATTGACCCGAGACTCCAAAATTCAGCCATGCACCAAAATTTACCAAAGGGAACCAAGAAAGTAAGAGAACCAAATACGGAGAAGGAAGATGAAAGTGGAAAGGCCGCAGAGAAAGAAACAGCCTATGTGCCTCCGCCACCATACAAACTACCTGTACCTTATCCTCAAAGACTAGTTAAATCCAAAAATGAAGGACAATTCAAGAAATTCGTAGAGCTTCTAAAGCAACTGAATATAACCATACCATTCACAGAAGCTATTACGTAGATGCCTTCATACGCCAAATTTCTTAAAGAGATCCTGTCAAATAAGAAAAATCTAGAAGATAACGAAAGCATTATGCTCACTGCCGAGTGTAGCGCTATACTTCAAAATAACATGCCTCCTAAACTAAAAGATCCAGGTAGCTTTTCCATACCTTGTGTAATCGGAAAGTTTGTCATAGACAAAGCGTTATGCGACTTAGGAGCCAGTGTTAGCCTAATGCCCTTATCAATATGTAAGAAATTTGATTTAGGAGAACTGAGACCCACAAAAATGTCTCTACAACTAGCGGACCGTTCGGTTAAGTATCCAGTAAGTATGCTAGAAAATGTGTCAGTTCGTATAGGTCGGTTCTATATTCCGACAGATTTCGTGATAATGGACAATAAGGAAGACTCTAATATACCAATCATCTTAGGTAGACCATTCTTAGCAATAGCCGGAGCTATAATAGATGTTAAGAAAGGAAAATTAACCTTCGAGGTAGGGGAAGAAAAAGTCAAATTCATCTTAGCCCAATTCCTAAAAGCCTTAGCTTTAGACGATTCATGTTGTTTTCTAGACGTTATCAACGAAAGCGTCAGAGATATGGAGAAGGAACCGACAAGGTGATAACACTATTTTAGTGTGTTACTTTAACCCAATGTATGTGGCATTTCTAGTTCATGATTTCACTTTTGTAGCATGAGTTTAAGGTGTTTTAGCATGATTTAAGCTTTAAGCACTTTATGTGCTTCTTTTACGTTTTCTTTGTGTTTATGCTCTAAAAGGAAGTTAGATGATGATGAGAAGAGGCATGACCCCAATTTCCAGAATCTGGAGCAGCATAAGGAGCTATTTGGAGAGCTGATGATTTAATCAACTATTTCACCAAGAGAGTTGGAGATTGATGATGAAAAGCCAAGAATGACTAGGGCTCACGTGGCAGACTCATGAAGAGAAATGAAGCAAAAGGAATGGATAAGATCAAAAAAGCTAGAGGATAAAAGGTAGTACGGTGGGGACCACTAAGTAGAGAACGCCCAACACCAGCACCATCGGCCGTCTGCTCTGCACCACCAGTCGTCTGCTCTGCCCCACCAGCCTGCTAAAAGCAAATTTGTCTCGCACCAACATCTATACCAGATTACTTGCAAAGGAAGGATTGATGGACAGTTGTCCCACATGAAGGATTTAATTTGGGCCTAACCTTATTTTCCTCAAGAGACCCACGATCCAAGAAAGGAGGAACTACCACTTCCACTCATCACTATAAAAAGAGAGCTTGTGCATTGAATACGAGAGATAAGAGATTCCACAGACAAAAATATTTTATTTTCAGTTTTTAAAGTTATTTTTAGTTTTCTAGAGTTAGAGTATTTGGAGAGTATTCTTTTCTTCTCCAGACCTGTACGTTCTGCTGAGAACTGTCGTGACTGAAGAGGGATGTTGTTGTTTAACCAACGCAAGAGATCTCCAAGTTATTATTAGGTTGCATTTCTTTACTCTACTTGTAAGATGATGTTTCCTATTAATTTCATTCCAGTAGTTTGTACTCAGCTCATCATGAGCTAAACCTTTGTTTGATGAGACTAGTGAAGTTAGTATAAAAGTTGTTTTTATGTTAATATGATGTGTTGGTTAGTGTCTTGTTTTGTTATGTGTTTTTATGCTATAAACTTGGTTCTTAGAGTGATCAACTAGGAAAAAAGTAAAAGCTTGTTGTTGAGAGAGATCCAATAAACAAGTGGATTTCATAACAAAAATGGTTAATAAAGTAGGATAAAGATATTCACTTAATTCAACTTGCTTAGAGATAAGAAGTTGAGGCCATAAAGATTTTTTAGAATTAAAACCAAACGTATTTTAGGGTTACAAGTGAGACTTAGAGATTTGTTCCCTTGCCCTAGTTATACATGTTTTGATGCTGTAGAGATACACCACTAGATCACGTTCTAACCTTTTGCGGAACGACACTTCACATCATGAATGCATATCAAACGATAACTATACTAATGGATTTAGCTCATCAATTACTCTCTCTGATATTTTAACTCCTCTTTAGCTTTAAGTTATTTTAGGTAATTGTGTGTGCTCTTGCTCTTTATTCTCATATTTCTATTACGTTGCGCATACTTTTCTTAAACAAAGAAAACTAATATTAGTAGTTCAAATACTTTGCACTTCCCTGTGGGTTCGACCTTTACTTTATCACTTGCTACATTACCAAGCATGTATACTTGCATGTGACACCATTACTCTAAACCAATTAAAAGAAAAGTATTACATAAATTAGAGTATATAGTAAGTAACAAGTTTTTGGCGCCGTTGCCGGGGAAGTGAAAAAGTTTGAAAAACTATATTTATTTTTTTCTTTTAGTTTAAGATTGTATTTGAGCTTTTAACGTTTGTTGTGATTTGGTGATACGACAGGCTTAAGCTATTGCATGCGCAGGTCGTTACAACCAGTTTACAGTGGTTATCCTAAACCTGAAAGAATTCTCAAAGCACGAAGAAGATCTGTACGTGCTCAGCAAATATCTGAAGATTCCTCAACTTCAGCTGTGGCTGAACTTGAAGGAATGGTGTACTAAGAGGACACGGAAGAAGAAAGCTCATCGTCTTCTTCAGGCGAGTCATTACACGAGACAACCATGGCAGAGCCAGATATCATTGGCATTGCCAATGACCGAGCGCGCAGCATTAGGGAATATGCTGTATTTGATCCTAATACTATGAATACTGGCATTGCTAGGCCAACCATCACAGCACCACAGTTCGAGTTCAAGCCTATGATGTTCCAAATGTTGCAAGAAGCTGGTCAATATTCAGGCTCTCCTCATGAAGATCCTCATTTGCACTTAAAACAATTCCTGGATGTTGCTGACAATTTCAAGATCCTTAACGTGCCAGTGGATACCTTTAGGTTGAGGCTTTTTCCATATTCTCTAAGGGATCGAGCCAAGAGCTGGCTTAATTCTTTGGAACCAAATTCCATTACTACATGGAATGCCTTAGCAGAAAAGTTTCTGGCCAAGTATTTTCCTTCTTCCAAAAATGCAAAAATGAGAAATGAAATCACATCATTTAGGCAAGGAGATGATGAAACGTTGTTTGACGCATGGGAAAGATTTAAGGAGCTGTTGAGACAATGTCCACATCATGGGATTCCTATCTGCATACAACTTGAGACTTTCTATAATGGATTAATTCCATCCTCAAGGAATACGTTAGATGCATCCAGTGGTGGAGCTCTATTGTCTAAATCTTATGACGATGGTTACAAGTTGATTGAAAGCATTACGGACAACACTTATCAATGGCCAGTCACAAGGGCCACTTCAAGTTCAACTCAAAATAAGCCTACTGGAGTTCATGAAGTCACTGAGACCACAACTCTTGCTGCTCAAGTGGCTCAGATCCACCAAATGATGAAGAATCTGATGAATCCTGAAGTGCCAAAGCCTGACCCTGTTAAGGTGGTTACTGACGCTTCTGAGGTTGCCTGTGTCTACTGTGGAGGACCACATCTATTTGAAGAATGTTTTGCCAATCCTGTTTCAGTTAACTATGTTGGCAATCCCACAAAACAACAGCAGATACAACAATCCCTACAGCAACACTTACAACCCATGATGGCGCAATCATCCTAATTTTTCTTGGAGTAACAATCAAAATCAACCTAAACAGCAAGTAACCACACCTAAAGTTCCACCTGGGTTTTCTAACCCTAACTATGCTGGGGTTTGTAGCGAGCGATTTTGGACGCGGTTCTTAAGCGCTGGTCGCTCTCTGCGGTTGAGCTTAAAACTACAGGTCGATTCATTTTTTATCCTATTGTGAGCTAAATAAGGAAGGGAAATAGATGTCTCCAATTAACCCTGCTTGCATACTGAGTTTAAACAGCAGTCTGTTAGGTTACAAATGCTTTCAATGTAGGGGGGCCTTTGTACTTGTTATTCGTATTTCGCCAATACAGGTTCTTTCTTTCTTTTTTCTAGGAAAAGGGTTTCTGGCGGGGACTAAGGATTAGGATGTTAGGACTAATGCTTTTGAATTACTGCTTTTGATTGATGAAGATATGGGATTTGGGTTTTTTGTTGATTGCGCTCGCTAAGATCTTTTCTTTTGATCTTATGCCTACGTATTCCCGTTTACCGAAATAGGGAAATCAGAGCATTCGTAGTTCCTCCTATTCTACGGGAGGAAATGGTTTTTGGTGTCTTGTTCAAAGCCCAAGACGTGAAGCGAAAGGTGATTTGTATCTTGTTCAAAGCCCAAGATGTGAAGCTAAAAGACCTCGACTTTAGAGAGAATTTGTCATCTCTAAAGAGGGGAGAAGGAGAATTACTTTAACTGGGATACGCGGATCCGAGCAATGCCATAATTTCCGAAGAAAGGGTTTTAACCTGAAGGGGAAGACTTTAACTCAGTATAGAGCAATGCCATCTTTCCTTAGGAATTTCTCATGCTAAAAGAGGGACAGTGGCATGGATATAGATGATCCAGAGGCTTGCCGCTTACAGCGATTAGATGAAGGGAAAGGAGTTGTTGATGTTTGTGTATTGTGAACGAGGCACAGCTTTGATGCTAAAAGGTCGATTGGATCAACCAGTGGTTTTCTTACACAAAGCCTAAAAGGAGGCTAATTTCTGCTAGGAAAATCATTATACAAAGCTTAAGAGGAGGCTATTTTGTGTCTCGTACAAAGCCCGAGAGAGAGGTTAAAGGTTTTTGACCCAGTGGGGCATATCGTTATACAAAGCCTAAGAGGAGGCTAGCAAAGAGTTTGACTCTTGCTTAAGGGATTTATATCTCGTACGAGGCCCGAGATGGAGGCAAAAAAGGGGTGATTGACTCAACGAGGGAATCTTTTGTGTCTCATACAAAGCCTGAGAGAGAGGCTAAAAGGTTGTTTTGACTCCACTGGTGAGAATTTTGGTATCTCGTACGAAGCCCGAGATGGAGGCTATTGTAACTGTTTCAGTTGAGTGACAGATCCAATATACTGATTTAAAAGAGAAAATCAGTTCTTATATGAGTAACACTGTACACAGGGATTTAATTTGAGGATCAGGGATATTTCCTTCTCTTTGAGGAAACAGGAAATCCAAAGGGTATTGAGACTGTCCGAGTCTGCGGGTTTCCTTTCTATTTAACGAAGGGTGCTTGAGAATGTCTTTGAGACTCAAGGAAGTTAGACTGTCCGTGTCTAGAGTTTTATCTTTGGTACTATGCTTTGAGAAACAGTAGTAGACTCTATGAAAGGACTGTTCTATGAGGATGACTAGGTTCTGTTCCTATACCTCTAGGAGGTCGTCGGGACAATTTGTACGAAGCCCAAGAGGAGGCTGGAAACTTTTAAGAAGCCGACGGGTCCTTGTACGAAGCCCAAGAGGAGGCCGATGCTTTTAAGAAGCCCGTGGGTCCCAAACCAAAGAAAAGTTCAGGAAAACTCTTTTAGAGTTAAAACCACTGGTAAACGTGCGAGGTTTACTATCCAGTGACTTTAGTTTTTAGAGAGAGTCCGAACCGTTCGGCGGTTTGAAGAAATTCAAGAGAAGTTTCACCGAGAATAATTCATCTCTGGGGGATAGAATTTCTTGACTATTCCTAAGGAGGACAGCCGAAGAGAAGACTGTATCTGGTGCTTCTATTGGGGATCTAGGCGTCTATTTCTACGAATAAGTGAAACGGCGTCACCTAGTTCTAGACGTAGTAGCCGGGGAAACTCAAAATATCTATACTATTATTACACAGTAGATATGAGCTTATGAAAGGAGACTTACAGTGAGCAGCCCCACAATACAGTTTATAATATGAAAGCAGTAAATGAAAGCGATAACCACTTACTCGGTTGTAGAGCTTCCATGTTGTTTGGTTAGTTGTTCAACAAAGAAAGATTGAAAACAACAGTATATTCAAAATTAAAGGAGAAAGTGCTTTGAAAAAGAAAGATTTGGGGCTTACAGCTCAAGGAGAGGCCCAGAGTTTTATCAGTGAGTGCACTGTTTGACTTTGTACAGCGAGACTTATACAAGTGACTGTGGCCCAAAATGGTTTTCTGTACAAAGGGATGGGTCTTACACTCTCTCAAGAGGCCCAAAAAGGTTTAAAGGAAAAAGAGTGGGGCTTATAACACGAGGGTAGGCCCAAATGACTTTTCGTTTAAAAATGGCGATCGCGCCGAGGTTTTCTTTTAACGCAGAGGGACTTATACAATAAGTGAGGCCCAAAATGTTTTGGTAAAAAGGGGGATTGGGTCTTACACTCTAATAGAGGCCCAAAAGTTTTGAATGGGTCTTATAGATCGAGGAGAGGCCCAGATGTTTTTTGAAAAGGCGACGATCGCGCCGTTTGTTTTTTTACGGTATCGGGACTTATACAATAAGTGAGGCCCAAAGATGATTTGGTCAAAAAAGGATTGGGTCTTACACTCTAATAGAGGCCCAGAGTGTTTTGAAAATGATTTATGAGGGTTGAATTAATCCAAAACCCTAATTTGTTTTCAAAAATGTATTTAATTGAATAAAAATTCAATTAAAATGATCAAAAATTGTTTAACATGTGAAAAACAAATTGTGATCTTGGATTAATGCTTCAAAAATTAAGTATTGACCTACAAAATAATTAGAAAGCATTAAAAGTTGCAAAATCAATGTAGAAAAAATATTTAAAATGCCAAAAACAATCAAAATATTAATTCTTTACAAAAATATCAATTATATGAAATAAATAATATTTTTGGATTTTTTTGATAAAATAACATATTTTAACATTTTTGTGAATTATTAAAAAAAGAATCAACTCAAAATCATTAAAACTCAGAGAGAAATTAATTTTTGAATCAATTAAACAAAATCACAAAATTCAAATATTCAAATATATGAAAATGGCGCCAAGAACAACACCAAGAACATGCGCGTTTTTTCAGTTTGCCCAGATTTGCATTTTCTATCCAATCTCCATGAATACGTAACCATATCATGCAATCCACATATCATTATGCTCGCCTCAACCTCACGATCATGTCTATGTACTTTAATTTCATTTAAATTAAACATACAACAAGAAATCACGAAGAAACCTCAAGAACCCTAATTTCTGCATGAAGGCTAGGATTTTTTATACACGATTCAAACAATGCAATTAATTGAGGAAAAATATTCCATGCATGATTATGAACATATGGCCAAATTATTGTGCGAGGAAATATGCATAGATTGAGAGATGCCCAAGTTTAGGCTTACCTTCAAGTCGTGACAGCAAGAGCAGATGTGATTTTGAGTTGGAGGTGTTACAGACAAGTTGTGATGATCTGGACAGCTTCCCTACACCATATGGAGTGTGTTTGAACACTTGGATTGAATTGAAATGGACTGGATCAGTTTATGGCATCTCAGCTGCAACTTCACTTCAAACTTGTGTGGATGGCAAGTGATTTTGAGATTTTGGTGTTCCAGATGTTATGTGAGTGTTTGATCAGCTCATATGTGATGTATGTGAGGTGTGTGAGTGATTGGTTTGTGCAGAATTGCTCTCAAACTCAAAACCCGATAGCTACCTTGCTAAGAAAGGCATTTTTGCCAAGAGAAAGAGATTTTGAGGAAAGCATCTGTTAGATGGCTTTGGTGTACTTAAACTGACCACAATTGAGCTCTATTTATAGTAGAGTAAGTTTGTTTTACAAGGAATAGTACATGGCAGCTGGTAAGTAGGTTTCCTCAATGTTGGCCAATGGAAATGAAAGTCTCCTCTAGCCATTGACTAGAGGTTAGGGCACAGAGCTTTGGTCCCCTTGGTCTTGGATAAGTCTTGACTGATTTCAGATGAGAATGGCTCAGTCCATGCCACCTTGATGGTTCCATTGAATGCCTCATTCCAAATTTGAAGTCTTGTCCCTATTTTGGCCATTCTAGGTTCAACATGCTATTCTTTGTTCCTTGGACCTTGGAGGCTTGGCTCAGTGATTGTCCCCTTTGGATTCAATCCTCTAAGGTGTCCAAGTGGATTGGAGCAATTTCAATTGGCTGATTTTGGCAAATCGAGCCAAAATGCAAATTCTGCCTTGCCTTGACAGATTTCAGCAAGGCAACTTGCCAATGTTGTATCTCATGATGTAGGTTGAATTTGGCAATGTTCTTGGCCATTTTGGAAAGCTCTTACATGATACAACAACTGTTTGAACAAGTTTGGTTTTGATCTCTTTTGATTCCAAGTGATAAATCCCCCTACATTTGGCAAAAAGTGAAGCAGAATTCTGACTTAGTGAAAATTTCACTAAGTGTTGGAAAAAGTGACTTTTCCACTTTTCAGCCACTTTGATCACTCCATAACTCAAAATCCTTAATGAATTGGAATGACTTGTAGTTGAAGTTTTTGTAGGTGATAATGAGGGCTACAAATCCATCTTTGGATGAAAAAAAATGGCCTTGTGGTTTAGGAGTTATGGTCCTCCAAAGTTGGTACCTTTGCCACTTTATTTTTAACTTAGAAAAATTTCTAAGTTTTATGGTTACCCCTTTTACAAGTTATCTCACTTTTCTTGATTTTTCTTGATGAATGATGATTCAAATCATACATTAACATCATTTTAGGGTTAAAAATCCATTTTGGTGAAAAATCTCAAAAAGTCAAAGTTGACTTTTGTGCACAGTTGACTTTTTATCAAATGAATTCCAAATTGTGCAATTCTTCAGGAAATCATGTCCTTGACCTAAATCAAACTTGATGGACATGTTCCATGGGTGTCATAGGGTATATTCAATCATGTATTAGGGTTTGGGAGCATGTCTTGGTCAAAAGTCAAAGTTACAGTTGACTTTTCCCTTAAAACCCTAATTGTGGGCAGATGAGAATGAGACTTGTTGCTCAAGCTTCTTGGATCAATCCATTGTTCCAAATGGATCAATATGGTGTATTAGAGACCCTCAAATCATCTCTTAAGGTCTTGGCTCATGGTTTGTCCCTAAAGTCAACTTAGGGGTGAATTAGGTCAAGAAACCCTAATTCCTGATTTTTGATGAATGCATCCCCTGAGGCAAAATTGACTTGATGCATGGGTTCATGAGGTTCCATGAAGTATATTAGGTCATGTTTTGGATCATTGCCTTGTTCCCAGATGAAAATTTCCATCTGGAGGCCCTGGTCGACCAAAACCCTAATTTGGTGACACTGTCGATCTTGAGACTTGATCCACCTATAAGGGAGCAGCCTTGTGCTTAATCCTTAAAGTGGGAGTCCTTTTTGATCCATTGTGGATGTTTAAGAGATTAGACAAGTTGAAGATCATGTCATTTCTTGATTGATCCTTTGTCTAAGCACTCAGAGAGGGCCTGAAACCCTAATTTTGCTTGTATTGGATGCTCACCCATCTTTGGGGAGACTGATGAAGCATGATGGTTCATCCATATTGTGATGATGATTTTCACAATGATGGGAAATATAAGTGGTCAAAATTTGGGGTATTACAGGGTTAACCAGGGAAACAACCATCTGGAAAATGTGCCCAAGTCCTTTATTCAAGAAGCAAAGAATCAATTTCAAGCACAAGGAGTAAGTATCAAGAACTTGGAGAACCAAGTGGCCAAATTGCTACGGATCTAAGTTCAAGAAACTTGGGAAATCTTCCCAGCTCTACTGAGACTCCTAGCACACAAACTGGAGTGAAAAATGTTGAGACTTGCCAAGCTCTTAAGTTAAGAACTGGAAATGAAATTGAAGGGACCATTACAAAGAGCAAGGAGTCAAGTACTATTGTGTCTAAGCCTGACAGTCCTGGAGCAAAAGACAATGATGGAGAATCGTCTTCATCCAAACAGCAAAAGTACAAAGATAATGTACTCACTGAAGATTACATTCCTCCAGAAAATCAAGAAGTCATCAATGAAGCCAACAAGAAGCAAAAGTTTGTGCAAGAAAGACCACCACCCCTTTTCCACAAAGAATCAAAAAAGTAAAAGAAGAGCAACAATTTTCAAAGTTTATAGAGATCTTGAAGCAGCTTCACATCAACATACCTTTGATTGAAGCCATTCAACAAATGCCAAACTATTCAAAATTCATGAAGGATGTGCTTACCAAACGAAAAAGGGTGGGAGAGTTTGCTACGGTTGCAATTACACAAGAGTATAGTCAACTAGTTCAAGGCAAACTCCCTCCCAAGTTGAAGGATCCTGGAAGTTTCACTATTCCATGCACCATTGGAGACACCTTCTGTGGAAAGGCGTTATGTGATTTAGGGGCCAGCTTTAATCTCATGCCTCTATCCATATTCAAGAAGCTGGGGATAGGTGTTGCCAGGCCTACAACCATCACCTTGCAGCTGGCAGATATGAGTATTTGCTACCCACAAGGGAAGATTGAAGATGTGTTGGTGAGGGCTGACAAGTTTGTCTTCCCTGCTGATTTTATCATTATGGATTTTGAAGCTGATGAGGAGACACCCATTCTGTTGGGAAGGCCATTCCTAGCAACGGGTAGAACCTTAATTGATGTTGAAAGAGGAGAACTCACCATGAGGGTGAATGGGCAGCAAGTAGTGTTCAACATACTTAATGCCTTGCAATACCCAGAAGAGGAGGTGGCTGAGTGTTCTATGACATATAGTTGGGAAGGTTTAATTCATAAAAACCTTCTTAAGGCTAATGATGTGTTGAAAATTGAGTTAGGAAAAATGGAAGATGAAGGACTAAAAGATGGAATCATTTATGGTCCAATGCCAAAGCAAGAGGAAGAGTATGTGGAAGTGATAGAATCCACCACCGTCGCGCATAAACAGCAGCTACCTTCCATTGAAGAACCCCATGCATTGGAGCTTAAGCAACTTCTGGAGCATTTACAGTATGCATATCTGGAGGCGGGACAGAAGCTGCCAGTTATCATAGCTACAGATCTGCAAGAGGAGCAAAAAGAGCAACTGATTTCACTACTGAAGAGACACAAGAAGGCAATTGCATGGTAGATTTCTGATATTAAGGGAATTAGCCCATCAATATGCATGCACAAAATCCTGTTAGAAGAAAATGCTAAGAATAGCATTGAGAGTCAACGAAGACTGAACCCCATCATAAAAGAGGTTGTAAAAAAGGAGATTATCAAGTAGTTAGACGCAGGAATTATCTACCTTATCTCTGATAGTGTGTGGGTAAGTCCAATCCAGTGCGTACCGAAGAAGGGAGGCATGACAGTGATAGTCAATGAGAAAAATGAGCTCATTCCCACTAGAACAATTTCTGGTTGGAGAATTTGCATGGATTATGGGAAGCTGAACAAGGCAACAAGGAAGGATCATTTTCCTTTACCTTTCATTGACCAAATGCTGGATAGGTTGGCTGGAAAGGAGTATTATTGCTTCTTAGATGGATATTCGGGCTACAACCAAATTGCAATAGCCCCAAAAGATCAAGAAAAAACAACATTCACATGTTCATATGGCACCTTTGCTTTCAGAAGAATGCCGTTTGGACTGTGCAATGCACCAGCCACTTTCCAACGTTGCATGATGGCTATTTTCTCCTATATCATAGAGAATTCCATGGAAGTGTTCATGGATGATTTTTCAGTTTTTGGAGAATCATTTCAAGATTGCCTAAAGAATTTGGAATTGGTGCTAACCAGATATGAAGAGAACAACTTAGTCCTCAATTGGGAAAAATGCCATTTTATGGTAAAAGAAGGAATTGTTCTTGGTCATAGAATTTCTAAAGAAGGATTGGAGGTAGATCAAGCAAAGGTGGAGGTAATTGAAAAACTACCCCCCACCAGTCAACATCAAGGGCATTAGGAGTTTCTTGGGGCATGCTGAATTTTATAGGAGGTTTATAAAAGATTTTTCAAAAATAACAAAACCTCTCTGCCAGCTGCTGCAGCATGACACGCCTTTTGTCTTCAGTAAGAAATGCCTTGAATCTTTCAACCATTTGAAAAAGGCTCTGATTTCTGCTCCTGTAGTCAAAGTTCCAGATTGGTCCAAGCCATTTGAGTTGATGTGTGATGCCAGGGACTTTGCCATTGGTGTTGTTCTAGGCCAAAGGCATAGCAAAGTGTTTCACACAATTTACTATGCAAGTAAAACGTTGATAGAAGCACAAATCAACTATACAACCACAGAGAAGGAGTTGTTGGCAGTAGTGTTTGCCTTTGACAAGTTCAGACCTTACTTGGTAGGAACTAAAGTCATTGTGTATACGGATCATGCAGCAATTAAATATTTGATTGCCAAAAAAGATGCAAAGCCACGGCTCATACGTTAGGTGCTTCTTCTACAAGAGTTTGACCTGGAAATAAGAGACAAAAAAGGAGTAGAAAACTCAGTTGCTGATCATCTCTCAAGACTTCCTGAAGAAGTTCAACCTTAAGGAAGTGGAGAGATTAAGGAAATTTTTCTGGATGAGAAGCTATTGGTGATTACTAATGGCATGACTCCTTGGTACGCTGACATTGTGAACTACTTGGTCAGCAGAGTTGTCCCACCAGAATTCAACTACCAACAGAGAAAGAGGTTCTTACACACTGTAAAGAAATATTTCTGGGATGAGCCTTACCTATACAAGAAGTGTGCAGACCAGTTGCTAAGAAGATGTGTTGACTATGAGGAGGCACTCCAGATCTTATCAGCATGCCACAAAGCCCCATATGGTGGACATTTTGGAGGAGTAAGAACTGCAGCCAAGGTGCTGCAATTAGGTTATTTCTGGCCTTATATTTTTAAAGATGCTCATGAATTTACAAATAGATGTGATAGATGTCAAAGGGTTGGTAATGTGTCCATGAGACAAGAGATGCCGCACACTAGTATTCTTGATGTATAAATTTTTGATGTGTGAGGCATTGATTTCATGGGGCCATTTCCTCCCTCCTTTGGAAATCTTTACATTCTTGTGGCTGTGGACTACGTGTCCAAATGGATTAAGGCAGTAGCAACACCATCCAATGATGCCAAGGATATGACTAAGTTCTTGCTCAAGAACATATTGACAAGACATGGCACGCCTAGAGCTATCATCAGTGATGTTGGATCTCATTTTTGCAATAAACTTTTTGAAAACCTAATGGAAAAATATGGGATTAAGCACAAGGTTGCTACAGCCTATCATCCACAAACTAGTGGACAAGTGGAGTTGTCCAATAGAGAAATCAAAAGAATCTTGGAAAAGGTAGTTAATCCAACAAGGAAGGATTGGTCCAAACACTTGGACGAAGCACTATGGGCATATAGGACTGCCTATAAAACTCCCTTAGACATGTCTCCATATAGACTTGTCTGTGGGAAGGCTTGTCATCTACCCATTGAATTGGAACACAAGGCATTTTGGGCTGTGAAGCAATTAAATTTTAATATTCAAAGTGTTGGCCAAGCTAGAATGCTCCAATTAAATGAGTTAGATGAGCATAGGCTGTTCTCATACGAGAATGCCGAATTGTACAAAGAAAAGACCAAGAGGTGGCATGACATGAAATGCCAGAAGAGGGAATTAGTGAAAGGCCAAAAAGTTTTACTTTTTAACTCATGGCTGAAGTTATTCCCTGGAAAATTAAAATCAAGATGGTCTGGACCCTTTATCTTAGGGGAGATTTACCCCCATGGTGCGGTGGAATTGTTAAATGAGAAGAATGGAGAGAAATTTAAGGTCAACGGCCAAAGGGTCAAAGCTTACCTTGGAGAATCCTCAAGTAACACAAGGGATGCTCTCCATTTTATTGATTAATGGATTTTTGTGTTGTAGCGCTACTGGGAGGCAGCCCAGCTTTATGCAATTTTTTTTTTCTTTTGTTTTACTTTGTACAGGATCATGATGTGTTCTACTAGCGTCAGCTCATGACAAGACGAGACATGTCAGCAACAGACACAAGAATAGTGGAGTGGAGGAATGGAAAAGATTGAAGGAATAAAAAAGTTTTCCTAAGTCCAATGAGATTAATAACAATGCTGAGCTGGCGTTGATTATTTTTCTCTTGGAAAATCAGAAAAGAATTTGAAACAATTTTCTTAGAAGGAAGAGAGAGAAATAAAGATCAACATAGGGAGCAAGCGTATTGGGTTGAGTGAAGGAGCAGAGTTATCATGACCAAGTCTGCCACGTCAGACACCTCAGCCACCTAAACACGCAAACCCACTTAAGTATGTCTTTTCAGGTGTCAAACCTAGGGTTTTCACTCCTTTCCCTACAAAACACAAAAACGGAAAAACTTCTCTCTCCACTTCAAAGGAACGTTTTATTTTAATATTTTCTTAAAACTTTTTGCAACCATCCTTACAACTTCCCCACTTTTACCTATACACAAACCTTCAGACAAAAACCTCTTCATCTTCCATTCCACCATTTTTCTCTGAAACCCTAAAAACTTCTCAATCCCGTTTTCTCCTCTTTCACTTCATAAAAATGACACGCGATCCCCTAACAGTCCGCCGTTACAAAACCACTGCCAAGAAAAACACCACCCCCACCATTGATATCTCAAGTCAGGATGAAGATGAAAATTTCGTGAATGTGGAAGCTCACAGGCGTTTCACGGAGTATTTTAGCAAGATGAGTCTTTTTTCTGAGCGTGGTTTTACTATGGACTCCTCTGAGGAAGACCTGGGACTACCGGGAAGTATTGGAACCACAATCTTGAAGTTAAAATGGGAGCTTTTGTGCAAACAGCCTGTTGCTTACAACACCAACTTAGTCAAGGAGTTCTATGCAAACCTCACCGATCCAGGACACAAACGGTTGAAGGTGCTCATCATAGGAACAAAGGTCGTGTACAATGAGGCAAATATCAACCATTATTTCAAACTGGATGCTGTTGAAGATGAGTACCAAAACTTGGTACTACGATCTCAAGAAGATGAGTATGACACGTATCTGGAATCATTGTGTGTCCAGGGAAAAAAATGGGTGGACAAAGCCGTGAAGAGGATGGACCTTAGGCCAGAGGTGAAAGTTTGGTACCAACTTTTTAAACATTCCATCAGGCCAACCGCTCACAATGAGACGGGTTCTAGGGCAAACTTGGTACTCTTACACTGTATCACCGGCTTGAGACCCGTCAATGTGGGAAAAATAATAGTGCCGGAAATCCATGCATGTTCAAAGAAGAAGGAAGGGATGCTCTTCTTCCCTTGTTTAATCACAACTCTGTGCCGAAGACATGGTGTGTCTGAGTACGACTCAGACAATCTTGGGTCCCCTCAACAGCTGCTGGACAAGACACTAATCATGACACTCATGAAGCCTAAAGGAGTAAGGAAAAGAGAAGTTATGAGTCAAACCACGCATGCAACTGAAGAGCAACCAGACCCAGCAATAGAAATCTTGAGGAAGATGCATAGGGATCAACAAGCATTCTTCGCTTACCAAAAGGCTAAGACACAGTGGTTGGAAGAGATGTGGGCCATACAAGCCCCGTCTCACGTGTTGAAGGCTCCAAAGTTTCCAGATCATATTTTGGGAAATGTTGAACCAATGGTTGCTACTGAAGGAGAAAAGAGACCCACGAAAAAGGAGAAGGGAAAGAAGAAGAAGAATTACAAAGAGGCAAAGAAGAAAGATGTTGGTGAGACTAGTAAGGGCGTGTCAGCAGACACCAGTCAAATCCAAAACAAAAAGAAGAAAAAGCTAAGGAAGGCTTATCCGTCTCCACTTCCCGAAATGGAGGAAACCCCAAAGAAGAAGAAGCTCACGGCTGAGTGGAAAAAGAAGGAACCGGCTGTAGGCATGACACCGCCTGCCAGCCCTATAACAAACGCCAACAAATTTGACCTGAATAAGTCAGACCAGGAGGAGGAAGGAACAGAGAAGGATAAAGTTTTGGAAACCATGTTATCCGAAGCAGAAAAAGATGCTGAGGATTTGAACAAGGTGGAAGCTACTGAGGAGGAAGAAAGGAGTAAGAAAAAGGAGGATGTTGAGGAAGAAAAAGTGCAATACGAAGGAGGGACTGAGGAAAAGGAAGCGGAAGGAATAAGGAGATATTACTCCTCTACAGAAACTGAGAAAGGGGGAATTGCCAAAGGAGACAACGTAGCTGACAGTGACGAGACAGAAAAGACAGGAGCTGAGCCAGAACCCCTCCCTGTCATGGAACCTGACGCAGATAAAGAAGACAATGTTGCGGCAGAGCAGCCAAAGGAAAGTGGAGAACAGCCACAACAAAAGGCAAAGAGTCCTATGAAGGCTGCTAGGAAGGAGGTTGTTGCTGCTACAGCCAAAGAGGGAAATGAGAAAGACCTGGGAGCGCAGGAGACCAAAAAGAAGAAAAAGAAGCAACCTCTGCAGGCTCCAAGGAAAAGCTCCAGGCTAAGGGCCTAAGTGGTAAATGTGGAAATAGGCGAGCACTGTCTTGCCACCTCTCATCACTAAACACTGAGGACACTGTCCTTACTAAGTTTGGGGAGGGCATCAGTACTCAGCCTATTTTCACTCAATCTAACCCTGTTTCTGTCTTTTACTGTCGTTTCTACTATGACTGCTGTTTTATGTCTAAGTTTGGATATTGTGTTTGGTTGGCCATGTTTTGATCCAAATGTTTAGTTTTAAATGTTTTAATTTTCTTATGGCAATGTTGTAACGCTCCCAGAACATGACGACCTGCAGTTTTATGTTTTGTTTTAATGATATGCGGGCACTTTTTGGTGATTATTTCTTTCATGTTAAAATTGTGTTTATCATAACTTAGAATAAGGAAGAACTAGGGAATGTTGGGATTCAACTAAGGCAGGAGCTTAAAATTTTTAATTTCTGGGCTCAAGAATAAAAAAGGGGAATGAAGTTGTTAGGTGTTTGAAAAGCAAGGTGTAGGAGTTTCACCAAATGAGTTTGGCAGAGTAGATTGATGTTCTCAGTCACGACAGCACTAGTCTCCTAAACCAGCCAGAATTTTTTTTCCAAAAGATACTGAATTGTGAAAATCAAGGGAAAGGTTGAAACCCTAGGAATCACAAAGGGAAGGACAAGAAGATTTAAATAATGATTGAGACGACCACGGAAGGGACACACTTCACACAAAGACACACAAAAGTGTGCAAAAAGTGGCAAAAACCACCAATAAAGTTCCTGTGCCCGAAACTGGAGGAACAACAAGCGTCTCCATCATAATATTTAGTTGAACTCACATGAGAAGATTCTGAGATGAGGCGTGTTTCCAAAAAAAAAGAAATGATAAAAGAGAAAAAAGAGAATAATAAGTGAATAAGTGTGGTCCCAAATGTGTTAGTCAAAAATATCAAACGAGAATCAGTACCGAATTCCCTAGTGAAACCAAAAGAGAAGAGACCCTACTCAAGAAAGTACACAAGGAAGGATCACAAAGAGGAAATTGTGGCTCGTTTTCTAGAAGAGTAGGGTCGTGACATGAGACGCCAGTTCCCCTTTGAGCTAGCAAAACTTTGGGACAATTGCAAAGCTGAGCAACTCGCACCAGTACCGCTTCCTGACCCTTCCAATTCTTAAAGCCTCATTACACTGCTAAGCCTGACTGAAGATGTTGAGAACCAAATTCACTTCCCTATGTCTTTTACTGTCACATCACTTGAGGACAGGCGATCATTCAAGTTTGGGGGAGTGATAACACTATTTTAGTGTGTTACTTTAACCCAATGTATGTGGCATTTCTAGTTCATGATTTTACTTATGTAGCATGAGTTTAAGGTGTTTTAGCATGATTTAAGCTTTAAGCACTTTATGTGCTTCTTTTACGTTTTCTTTGTGTTTATGCTCTAAAAGGAAGTTAGATGATGATGAGAAGAGGCATGACCCCAGTTGCCAGAGTCTGGAGCAGTATGAGGAGCTATTTGGAGAGCTGATGATTTAATCAACCATTTCACCAAGAGAGTTGGAGATTGATGATGAAAAGCCAAGAATGACTAGGGCTCACGTGGTAGCCTCATGAAGAGCAACGGAGCAAAAGGAATGGATCAGATCAAGAAAGTTAGAGGACAAAAGGTAGTACGGTGGGGACCACTCACCTGAGAACGCTCAGCACCAGCACCACCAGCCGTCTGCTCTGCACTAACAGCCATCTGCTCTGCACCACCAGCCGTCTGCTCTGCCCCACCAGCCTGCTACAGCCGCCTGCTAAAAGCAAATTTGTCTCCCACCAACATCTGTACCAGATTACTTGGAAAGGAAAGATTGATGGACAATTGTCCCACATGACGGATTTGATTTGGGCCTAACCTTATTTTCCTCAAGAGACCCACAATCCAAGAAAGGAGGAACTACCACTTCCACTCATCACTATAAAAAGAGAGCTTGTGCATTGAAGACGAGAGATAAGAGATTCCACACACAACAATATTTTATTTTCAGTTTTTAAAGTTATTTTCAGTTTTCTAGAGTTAGAGTATTTGGAGAGTATTCTTTTCTTTTCCAGACCTGTACGTTCTGCTGAGAACTGTCGTGACTGAAGAGGGTTGTTGTTGTTTAACCAATGCAAGAGATCTCCAAGTTATTATTAGGTTGCATTTCTTTACTCTACTTGTAAGATGATGTTTCCTATTAATTTCATTCCAGTAGTTTGTACTCAGCTCATCATGAGCTAAACCTTTGTTTGATGAGACTAATAAAGTTAGTATAAAAGTTGTTTTTATGTTAATATGATGTGTTGGTTAGTGTCTTATTTTGTTATGTGTTTTTATCCTATAAACTTGGTTCTTAGAGCGATCAACTAGGAAAAAAGTAAAAGCTTGTTGTTGAGAGAGATCCAATAAACAAGTGGATTTCATAACAAAAGTGGTTAATAAAGTAGGATAGAGATATTCACTTAATTCAACTTGCTTAGAGATAAGAAGTTGAGGCCATAAAGATTTTTCAGAATTAAAACCAGACGTATTTTAGGGTTACAAGTGAGACTTAGAGATTTGTTCCCTTGCCCTAGTTATACATGTTTTGATACTGTAGAGATACACCACTAGATCATGTTCTGGCCTTTTGAGGCACGAAACTTCACATCATAAAGGCATGTCAAACAACAACTATACTAATGGATTTAGCTCATCAATTACTCTCTCTGATATTTTAACTCCTCTTTAGCTTTAAGTTATTTTAGGTAATTGTGTGTTCTCTTGCTCTTTATTCTCATATTTCTGTTACCTTGCTCATACTTTTCTTAAACAAAGAAAACTAATATTAGTAGTTCAAATACTTTGCACTTCCTTGTGGGTTCGACCTTTACTTTATCACTTGCTACATTACCAAGAATGTATACTTGCATGTGACACTATTACTCTAAACCAATTAAAAGAAAAGTATTACATAAATTAGAGTATATTGTAAGTAACACAAGGAACACGAAAGTGCTTAAGATTCCAGCCCCTCCAATATTCGAAGACGATAACTGGCGTGAGCTATACGAAGATGACAGTCTAAGAGAATGCCTAGCACTCACACCCGATCCAATGTCTTGCCCAAAGAAACCATCTGTAGAACTTAAAACATTACCCAAAGATTTAAGATACGAATTCCTAGACACTGAACTTGAAAACCCCATAATAGTTAATGCCGATTTAGGACAGATAGAAACTGAGAAACTACTGGAAGTCTTGAGAAGATATCCCACAACTTTTGGGTACAACATCTCCGATCTAAAAGAAATAAGCCCCTCTATATGTATGCATTGCATCATGATGGAGGAAGACTGTAAGACATCTAGAGAACATAAAAGACGATTGAACCCTGTCCTAAGCGATGTAGTCAAGAAAGAAGTGCAAAAACTATTAGAAGCAAGAATCATATACCTGATATCTGACAGTAACTGGGTCAGCCCAGTGCATGTCATACCAAAGAAGGGCGGTGTTACGGTTGTAACTAACGAAAAAGGCGAGTCCGTAGCAAAACGAACTCAAACTGGATGGAGGATGTGCATAGACTATAGGAAGCTGAATAAGGCTACTAGAAAAGATCATTTTCCTTTACCCTTCATAGACCAAATGCTTGAACGGCTAGCCAAACATTCACATTTCTGTTACTTAGATGGATACTCAGGATTTTTCCAGATACCTATTCATCCTGATGACCAAGAAAAGACCACATTTACCTGCCCCTATGGCACATTTGCCTATCGACGAATGTCATTTGGATTGTGTAATGCTCCCGCAATCTTTCAGAGATGCATGATGTCAATCTTTGTAGATTTCATAGATGACATAATGGAAGTATTCATGGACGATTTCTCTATATGTGGGGGAAGTTTTGAAAATTGTCTGTCAAACCTTGAGATGGTGCTTGAACGATGCGTTAAAGTGAACCTTGTGTTAAATTGGGAGAAATGCCATCTCATGGTCCGACAAGGAATAGTTCTTGGACATGTAGTATCCGATAGAGGTATAGAAGTAGACAAAGCAAAGATAGAAGTCATAGAAAACCTTCAACCTCCAAAAATAGTTAGAGAGGTACGAAGCTTTTTGGGACATGCTGGTTTTTACCGACGATTCATTAAAGACTTCTCTAAGATTACAAAACCTCTGACTGGACTATTAATGAAAGAAGCCGAATTCATATTCGATGAAGAATGCTTGAAAGCATTTGAACATCTGAAGAATGCTCTTATTACCGCACCCATTATGCAACCCCCTGATTGGAGTTTACCATTTGTAATAATGTGCGACGCTAGTGATTACACTATAGGCGCTGTCTTAGGACAAAGAAAGGATAAAAAACTTCATGCTATTTACTACGCAAGTAGAACTTTGGACAACACACAGATGAACTACGCAACCACAGAAAAGGAACTCCTGGCCGTTGTATTCGCCTTAGATAAATTTCGTTCCTATCTAGTAGGAGCAAAAATCATTATCTATACCGATCATGCCGCGATTAAGTACTTGTTGACTAAGAAGGATGCCAAAGCAAGACTCTTGAGATGGATCTTGCTTTTGCAAGAATTCGATTTGGAAATTAAGGATAAGAAAGGTACAGAAAATGTGGTAGCAGATCATCTCTCTAGGATTGAGGATCTAAAGCTCGAAGAAGTGCCTATAAACGATGAATTCCCTTATGACAGACTAGTAGCCCAGTTGGAAAGTGAAAGCGACTATAGAATATTCCTTGTTAATTAACGATGCAGAAACAAATGAAGTAGTAGAAGCAATCTGTACTAAAACTGCATTGCCATGGTACGCTGACTTTGTTAACTACCTAGCAGCCAAGGTACTTCCACCAGATCTAATATATTAACAAAAGAAGAAGTTCTTCCATGATCTTAAACAGTGCTACTGGGATGAATCCCTACTATTCAAAAGAGGCGCTGATGGAATATTTCGTCGATGTGTCACTGAATCGAAAGTAGAGGATGTCATATCCCGTTGCCATGCTACACCATATGGAGGACATGCCAGTACATCAAAGACATGCGCAAAGATATTACAATCTGGCCTCTTTTGGTCAAACCTTTGGAAGGACGTCCACATCGCTGTTATGAACTGCAACCGGTGTCAATGCACTGGAAATATTTCTAGACGCGGTGAGATGCCGCAAAAGGGAATCTTAGAAGTATAAGTCTTTGACGTATGGGGCATTGACTTCATGGGACCTTTTCCATCTTCTTTTGGAAACAAATACATACTCGTTGCAGTTGATTATGTATCAAAGTGGATTGAGGCGATTGCTTCTCCAACAAATGATGCACGAGTGGTGGTAAAACTCTTCAAAAATATAATCTTTACCAGATTCGGTGTACCAAGAATTGTCATTAGTGATGGCGGTTCCCATTTCATTTCAAATGTCTTCGGGAAGTTATTGCTTAAATACGGAGTACGACACCGAGTAACAACACCCTATCACCCTAAAACAAGCGGACAAGTAGAGGTATCGAATAGGGAGATCAAACAAATTTTAGAGAAAACCGTTGCAACTTCTAGGAAGGATTGGTCTACTAAACTTCATGAAGCTCTGTGGGCTTACAGAACAGCCTACAAGACCCCTATAGGAACCACACCGTACAAACTAGTTTATGAAAAATTATGTTGACATTTAATCTATTATGGAATGTATTTTGGGTCTCTATGTATGCATTTCTTGTGCCTTATTTATCCATATAAATTTTTGTATTTTCATCATTCTATGTGAATGTATGTTGATGTCTCTTGTTTGCAAGTTGTTGAGTGTATCCATAGGTATATGATATGAGATTCTTTGACCATAGTCTTTTTCTCTTTTTGATGTTGTCAAAGAGGGAGAAGGACATCCACAAGCAACAAGGTGTCTCTTTTAGAAGACTTCACACAGTTAGGGGGAGGATGAGATTCAAATTACAAAAGAAACTAAAGATTTTGCCATCATAAAAAAGGGGGAGTATGTGAGGGCAAGGTGTCTCTCTCATTTGAGCTTTATTTTAATGATGTCAAAATGTATACCCGCTCATAGTTTGTAATTTGGACGATATCATCTCATTAGTGTAGGCATTTAAATTTTGCATTGGATAATTATGAGTTCAAACATATGGTGGAGTCTTGCATATCCCTTACATGTGTGTGATCACGGTATTAGTATTATGAATGCATAAACTGTGCCTATATAGATGAAAATGTGTCGAAAAATCAAATTTTGAGTGTTTTTGAAGCTTGAGTCGACCTAAGCTGAGGTCCGGTCGACTCATGAAGTGTTGACATTGTGTGTGCCATACCCCAAATTTTGACCACTAAGATTTCCCATCATTGTGCAAATCATCAGCACAATATGGATGTACCTTTGTGCCTCATCAATCTCCTCAAGGGTTGTTGAGCACTCACTGCAATCAGACTTGGGGTTTCAAGCCCTCTCAAAGCTTTTAGGCAAAGGATCAATCAAGAGATGACATGATCCTCAACTTGTATAAACCTCTTAAACATCCATAAAGGATCAAGAGGACTCCCACTTCAAGAATCAAGCACAATGTTGCAGCATTCCAGGTGGATCAAGCCTTAAGATCGCCAGGGTCACCAAATTAGGGTTTTGGTCAACCAAGGCCTCCAGATGGAATTTTTCCTCTAGGCATGAGCCAATGCTTCAAAGCACAAACCAAAATACTCTAAGGTACCTCATAAATCCAATCATCAAGTCAATTTGGCCTCAGGGGATGCATTCATAAAAAATCAGGAATTAGGGTTTCTTAACCTAATTCACCCCTAAGTTGACTTTTGGGACAAAACATGAGCCAATACCTCAAGAGATGATTTGAGGGTCTCTAAAAAACCACATTTATCCATTTGCAACAATGGATTGATCCAAGAAGCTTGATTCACAAGTTTCAAGTTCATCAGAACCACAGTTAGGGTTTCACGGAAAAAGTGGGATAACTTGTAAAAGGGTTAACCATAAAAAACTTAGAAATTTTCTAAGTTATGGAACAAAGTGGCTAGGGTACCAACTGCAAAGGATCATAACTTGAGATACAAGCAACCATTTGGGTTGATCCAAAGATGGATTTGTAGCTCTCATGTCATACTTTAAAAGTGTCAACTACACCTCATTCCAATTCAACATGGATTTTGAGTTATGGTTGGATCAAAATTGCTGAAAACAAGAAATGTCACTTTTTCCAACACTTAGTGAAATTTTCACTAAGTCAGAATCTATTTCACTTTTTCCAAAATGTAAGGGCATTTTTCCCTTGGATCCAAAAAGTGTCAAGACAAACTATGATCACACCTATGTTGTATCATATGAGAGCTTTCCAAAAAGGCCAAGAACCCCAAGAAATTCCATTTGAGCTAAGAGTTATGACAGTGGCAATATGCCTTGCTGCAACTGTCATAACTAGGCAGATTTGTGTATTTTGCTCGATTTGAGCAATTTGTCCAAATGACAAACAAGTTTATCCATCTGAACACCTCAGGGAGAGACCAAGGAGGGACAAACACTGATACATAAGCCTCCCAAGTCTTTGGAACTAAAAATAGCATGCCAAACCTAAAAACCCCTAAAGAGGGGACAAGACTCCAATTTTGTTTTGGAGCATTCAATGGATGCACCAAGGTGGAATGAACTGAGCCATTTCCAACTGAATGAGTCAAGGATTATCTCTGAACTAGGGAACCAAAGGCCTGTGCTCTAACCTCTAGTCAATGGCTAGAGGAGACTTGGATTCCTATTGATCAACATTTGCCAAACCTCTACAGCAGTTGCCATTCAATATTGCAGCCAAAACAAACTTGTTGTACTATAAATAGAGCTCATTTGTGCTTAGTTTAAGTACACCAAAGCCATCAAACTGATGCTTTCCTCAAAATCTCTTCTTTCACTCCAAAATTACCTTCTAAAGTAAGTCACTATCGGGTTTTAAGTTTGAGAGCCATTCCAACCAAACCAATCACACACACACCTCATAAACATCATATAGAATTGATCTAAACACTTAAACCACAACTGGAACACTGATTTCTCAGAATCACCAGCCAATTGCTCAAGGTTTTAACCAAGTTGCAGTTGAGATGCGATGAAGTGATCCAGCCATTTCCAATCAAGTCGAGGCATTCAAACACACTCTATATGGTGTAGGGAAGTTGTTCAGATCATCACAACTCATCTGTAACACCTCCAACTCAAAAATCACTTTGCCCTTGCTGTCACGACCTTCAAGTAAGCCTAAACTTGGTCATGTCTTAACCTATGCATATTTCCTCGCACAATACTTTTGCCAAATGTTCATAATCATGCATAGAGTGTTTCCCCCCAATTAATTGCTTTGTTTGAATCGTGTATCAAAATTCTCAGCCTTCATGCAGAATTTAGGGTTCTTGAGGTTTTGTCTTGATTTCTTATTCCATGCTTAAATTAAATGAAATTAAAGATCATAGACATGATCGTGAGGTGAAAACGAGTAGATTGATATGTGGATTGTGTGATTTCATTAAGTATCAAGTGAGATTGGTGAGAAAATGCAAATCTACAGAACAGAGGGGTGGCGCGTGTTCTTGTTGTGTTCTTGGGGCCATTTTTTGAATATTTGAATATTTGAATTTTGTGATTTTATTTAATTGATTCAAAAATTAATTTCTCTCTGAATTTTAATGATTTTGAGTTGATTCCTTTTTTAATAATTCACAAAAATGTTAAAATATTTTATTTTACAAAAATTTCCAAAACATATTATTTATTTCATATACTTGATATTTTTGCAAAGAATTAATCTTCTATTTGTTTTTTAACATTTAAAATATGTTTTCCTTCTTGATTTTCCAAACTTAAATGGTTTCCAATCATTTTGTGGATATAAACATGATTTTTGAAACATTGATCCAAGATCACCACTCATTTTTCACATGTTTTCAGTAATTTTTATTAATTTTTAAACAAAATTAATTCCATTTTAGACAAAATTAGGGTTTAGATTAATTCCGCCCTCATCAAATCTTTTTCAAACACTCATGGGCCTCTAATAGAGTGTAAGACCCAACCCTTTTTGAAACCAAAATAATTTGGGCCTCAGTTATTGTATAAGATCCACTGCGATTTCAAAAATCTCGGCGCGATCGCCATTTCAAAACGAGAACCATCTGGGCCTACCCTCGTGTTGTAAGTCCCATTTCTTTTCTTTAAATAACTCTTTGGGCCTCTTGAGAGAGTGTAAATCCCATCCTTTCATAAATGAAAACCATTTTGGGCCTCAGTATATTGTATAAGTCCCGATACCGTCAAAAAAGTTCGGCACGATCGTCGCCCTTTTTAAACAAAAACCCTGGGCCTCTCCTTGAGCTGTAAGCCCCATCACTTTTACAAAAATAAACCTTTTTGGGCCTCTATTAGAGTGTAAGACCCATCCCCTTTGTAAATACACCACTTTTTGGGCCTCAGTCATTGTATAAGTCCCACTGTATTTTCAAAAACAACGGTGCGATCGTCGTTAAAACATGGGCCTCTCCTTGAGCTGTAAGCCCCAACAATCTTTTCAAAGCACTTTCTCCTTTGATTTTGAATTAAAATATATGTTGTCATCAAAACTTTCTTTAATTTCTTTGTTGAACAACTAACAAAACAGCATGGAAGCTCTACAACGGGTAAGTGTTTATCTGCTTCCATTTATCGCTTTCATATGTATATAACTGTATTGTGGGGCTGCTTCACTATAAGTCTTCTTTCACACTCTTTTATATACTTGTCACATATCCATTGTGTAATACTAGTATAGTTATTTAGAGTTTTCCCTGGCAACTACGTCTAGCACTAGGTAAAGCCTTGTTGGTCACTCTTGAATACAAATAAAACTAGATCCCCCGTAGGATTCCAGATACAGTCTTCCCTTCTCTTGGGGTTAAACAATATGGAACAAAGAGAAATGAAGTATTCTCGGTGAACCTTTTCTCAGACTGTTACCCTTAGAAATTGTCAAAGAAACTCTAACTCCCCAGAGATGATCTTTTCTCCGTGAATGGCACCTCTTGAGTTTCTTCCAAATCCTCGAACTTTCCTGGAATGATCTCTTCTCGGTGAATTGCATTTCTTGAACTTCTCTTGGTTTGGGGGACCCACAGGCTTCCTAAAAGCATCCCCGCCTCCTCTTGGGCGTTGTACAAGGACCCTTCGGCTTCTTAGAAGTTCTCATGTCTTCTCTTGGGCTTAATACAAGGACCCGGACAACCTCTTAAAGGTATAAGACAGAACCTAGTTATCCTTTGCTAGAACAGTCTTTCCAGTGTCAAAACTCCGACCATTTTAGGATTGATACTCATCCTTTAATGCCCGCGCCTCCTCTTGGGCATTATACAAAAGACAAAACTCTAGACTTGGACAGACTAAACCTCTTGAGTCTCAAAGACATTCTCAAGTTCCTTTAAAACATAGGAAAAAAACACCGATCACCCTGGATCAATCTAAACCCGGTCTCTCTCATGAGAGTTCCCCACCCCTGAACCCGCTTTAGGATCTCGATAATCCTCAGTAGTAAGTTAGCCTCCTCTTGGGCTTTGTACAAAAGATTATCCCTAGCAGAGCTAGCCTTTTCAGACTCTCTTGTTGAGTCAACCACTTTTTTCCTCCATCTTGGGCTTTGTACAAGACATATAAAAACACTCTCTTGTTGAGTATGAAAGACTCTCTTATTGAGTCAATCTCTTTTTAGCCTCCGTCTTGGGCTTCGTACAAGACATATAAAACACTCTCTTGTTGAGTATGAAATACTCTCTTGTTGAGTCAATCTTCTTTTAGCCTCAATCTCGGGCTTTGTACGGGATAGCAAATCACTCTCTTGCTGAGTATAAAAGGCTCTCTTGTTGAGCCAATCAATCTTCGGACTCTCTTGTTGAGTCAATCACCTGTTCAAGACTCTCTTGTTGAGCCAATCAATCTTCGGACTCTCTTGTTGAGTCAATCACCTGTTCAAGACTCTCTTGTTGAGTCAACTCTTTTAGCCTCCATCTCGAGCTTTGTACAAGACACATACAAGCACTCTCTTGTTGAGTCAAACCATTTGAGCCTCCATCTTGAGCTTTATACAAGATACATTCTCCCCAACGGAGTCAAAATCCCTTTTAGCCTCAATCTTGGGCGTTGTACAAGATAGAAAGAACATTTTCCCCGGAAAAGTCAAACTTCTAGCCTCCTCTTAGGCTTTGTATAAAGAAATCCCCCGGTTGAGTCAATCAACCTTTTAGCATCAAACTTGTGCTCTGATCAAAGCACACGACAATCAACAATCCCTCTTTAGAGATGACAAATTCTCTCTCAGTCAAACCTTTAGCTTCACATCTTGGGCTTTGAACAAGATACCAATAGTCCTTCAGCTTCACATCTTGGGCTTTGAACAAGATACAAACCACCTTTAGCTTCATGTCTTGGGCTTTGAACAAGACACCAAAATAACCTTTTTCCTCCCAAAGAATAGGAGGAACTACGATCGCTCTGATTTCCCTGTTTCGTTAAACGGGAATACGTAGGCATAAGATTGCAAAATCTTACCGAGCATACTAATCGAAAAAACCCAAAATCCAGTACCTTCATACATCCATCAAAAACATCAGACCTAGCACCTTACCAAAATCCTCCTATACAGTCACGACACTGTGTTCTTAAACGAAATAACCTAAAGATAGACCCCCTATTTTGATAGCATCTGTAAACCAACAGTTTTGATTGTTTAACCTCAGTATGCAAGCAGGGTTAATTGGTGACATCTATTTCCCTTCCTTAATCAGCTTCACAGGATAAAAAATGAATCGAACTGTAGTACCAAAGCGATAGTGATTCGAAACCAAAAAAATTGCCTTACAGTGTGTATTTCGCTCGGGTAAGCGCATGCCTACCCTGCGGTCGACGCATGCTACTGGCGTTCCTGATTATGTACTTTTCTCAACCATTCGTCGACGCATGTCCCCTGTAGCGGTCGACGCATGGTCTTCCAACATGCGCAGATTGCTCACGGGTCAGCGCAGGCTGACCCTCATTAAGTGTTCGGTCGACCGCTCGCTGTTAGTAATAATTTTTTCCGATTTTTTTTTGTTCAAAATGCTGTTATGATTGGTTATTGATCTTTGCATCATATAAATACATGGTTCCTCATTTTTTACATAAAACAACAAGAACAAGTGAAAGAAATACATTGAAACATTTCTCTCATCACCTTCATCTTCATCTTGCATCTTTCTCAACAAATACACATAATCATTTTTGTTGATTTTCTGCATCATAGTGTGATAATGTCCAAAGCATAGAGTTGTATCTTGGTTTAGGGTGAGTGTTTCCGTGGGTTTGTTCTTGAATAAAACCTTTAGGGGTTTGTCCTCCGAGATCAATTGGATTTGGGGGTTTTTGGATCAGATCTTGTGTGCATTGAATTCAGACGAGCGAAGGTGGTCAAAGAACGGAGGGTTTTGTCGATCTAGTAGCGTTAACCGGAGGATTGTGCAACAAGGTTTGAGGATCGAACTCTGTGTGGATCAGAATCAGCCGAGTGAAGGTGATTGAAGACATGTGTGTTCTTGCAATCTAGTAACGGTAAACGGGGGTTCTTCCAACAAGTTCGAGGCACTTGATTCGACTCGAACCAAGGGAAAAGAAGACAAAGTATCTGCATCAACGAAGTTTCTTGAGTGTGGGATAGCTAGGTTTTCTCTTGTAAAAACATTTGCACCGACTCGCATTTAAAAAGAAGTGATCTATTCAACCCCCTTCTAGATCAATTGCCTTTGTCTAACAAATTGGACTTATTTCTACTAAAAAAAACGTGTATATCTATGATATGTGGTTATTACAAAGAAGGAAATTTGACCTTAGCCATGAAGTTTTTCCATAGGATGAGTGGCCATGGGTGTGCTCCATATTCTAGTACATACAATGCTATTATAAGTGGGCTTTCCAAATAGTTAAAGCTCGATGAGGCTCAGGGTTTGTATGAATCTGTGATATAAAAGTGACTTACCCCACGCAAAATTACTAGAGTAACTTTGACTTATGAATATTGTAAGGTAGATGATTGTTTATTTTCTATGGTTATTCTAGAAAGGGTGAAAAAAAAACATTGAATTCAGACTACTAATACCTTGGTTAATAGCATAGGTACCAAGTGCACTTTAGAAAGGGAGGATGATTTAGCTCATGTTAAGGTTACTATTTTCTCTACAGAATAATTCAAGCATGACTGCGACATATAAATGGTTTGCCGTGTTTTCCTTTATAAATGAATCAAGATATTGAAGGAAATAATTAGGATTATGATAAATTCTCCAGAAGATAAATAAAGTACATAAACTAGGTTCTGTCTATTATGGAATCCTAGAAAATAGTCTAATTTAGTAAATTTTATTAAAATATTACATCTTTCCCCCCTTTTTTATTACTATAAAATTATTTATTTACTAAAAGTGACAAGTGTTTACCTTTATCTTCCTTTAAACCTTTTTTGGAATGTCTATATTAGACAAACCCAATAAAAATAAATTTATAAATTTAACAAGGTATTTGAGTCTTGTTTACGTATTTTAGAAAATCACCGAAATAGAAAATCCAACAACATACTGGTATTTTTCTGTAGTTAAAAATAATTATTTCCCAAGATTTTAATACCTTTTGTGTGGTGATTTTGTTAGTTGTTCACTACATGCTGCTATAAGATTTCTATAATAACATGTTATGAGATCCTTTTATCCATCAGTTAAAGAGTAACAAGTTTAGTATGAATCAGTGCAGTATGCTCTTTTCAGACTTCCATGCGGGGGCAATATTGTTTCTTACACCATTCTTTTTCTCAGTTAATTTTAGTTGGAGTGTGCTGCTCTAGAGGAGCAGATGGATCATATCCATTTACAGAAGTTTTGTTACAGCCATTGCCAAATTATGCAGTATCATTTGACGGGGTTACAATGAAATGTGTAACATGTACGGACAAGGGCCACATTTTGTTCGTTGGCCGTGTTGGCCACATATATGAGCTTCTTTATTCGACTGGCTTAGGATGGCAAAAGTGCTGCAGAAAAATATGTGTCACTGATGGTCTAGGAAGTGTAATTTCAAGGTACTTCGTGCTTTTTAAATATTTTTGTGGTATAATATTACTATCTTCATTACTCATTTTGGTTTTTATAATCATAGAATTGTATGTTTATTTTGTAAATGATATCTAAGTGCGTGCACACATGTGAACGCATATATTCATACACTCACCTCAATTTTGCATATAAGTGTTCATTTGTTAATTCCTTAGTAACCTGTCTGAGCTGTTATTTGCAGGTGGGTGATACCAAATGTATTCGATTTTAGAGTTGTTTACCCTGTTGTTGAAATGGTTTTTGACAATGAGCGACAGATAAGTTTTTGCATTGCTGCAGTATTACACTGGTACAGATGGCAGGGGAACTGTAGATGACATTAGTAAGAGATTAAGAGAGGGTTGTCTAAGCTATTACCAGGAGTCTGATTACAAATTCTTCTTAGCCATGGAAGCCCTGGAGAAAGTTGTTATGACTATAGATGATGAAGAAAAGGAGACTCGCGCGCGCGAGGCATTGAATTCCTTGAGCAAAGTTCTAGAGTTTGCGGACTTATGCACTGTTTGCAAACATTTTGAGGATTTAAGGTTTTATTTTTTCTTTTGTAGACCATTTCCATTTCCATGTCATGTATTATCATCTATTTCCATGCATATGATTACCCGTCATGCCTTCAATCTCAACGTCAAATGCACTTTCCGATTACAGGTTTTACGAAGTTGTTCTGTCCTTACCTCTTCAAAAGGCATAAGCTATCGACCCTGCAGGTTATGCTTATAATGATGAAATTGATGCAACAGTCAGAGAACAAGCACTTGCTCAATGTGAGCAGTGTTATGAGATAATTATCAGTGCTTTGTGCTCTCTTAAAGGTGACTGTGACACCTTGCATAAGGAATTTAGCTCTCTCATTATATATGTTTCACAATTTGCACTTGATCCAGCCTCTCGGAAAAAGTATATAAGTCAAATTGTTCAGTTGGGTGTCCAATCATCTGACAGAATTTTCCATGAGTATCTTTACCAGGCTATGATCGATCAAGTCTTGAGAATGAACTGTTAGAGTATGGAGGCCCTAACCTGTTGTCATTTTTACAAAGTGCTGGTCGTATACACGATGTTGTTTATTATCCTTTTCTGTCCAATAATTTGTTAATGGCCCAATGTTCACTTGGTTTAAAGCATAGATACTGTGTTTTTGATTTAGTTGTATACATTTTGCATGCAGAAACAATGTACTATCCATACTTTTCGCAACATTTTTTAGAAAAACTGTATCATGCTAATTATTTTCATGATCTTCTTTTGTTCTCCCTATCTGCTAGGTTTGTGTTGTGACTGCAACAACTTCTCTAATGGGCCAATCAGGAGCACCTATGTCCTCTAATCAAGTCAAGTACTATGAACTTTTTTCACGTTATTATGTCTTAAAGCGACAACATATGCTTGCTGCTCATGCATTGTTAAGACTAGCTGGAAGACCTTCAACTGATGGAGTTCATGCTCTTGAACAAAGGTCAATCAGTTCCTCACTCCTTGTCATTCCTTTTGTATTAATTTGGAAACTTCTGGATTTATAAAGAGTTTGTTTCTTGATTGCTGCAAAACTCATCAAGATAGGGCTGGTTTTGATAAGGTTTTTTAAACAACAACAGAAGCGTGGTCTTTGTTTACTAAAATTGTTCTACGAATCGCATGTGGTATCTAATCTTTTTGTTTCACGTCCATCACCGGTCATCGCAGCTCATGTCCATCGTTAGTCATCACAGCTCACGTCCATCTCCGTAAAAGAAACAATGAAATCACCGATCACCGCAACTCACGTCCATCATCGGTCATCACAACTCATAGTGTTGAAGAACTTTGAAAGATAATGCCCACCTGTTGAAGAACTCTCAGATTTTTAAGACAATCCACAACATCATGGTGACACAATCCATGAAGAAGCAGTTGGGTCATAACATTGATGTTGTCACTGATGGAGCCGAAGTTGTGCGAGCAGTTCAATGCTCTACTTATGAACTAGTTATGATGGTAACTTAAGATCTCATAATTGTATCTTCAAGAGTGTTAGATGTTCATATATGTTATATCTTTAATTCTATGTAAGAACTGATAATGGTATGTACTTGGTTGTTGTAAGAAATCATACTCAACCCATTCTATCTATGTTTGAATAACGCACAGTTGGAAGAGACATAATTCTTGCCTAGGTTAAAACATATATTTCTTCTGTTTTTATATTTTTGTATTGGTTATTAGGGTTGAAAAGAGTATACTGAAAGCATAGGTCAGCATAAGTCTCACTTTTGGTGGTATCTCAGAGTTTCTTTTTTTTTTTATTTTATAAAATTAATATATTTAGTGGGGGTTATAAACCTCTTTATTTTATACTCAAAATGCCGAAAATTCCAATTTTATTTTAAAATTTTCATCACGTTAACGGCGGTACAACCACCATAATTAACCATTTACGAAATTCGACAACGGTTAGTAACCGTCGTAACATTCAAATTACGTCAGGTCCCTAACTATCGTGAGAGAGAACGACGGTTTTGACAACTGTCGCAATATAGCCTCGTGACGCACGTTTTTAGGACGGAACTACAACCGTCGTAACATGAAAATTACGGCGGTTCTAACCGTCATAATCTGCCAAAATGAACCGACGCAATTTGTAAATTTTCTTGTGGTGAATCCAAGGTTCGTTTGTCATTAGGGTGGATAAAATGACTGAATCAAGTACATATATGTAGCTGCATTTTTGTTGATTTTTGAATTTTTGTTGTTGTTTATTTGCTGATACTGAATATACCATTGTGTTTGTGAGATCGACTTGATAAATTTTCATTATTTATTTGCATAATTCCATGAAAAATTGAGAAAATTATGGTGTTTTTACATTTTCGTTGGAACTTTTTTCTTTCCATTTTGTTGCTACGAGAATAGTAATCAAATGTGGGGTTAGGGAAGATGAAGTCTCCCCCACATCCTTTGATTGCTCAACGGACCCCTATGGTTCCCCTTCTTTGGACCTAGAGCAATTTTCTAGCTACACCCCTAATTTTCATTCTGTTTTTGTTTTTTTGTATATTTTTGTATTTATTGTTTTCTTATTATTGCTTTATTTATTCATTTTTGTTTTTTATTTTATTTTATTTAGTTTTTTTAATTCTTTTAACTCTTGTATTTATAGTGTGCCCCTCCCTTTTATTATTTCTTTATTTTTTATTGCTTTGTTGTTTAGTTTAGTTTATTGTATTTTTAGTTGATTCATAATTGTTAATCCAAAAAAATAAAATGACCCTTAAAATTAACCATTAAAAAAATACTAAAATCAAAGGTGCTTGATCAAAATCAAGTACATTATTCAAAATCACACTAAAATCTTTCCAAACCAAAATCAATCGCTTAACATCCATTAACCTTCACAAATAAAATCAATCATTTAAAATAAACTCAACTTGGACAACACCAACCCATTTTCTTTAATAAGCACCTCATATCATTTCAAACCATTTCAAAATCATTTTCAAATCAAGTTCATTCAATCTCATTCATATTTAAAACCATTTTCACAATTCACTCCACAAATGCAAATCAAACGCTTGACTCAACATCAAACTCTTTCATAACCAAATTCAAAATGATTAATTCATACTTTGACCATTTCAAACAATCACGAAAGAAAAAAAAAACTACCTGGTTGAATGGTCCAACAATAGTCTCGAGTGCTATGCCTAAGTGGTAATCGTTTGTAAGTAATAAATATCTCGTCTTTCACTGAAATACAAGTGTGTCTCCTTTTCACAATAAATGGAAAGAAAAGGACTACCTGGATGAAAGGTACAGTCATAGTCCCGAACACTAAGCCCAAGTGGTAATCGCTTGCAGGCTCAAGGGTTTGTCTTTCATTCAATACACTTGTAACTAATCAAACATTTTCTCAATAAATCGTTTGTTAACATTAGCTAACACTCTAGTTGAAAATTTAAATAAAAGGTTCCCGTTGAGTACAACAGACGCTAGGGGTGCCAATACCTTTCTTTTGCATAATCGACTCCCGAACTCGAATTCGGTTGCGATGACTATTTTCCTTTTTTAAGGTTTTATCGATATTTTCTCCATTGAAATAAATAAAGTTCGATGGTGACTCTATTCGAACTACTTTCCCCGAGCGTGCAATAATGCTTCGCGAAGGATCATTTTTTTTGAGGTACGACAAAGTGGAAATGTGATGACACGAGATGAAGAAAATGTAGATACCCTAAATGATTATATGTGGTATATATATATAATCATTAATTGAATCGCTAGTTAGTAGGTCATCCTATTGTCGGGATTTTAGATAGTGATGAAAAAAATGTTAAGATGACAATGAACATGGTTCTACCCAAAATCATACTCACAACATTGAAAAATAAGAGACCTGATAGTGTAATGAATATTGGGCAGGTTTACATGGAACTAGAATGTCATCTATCATGAATATCTATAAAATAGAGAAACCATAAACAAAGAAAAAGCAACTGGTTTGAAGTATTCATGTTTGGATATGATGGTTGAGTTTGACACATCAACTTCCTAACTAAGATTGGAACATACTAATACACTCCCTAATTAACCCTTTGTTGGTTTTTAAATTTACACTACCATTTGCTTTTTCAGTAATTTATATAATAGAGAGTGCACAGCCAATCACATTTTCAATTTTGTCCACATGGCACATGTAATTTGAAATTTTCCCCTCACACTAATCTCCCCTTTTTTCTTCTTCCTCTCTCTCTTTCTCTCCCCTTCTCTCTCCTTCACGCCTTCCTTTCTCTCCTCTTGCTCGTCTCTCAGTTCTCTCTCAGTTCTTTCTCCATTGCTCCTCCCAAAACCCTAAATGAAAATTTCAGTCGGTACTCCATCTCCATCTCTCGTCCCGTTCCTCTCTCCTGCGTCCATTACATTTCATCCGTTGTCACATCTATTTTTTCGTGACTATCACATTTAACGCATCCATTGCTGCGATGGTTCTGGATTTTGATGGTGTTTGGGTAAAATTTTGGATTTGGATTTCGATTATGATTTTGTTGTTGTTGTGGTTCATATCTGTTTTGTTTGGATTTGTATTTTGATTTTGTTCTGCTTTGTTTTGGATTATTGTCTCTCATATTTTTGTTTGATTTTGTTCTTTTGCTTTGATTCTATTTTACTGCATGTAGGTTACTGAACATGCTCGGAAGCATTTGGAGCAACACGAAAGTTTTTTAAGGTCAGTTTAAATGTATTTGTGGGTTCTGGATTTTGATTTTGTTTGGGTAAAATTTTGGGTTTTGATTTTGATTTTGTTGTTGTTGTGGTTCATATCTATATTGTTTGGATTTTTATTTTGATTTTGTTCTGGTTTGTTTTCGATTCTTGTCTATCATATATTTGTTAGATTTTGTGCTTTTGCTTTGATTCTATTTTACTGCATGTAGGTTGCAGGACATGCTCAGAAGCGTTTGGAGCAACATGTGAGGAAGACTTTTTTTAATTATCGAAAACATTTGAACTGTGTTACCGTTACGTTGGACCGTTTAACCTAAAAGGGCTGCTGAATCGGTATAAAACAGCAGCAAGTCCAACATTTAGCCTTCAACATCTACATTGTTGGGTTGTATAGTTTGTCCTGTTGTTGCTTCTAAGATTGCTGCTTCATCATGATTGCATATCTATATTAGGTGGATGTATGAACTTGCGCAACTTGTGGTTTTACATTTGAAAAAGGATCTGTACATTTTTGTGATTGTGTTTTTGTCTATCGCCTATTGCTGAACTTGCCCAACTTGCTCGCCATAGACTAAGGCATATTGCTATGAGGTAATACTTATCTTTTTCCTCACATTGATTCCATTGTCCTCTGCTCTTTCTGTTAAAATGTGTTTTGTGAATGTAATTACTTATTCAGAAATGTTATGGCTTTTTCAAACTTTTGGTTAACCAAGCACTATAACATGTATAGGTTGGAAACGGTGAAAAATTGGTTATCATCAACATCGACACTATGAAAGCTGGAAAGGGTGAAACTTTTTCTGCCGAGGAGCCTCTCAACTGTAACATTGATAAGTTGACCTTTCATCATATATGGTGACTAAAACATAATAATCTGCTCCATTACTGGTAGAGTGAATGATTGATCCTGAATCACATTTAGAGGTAAGCATATTCATGTTTTAATGTGATGCTGCTTTATTAATGTCTGTTGCCCACTGTTTGTGTTGTGTTTTGTTCAAACAAAATTGTTTTCAGGCGAACAGGTTGTTTGACACGGTTCAAAATATTTGTGCCACTTTAGTACCTTTCCATTCTCACTGGCAATGATGATAACAACTCAGCTCTTACGGCTGCCATATTATTCTATGGTAGTAGTTTGACTAATTTTTGCCAACATATGTGTTTCTAAGCCACTGTCGCTCATCTAGCTTATGCCACTACGACTAATCCTTCAAGTTTTTAACGACGCAGTTTTAGAGGTAACTATCTTCATGTCATAATGTCATGTTGCTTCAATAATGTCTGTCATTTACTTTTGTAGAACTATGTTCTTTTCACGCAAATGATTTTTTTCTACAGTTGTGCACAAAAGATATTACACCACATGATCCGAAGAATTTCACAGAGCTTTGCAAAGTCAGTTGCCTATCTCATGTTTTCTCTTGATTATGTGTTTGTGTGTTTAATATCCATAAGTAACACCTAAAATTGAGACCCAGTGGGTCACTTCTTCTTTATTTTGGTATGGCTCCATCATTTATTTTCACACTTTTGCCTCCAGTCATTATCTCCCTTATTTTTTACTGGCTTCGTAGTATATGATTAGTTGTCATGTTGTTTGGTTTTCTGTTCCCTATTCATGACTTTACTATGTGAATGTTCTAATTACCCTTTGTTGAGCCACATTTAGAGGTAACCATATTCATGTTTTAATGTGATGCTGCTTTATTAATGTCTGCTGACCACTGTTTGTGTTGTGTTTTGTTCGAACTAAATTGTTTTCAGGCGAACAGGTTATTTTACACGGTTCAAAACATTTGTGCCACTTTAGTACCTTTCCATTCTCACTGGCAATGATGATAACAACTTAGCTCTTACGGCTGCCATATTCTTCTATGGTAGTAGTATGACTATTTTTTGCCAACAACTGTGTTTTCTGAGCCAATCGCACCCATCTAACAGACTATTTCTGACCTTCTTCGACTAATCCTCCAAAACATTTTCGACGCTAATTCAGAGGTAACTATCTTCATGTTATAATGTCATGTTGCTTCAATAATGTCTGTGATCAGTGTTTGGGTTGTGTTTTGTAGAACTATATTGTTCTCATTGGCAATGATGATAACAACTCAGCTCTTACGGCTGCCATATTCTTCGATGGTAGTAGTTTGACTATCTTTTGCCAACAAATGTCTTTTCTGAGCCAGTCGCACCCATCTAACAGACTCTTTCTGAGCCTCTTCGAGTAATCCTTCAAAAAATTTCGGACGTAGTTTTAGAGGTAACTATCTTCATGTCATAATCCCATGCTGCTTCAATAATGTCTGTCATCAGAGTTTTTTTTTTCTTTTGTAGAACTATGTTCTTTTCACGGAAAGGGATTTTTTTTACAGTTGTGCACAGAAGATATTACACCACATGATCAGAAGAATTTCACAGAGCTTTGCAAAGTCAGTTGCCTATCTCATGTTTTCGCTTGATTATGTGTTTGTGTTTAATATCCAAAAGTAACACCTAAAATTGAGACCCAGTAGATCACTTCTTCTTTATTTTGGTATGGCTCCATCATTTATTTTCACACTTCTACCTCCATTCATTCTCTCCCATATTTTTTACTGGCTTCGTATTATATGATTAGTTGTCATGTTGTTTGGTTTTCTGTTATCTATTCATGACTTTACTATGTGAATGTTCTAATTACCCTTTGTTGAGCCACATTTAGAGGTAAGCATATTCATGTTTTATTGTGATGCTGCTTTATTAATGTCTGCTGACCACTGTTTGTGTTGTGTTTTGTTCAAACTAAAGTGTTTTCAGGCGAACAGGTTGTTTTACACGCTTCAAAATAGTTGTGCCACTTTATTACTTTTCCATTCTCACTGGCAATGATGATAACAACTCAGCTCTTACGGCTGCCATATTTTTCTATGGTAGTAGTTTGACTATTTTTTGCCAACAGATGTGATTTTGAGCCAGTCTCGCTCATCCAGTTTATGCTTTTTGAGCCACTACGACTAATCCTTCAAATTTTTCACGACGCAGTTTTAGCGGTAACTATCTTCATGTTATTATGTCATGCTGCTTCAATTGAAGGTCCATGATTTGTGTTTTTGTTGTGTTTTGTATAACTATATTGATTTCACTGACAATGATCATAACAACTCAGCTCTTACAGCTGCCATATTCTTCTATGGTAGTAGTTTGACTATTTTTTGGCAACAAATGTGATTCTGAGTCGGTCTCACTTATCCAGCTTATGCTTTCTGAGCCATTACGACTAATCCTTCAACTTTTTCACGACGCAGTTTTAGCAGTAACTATCTTCATTTTATTATGTCATGCTGCTTGAATAATGTCTGTGATCCGTGTTTTTGTTGTGTTTTGTATAACTATATTGATTTCACTGGCAATGATGATAACAACTCAGCTCTTACATCTGCCATATTCTTCGATTGTCGTAGTTTGACTATCTTTTGCCAACAAATGTCTTTTCTGAGCCAGTCGCACCCATCTAACAGACTCTTTCTGAGCCTCTTCGAGTAATCCTTCAAAAAATTTCTGACGCAGTTTTAGAGGTAACTATCTTCATGTCATAATCTCAAGCTGCTTCAATAATGTCTGTCATCAGAGTTTTTTTTTCTTTTGTAGAACTATGTTCTTTCCATGGAAAGGGATTTTTTTTACAGTTGTGCACAGAAGATATTACACCACATGATCAGAAGAATTTCACAGAGCTTTGCAAAGTCAGTTGCATATCTCATGTTTTTGCTTGATTATGTGTTTGTGTTTAATATCCAAAAGTAACACCTAAAATTGAGACCCAGTGGGTCACTTCTTCTTTATTTTGGTATGGCTCCATCATTTATTTTCACACTTTTGCCTTCAGTCATTCTCTCCCTTATTTTTTACTGGCTTCGTATTATATGATTAGTTGTCATGTTGTTTGGTTTTCTGTTACCTATTCATGACTTTACTATGTGAATGTTCTAATTACCCTTTGTTGAGCCACATTTAGAGGTAAGCATATTCATGTTTTATTGTGATGCTGCTTTATTAATGTCTGCTGACCACTGTTTGTGTTGTGTTTTGTTCAAACTAAAGTGTTTTCAGGCGAACAGGTTGTTTTACACGCTTCAAAATAGTTGTGCCACTTTAGTACCTTTCCATTCTCACTGGTAATGATGATAACAACTCAGCTCTTACGGCTGCCATATTTTTCTATGGTAGTAGTTTGACTATTTTTTGCCAACAAATGTGATTCTGAGCCAGTCTCTCTCATCCAGCTTATGCTTTCTGAGCCACTACGACTAATCCTTCAAGTTTTTCACGACGCAGTTTTAGCGGTAACTATCTTCATGTTATTATGTCATGCTGCTTCAATTGAAGGTCCCTGATCCATGTTTTTGTTGTGTTTTGTATAACTATATTGATTTCACTGACAATGATGATAACAACTCAGCTCTTACAGCTGCCATATTCTTCTATGGTAGTAGTTTGACTATTTTTTGGCAAAAAATGTGATTCTGAGCCGGTCTCACTCATCTAGCTTATGCTTTCTGAGCCACTACGACTAATCCTTCAACTTTTTCACGACGCAGTTTTAGCGGTAACTATCTTCATTTTATTATGTCATGCTGCTTGAATAATGTCTGTGATCCATGTTTTTGTTGTGTTTTGTATAACTATATTGATTTCACTGGCAATGATGATAACAACTCAGCTCTTACATCTTCCATATTCTTCGATTGTCGTAGTTTGACTATCTTTTGCCAACAAATGCCTTTTCTGAGCCAGTCGCACCCATCTAACAGACTCTTTCTGAGCCTCTTCGACTAATCCTCCAAACATTTCCCGACGCTAATTTAGAGGTAACTATCTTCATGTCATAATGTCATGCTGCTTCAATAATGTCTATCATCAGTGTTTTTATTCTGTTTTGTAGAACTATGTTGTTTTCACGTTATGGGATTTTTGTAGACAGTTGTGCGCAAAATATATTACACCACATGATAAGAAGAACTTCACAACGCTTTGCAAACTCAGGTCGCTATCTACTCTTTTTTCTTGATTATGTGTTTGTGTGTTTAATATCCTAAATTAACACCTAAAATTGACACCCGGTGGGTCACTTCTTCTTTATTTTGGTATGGCTCCATCATTTATTTTCACACTTTTGACTCCAATAATTCTCTCCCTTCTTTTTTACTCCCTTCGTATTATATGATTAGTTGTCATGTTGTTTGGTATTCTGTTACCTATTCATGACTTTACTATGTGAATGTTCTAATTACTGTGGTTTTAATATGCTTTAATTACCAATGTTAATCATTAATTTGACCTTTAGTTTTCAATTACAGTTTATTGAAACGTCATTGATAGGCTTGACCATCAAAACTCAATAAACAACATTGGCTTTTGAATTAACCAAACAATTATGACATCCCACTAAAAAGTTGTAGATTTCCAATGTAAATAGAATATCAAGAATCAAATAACCCATTATAAAATCCTACTTTCTCTTCATAGTATCACACAACCATCACCTGAGGATAGGGAAAAAACGAAATGAATTCAAATTATGCTGTCCCGATTGAACCTGAGTCAGATGATCAACAACCACAACACGTCCAACAGGTTCCCCAGGTTCAACAAATACACCATGTTCAACAGGAAGTACTCTTCCAGGCCGAGGAAGCCGCGGAAGCCCAAGAAGCGACTGCATTGCGAAGAAGACAAGCCAGGAGACGATTAAGAAGGGCAAGAAGAAGGGCATTGCGAAGAAGACAAGCCAGGATACGGTTATTCGATTTAGAAGATGAAGATGAAGCACCTTTTAGCTGGAGTAACTTTATGCGGGCAAGGGGTTTTAGATTTGATCTTTAATATTTTAGATTTTCATCTAGGGATCTTATGAAATCTATGATAAAGTAGTTTATTATTGTCAGCGTCGACTTCAACTAATGTGTTTTTTGGAACCATTTTGCTACATTATATGCATTTTTATATTTTGATTGAATGTCGTATATTGGCTATCTGTTTTATTGCGTTTTCTGCTACATATGATGTATTTCTGTTAGAATATTTCCCAAGTATATTTGTTATGCAGAATCTGGAAATGAACCACCAAGAAGCTAAGAATGATAAAATTGGTACATATCTCAATCGTTAACAGTGTTCAGTGACTATCAGATTAATAATAATATTTTTTCTTTTTAATTTTTTCAGTGGTTTGAAGTTCTTCATCGACTTTTACGCAAACAATGGACAATTGTTGGACTATTTTATTACTGTACGGTGGTTTGAAGTTATATAACCATCATAATTTTTGGCAAGAGATAGTGGTTTGAAGTTATATTTCTGTTGGTGGACATGTTTTGTCCATAAAGATGTACTATGTTGCTTGTGATGTTTGGGATTTCAATAACATTTATTTATGTTAGTTTTGATTTACTGTTAATAGAAAATGTTTGAATCTTGGAGCATGCCTTCTACAATATAGTGATATTTAAGGTCAATGTTACTTCTTATTTATCTTATACTATTTAACAATCTAAGATAATGCAAGTTTTGTTGATATGGAAACTAATAAATATAATGAATCTCAAGGTGAAGCAAGTCTTACAGGATTATAAAAAAATCTACATAAATATTACATTTACAAATGGTACTCTAAATTGAGTTACCTTGTCCTAATAATAAATTTATAGAAGAATGCAATAAGCTATATCTATATAGGATTTGTGTCTTCACAATGTATTGTTTATTTCAAAATATAGCTTTCAGTTGAGTGAGATAATGCTTTAACTTTAATTTCTATGCGACATCACGATTTTGGTTAATGCAAATCGAGTGTGAAGGAATGCGATAGTTTGAGATAGAACTATGAATACTTTGTCATCATTACGGTTTCAATCATGTTCATCTTTAATAAATAATTTAATTACATAGTGATTTTCTAACAATTTATTATTGTATTCTAAAGAAACAATAAAAGTGATATATGTAAGTCTCACCATCTCCTACGAATGAATACTATCTAAGGGTCGTGTTAAATAATAATCTCCATAAGAAGTGAAACATATATCTTCTTCCAAAATATGGTCAATGTAAGTTCTAGTTATTGTATCCACCCCCCCCCCCCCCCCCCCCCCCCCAATGTGGAGAAATATACGAGGCAATTCTTCATCATTGTCAGTAACATTTTACCATGTGGCAATAAAAGGAAAATGATGGATAACCTAGGATTGTAAATAGGCAAGATAATTTTTTTAATTAGTGATTATTTAAAAATAATTCATAATTTGCCATCTGTTTGAACTTGAACTTACTTGATTCATCTAGCTTGGCGTACAAGTAAACCAAATATAAAGTTCCCAAATTATGCTCATGGATTTTTTGCAGGTCTAAGAAGTAACGAACATAAACAACATCAATGTATGTTGCACTTTTATCCACAAAAATGGTTGTGCCAATCAATTATATTAAATAAATCCTTAAGACACATTGTTTGTGATACTCTCTGAGTGTATCATTGTCAAAATGAGTAACAATGAAATTCAAATGGTACATGTATATGATCTCTATAAATTCAAAGCGTGCATGGCATCCTCGTTTCTGGATAATCTCGATATCGATCTCACTTAGTTAAACTACTAAGTGTTGAACCATCAAATTTTTTGCTTTAAATCTCTGAATCAAAGAGTGATCTAATAGATAACCTTTGATATAAATATGGTAAAGAAAAAGTACATCGTCTAGAGTGATGCTCATATCACTAATGGTTTGATGAAACGATGATGTCTCTGAGTGTCATATCTCGACGAAAGTTAACAAGTGTCCATGGTTATGAAATTGAATACACCCCTAACTATAGTTTTATGTGATGTGTAGGTACTATCGTCAAATGGTTTCGACGATACCAATTGTCAAATGGCTATATTGATGACAACGATCAAATGAAGGTGTTGATGACAACTGTTAAATTGCTTTGATCATGACAACTCTTCCAAAGGTTCCTGATGATGGAATCTGAACAAAAAAGAGATATCACAAGCGTCGTTAGTCCAATGTATCAAGTTCATATTAAAACTTCTAGAGAAATTCAAATAAAGCAAAGAAACTTGAAGATATGAAGTTATGATATTGAAGTTAAATATGTGAAATCTTGAAGCTCTGAAGTTGTGCTCTTAAAAAGGTGAAAGTTTGAAAGCTCACATGGTCTTGTGCTTAGGGGTTTTCCCCCTAATTTTAAACAATTTATTATAAAAAGAACAATAGGTACTATGGAAATGCACACATACACATACAATTGTTTTCAAACCTCGTCCTTTTTTATAAAACTTCTTAAAATCAATTCAGAAAAATACTTAATTGATTAGAAGATTGTTTAATCAGTTACGAAGGTAAAATACATTGACTAATCGATTAAGATGTCCTTCTAATTGATTAAATAAAAGTGTAACTTCTCTAATTGATTAAAGATGATAATTATCGATTGTGTGACATAGATTTTTAATATTTCCTAGTTTAAATTGGTGAATTTGTTAATACATAGGTTTAATAGATTAACTCATTAAAATGACCCATAAATTATTTTTTTTAGGATTTTTTTTTATAAATAAAGGAAGTTTCTCTTCATTTTGAAATACACAAATTTTCTGAATATAAAACTTTCTTTTTATCATCTTTTCTCTCATTCTTTAATAAATTCTTTTTCACTAAAGTTGCCTTAGTGTTAAGAAAGTGAAAATTTTCATATGAGAGTTGTGTTATACTGGTGTTGTGTTGAAATTATGTATTCAAGAGCATAGTTCTCTTATAACATTTTTGTATTATATTTGAAAGTTGCAAGCTAACTTGAAAAAAAATCTTAAAAGAGAGTTATTGAGTTGAGCTTGTATAAAAGCTCTGGTTGTTTCAATATGGTTTTGGGTTGATCATGTGCAAATACTCAAATTATTATGAAAGGTTCTTTAGATTTTAGGTTGATCGTGTACAAAAGTTTAAGTCGTACATATACCTTAATTCAAATTGTTTACTTTGGACTTTAATAGAATATCTTTATCTCTACTTACGTAGGTATGTTATGATACTTACATTCATTTCTCTATAGTTTAAAACATTAATGTTACAAAAAAATTACACTTTCTATTTTTCAAAAGTAAAATATCTGGATGGTGTTTTTGGAAGTTATCTTCCAGACGGACGCAGGTAGACGAAAGAACATGAAAACTTATGATCTCAATCTTCTAAGAAATTATCTAAATTTTAAATATTGTAAAATTTAACATACATTATACTTCCTCCGTTCCATATTATAAGCAAATTTTACTATTTAGATACATTGAATAATTAATGTATCTGATCTATATATAGACCAGATACATTAATTATTCAATGTATCTAAAAAGTAAAATTTGTTTATAATATAAAACGGAATGAGTAGTTTGTTTGATGATTTGCAAGTTATTGTACGCGGTAACCCTTGATTTTGATGAAAAATGATCAAGGGAGGTGAAGTTTAACTTGTATGATATAAACAGACACTACTCCAAAATATTACTTCCAAATATGGAGCGTTCAGATGCCTATTTTCAGAGATGGACAATTTGAAATATTTATAGAATATATGAAAAATATATAAAGTATAATGATAGGAGAATTTCTTAACACACTACTTATGTTTCTTATACACCACGTGAAATTTTATTTTTGCCTCTCAGTTTCGGTGCACATCTGGATGCACCATTTTTTTTAAAAACCGTTGCTTTGTTTCGGATGCGCAAATCCGGAATGACAAGTTACGCGTAGTCCGGATGTGCACATTCGAAAAAATGGCTGAAACTTAAAAGATATATTTATTTTAAGAAATAATAATAATATGTATTTTAACAGAAGGTTAAAGGAACGAATATGGAGACATCCTTTAATGATAACTTCAAAATATTTATCAAAACGCATGATGGCCATTTGTTCCGTATCCAAAAGTTGTCTAGTAGTTCTAACCCATATTTAAACAAAATAACGGTCATCCACCTATGGTGACAAACATGACCTCTGTAACCATAAGTTATATATATCCAAAAAAGGCATTGTGAATATCCGAACTCCCAAATCTATCCTCGAAGATTGTAGAACAAATGAAGATCAACAGTAAAACATTACTTCATTGACGTTATCCAAGATAAATGGCAGCAGAGTCGACACAAATTTGGTGGTACTTCTATTACCACTTGCAGAACCAGAATCAGAATTTTCGACTTCACTTATGTAGTATCGAGCGTGGTGCCTAATTGATACATGTTGATGTATATTTATGTATATGGAGTAAGTGAGGGTCAGTTCAGTCAGGTTTTGCTTTAAAACCGGGGAACACTTGATAGCTTTCCGCGCTTGATACTACATAAGTGAAGTCGAAAATTCTGATTCTGGTTTTGCAAGTGGTAATAGGAGTACCACCAACTTTGTGTCGACTTTGCTGCCATTTATCTTGGATAACGTCAAAGAAGTAATATTATACTATTGATCTTCATTTGTCCTACAATCTTCGAATCTGTAAAATATAATCCTTTTAGGCTTAAACCCAGTTGATTTATAGAAAGCCACACGTCACTCCCTGAAAAGCAAAATGGTAAATAATAATGAATTATTTATGCATTCAAACACTTTTCTTGTATCGGGTAAGTTAGTAACTACTCTCATTCTTAACCTTTCTTCTCCACAAAGCTCAGTCTTTTCGGTGCTCTGTGTCCTTACAGGTAAATAATAATGCGTTTTTTATGCATACAAACTTTTTTTTTATTCATTAACGTTTCACTCTGTAATGCATGTTTACTTCATTGACATTGACTGAAGATTAATGGCTACACCGAAACAACACATTGAAGAGATACGAAGAACAAAGTTTTCTATTGGCGAGAAACCTAATCCCTTGACTCAAGATCTTCATCATGCTGTCAAGACCTTCTCCCTCCCCTCATTGACATTGACTGAAGATTAATGGCTACACCGAAACAACACATTGAAGAGATACGAAGAATAAAGTTTTCTATTGGAGAGATACGAAAAACAAAGTTTTCTATTGGCGGGAAACCTAATCCCTTGACTCAAGATCTTCATCATACTGTCAAGACCTTCTCCCTCCCCTCATTCGAATGTATATTAACTTGCAATGATATATTAACGTATGCGACCAACCGACAAAACCGATTTAAAAAAAAAATAAAGTTACGCAATTTTCCGGATCTGCAGATCAGGAATTTTAAAAAATAAAGTTATACTATGTTTCCGGATGTGTACATCCGGAACACATCAGCGTTTTTTAAAAAAACGGTGCGTCCGGATGTGCACATCTGGAATCCGGGAGCAAAAACGAAATTTCACGTGGTGTATAAGAAACTTGGATGGTGTGATAAGAAACCTCCTAATGATAATCCCCTATCAAAATTCATTTAAGATTCATTTGATCAAACACAATTAAATTACTATTATCGAGTCACTCAAGTCACACTCCTTATTCATTACTTAGTTCAAACCGTTTTATGCGTGATAAAGATTAAGGGTATGTTTGTTTTAACTTAAAAAAATGAATTTTTTCTTTATATTTTTAAAAATAGATGTTGTAAAACCGTTTTTTAAAAATGTTACAAATTTTTTTATATATATATTTTTTTTAAATTGCAAGACTAATTTTTGACATTTTATACTATAAATATACATTATTGAAGATCAAAACATAGTCGAAATTACAATTTTTAAAAAATATTGTATCTCAAAATTGATTTTTATGAAAAACTATTTGAAATAACTTCAAAATTAAGTGATTTTTTGAAATTTTGATATTCAAAATTTTTTTCGATAAAATGTTGATATATCTAAAATTACATTTTAAAAATGATTATTCAAACTAAATTTTCATTTGAAGTTTTTATAAAAAAAAATTTGTAAATTTTTTTCCACAAAAATATATTATACTATAAAAATTATTTAAAAAAAAAGTCAAAACTAACGGGCTCTAAGACTTGCTCGTTTGTTGTTTTGTCTGTTTTAAAATACATATTGTTTTAAGAAAAAAATTATTTTAAAATAAATGTTATTTTCACTTTTTAATTTGTTATTTTCCAATTGTTTTTTTTAATTATTATTATGTATATTATTTTTAATATATTAATAAAACTAATTTAATAAAAAAACAATATCTCATAACAATATTATTCTTTTTTTTTTTCATAAAGCCAATTGAATTACTAAGGTTGAACACCAAAAGTGTTCAAACCAGAAAAATACATAGTCAAACTAAACTGAATAAAACTACAGCCAAGGAAAAATTACATAAGCGAAATTTCCTACCAACTCAGAAAAAAACTACTCTCTAAGAGGATCCATGCAAAAAGCAAAAAAATCCGAGTTCGGATAACAAATATCACCCGCCTTGAACCATTTCCAAGCATTGATCTTGATATTCCAACAAAGGTTATCCAGATTGAAAGATTTATTTTCAAAATTTACTGAATTCCTACAAATCCAAATGCTCCAAACCGTAATTAGCCAGAAAACTCCTAACTTCAAACTCCCTTCTCTAGACTGACCTAAACCACACCAGTCCAAGAAGAAGTCGACTGTATTTCCAGAATAAAAGCTACCGAAACCACACCAGTCTCCAATTCGTTCCCAAACTTTCCTAATCGGATCACAAGCAAAGCACAGATGATGAACATCTTCCACTTCATCATTGCAAAAAATACATGTCGAGTTCAAGTCCGCCCCTCTCTTGATAAGCTCAGATTTAACTGCAATTCTCCCCCATAAGATTTTCCAACCGAAGCATATGAGTTTAGGGGATGCTTTTAGCTTCCAAAGAGTTTCAAAAACGATAGACGAAGAACGAAGAATAGAGTGATTTGGCAGCAGGTTCAACGAATAATCCAACATTAAGTTGTAAGCTTCCTTAACCTTAAAAAAGTCATCAATCTTGCTCTTCCATCTTACCACATCAGGCTTACCAAGAACCGGACAAGCAGGACCAATAAAATTCAGCAGAGCTGAAATTCTAACACTGTTCTGCTGCTGAACTATAGAGGAAAGCCCAAAAAAAATCCAATTCCAACCTACTAATCCAGCTTGGCCCATATCTGAGACAGAGGCATTCTTTTTCGAACTGAGCAGAAAAAGATCTTCAAAGACCTTTGACAAAATCGACCCGTTCAGCCAATTCGCGGACTAAAACGGGATCGAAGTTCCGTCTCCCAATTGAAAACTAGCTAAATCTGCAAAACAAAAACCCTTGTTATTCATAATCTTTCCGCTGCCTATAATATCTTTCCACCATTGAGACGAGGTATAAGCAGAGGAAAGAAAATCTGTCAAGATGTGTTGGTTGATTGCCCCGTATCTAGCTCTCAAAACAAGCTTCCAGAGCGAAGACTTATCTGCTACAATCCGCCATTTCCATCTTGTTAAAAGAGCCAAGTTAAACTCTTCTAACCTTCTGATTCCAAGCCCACCTTTGTCCCTCGGAGAACAACAAGTTTCCCAATTAATCCAGTGAATTCTATTCTTTTCCTCCACTCCTCCCCAAAGGAATTTGCATCTATAAGAATCAATTTTCTTTATAATAGACATAAGAGCCTTATAAAAAGAAAACCAGAAAGTTGGCAAACTCGTTAGCACCGAATTAATAAGCAGAATCCTCCCAGCCATAGATAAATGTTTAGATTTCCAAGACAGCAGCCTCCTCTTTATTTTTTCCACTATAGAAGTCCACCCATCAATTCTTCTAGGATTAAAACCTAAAGGAATACCAAGGAAGGAGAAATTCGCTTTTTCGATCTTGCAAGATAAGAAAGAAGAAGCAGCAAGAAGGAAGTGAGGGCTAGCATTCAATCCAATTAATCTACTTTTATTGAAGTTCACCTTCAACCCCGAAATCAACTCAAATCCTCTTAAAATAGTTTTGATACACCATAAGTTGTTCCACGAACACTCTCCTATAATGAGAGTATCATCAGCATACTGGATTAAATCGACTGTCACCTCTTCATTTACTCTGAATCCCTTGAAGCTGTCGTTCTCAACCGCCTTCGACATTAAACCTTTAAGCCCTTCCGCAACCATTAAGAAGATAAAGGGGGCTAAAGGATCCCCTGGCGAAGACCTCTTTCCGCCTCAAAATCCTGAGTTGGGCTACCGTTTATTAGAACAGACAGATGACTTTTAAAAATGATAGCTTCCATCCAATTTCTCCACCTAACCCCAAATCCCAATTTCTGTAAAATGAACCGGAGAAAATTCCAGCTAACACAGTCATAAGCTTTGGCGAAATCAACTATAAAAAGAATGCACTCCAATTTGTCTCTAGTTGCCATATCCACCGTCTCATTCGCTATCACCACCCCATCTAGGAGATTTCTATCAGGAACAAACGCTGTCTGGCAGGGAGAGATGATCTTACCTATCACAGATTTCAGTCTAATCACAAGGAGTTTAGAAATGATCTTGTATATGCTACCAACCAAACAAATTGGCCTATAATCGCCAAGCTTCTGCGGACAATCGACCTTGGGGATAAGGGTTAAGAACGCTGACGACAAAGCTTTAGGAAGGAAAGTATTGTCAAAGAAATCCACAACAAAACAAATGATATCAACCTTCATAAAACTCCAACATTTTTTGATAAAGTGAAGGTTAAAACCGTCTGGACCCGGGCTTTTGAATCCGTCACAACTCCAAACTGCAAACCTGATTTCTTCTTCAGTAAAGGGTTTCTCTAAAAAAGAAGAATCTTCTTCTGACAGACTACTAAAACTGCAGCTGTCAAGAGTTGGTCTGTAAGACATTGGCTCTGAATAAGCTGATTTGAAGTAATTCAGAACCTCAGCTTTCACTCCCTCCACCGAATCCACCACTCCATGAGGGGTTTCAATCCTACCTATAAATTCCCTCCTTTGTCTAGCTCTGATCCACTGATGATAAAATCTAGAGTTGGAATCCCCGTCCTTCATCCATCGACTTTTGCTTTTCTGAAGGAGCATGTTATCTTTTAAATGAAGTTTACTCCAAAAAGAATGACATTTCTCAGCTCTCTCAGCTACAGTGTCCTCCACCTCATTAACACCTGCAGAGTATAACAACATATCTGCTTTATTCAAATCTTCTATATCCTCTTCTATTTTAAGGTCTATCCAACCGAAGACTTGTTCCCTCCAAACTTTGATTTTACCTTTCAGCAGTCTGAACTTTTCTTTTAAAACAAAACCACTTCTACCCTCTGTTCTCATCAACTTCCATTCGTTTTCCACAAAATTGAAAAAATCTGGGTGATCAAACCAACAATCATTGCTTTTGAAAGGCTTGGGACCCCAGTTTAAAGGTTTGATCTTCACCCAAATCGGACAGTGATTCAATATATCTCTGTTGCTAATGATCTGATCCACCATTCCCCACTTCTCGATGATCTAATCTTCTAATAAAAATCTGTCTAAACGACTCATCGAATTACCGTCCCCACTAAACCAGGAAAACCTACCCCCAGATACAGGAAGATCCACCACTCCTAAATCAGCAAAAAAATTCTCAAACTCACACATTTCATTCGATCTAGAAAAGCTTGACCTACCTTTTCTTTCAGAATCTGCAACTGTAGCATTGAAGTCACCACCAAGGATCCAATGCCCATCAGAGAAGGAAGATTTGATCCTAACTAAATCTCCCCACAGTCTTCTCTTATCACTCAAACCGCAACCAGAATAAACATTAACCACATAAAATATCTCTTTATTCCATTGGATCTTGATACCCAAGAAACCAACACCTTTGAACGACCCCAACGCAGAAATCGTGTCCTTGTTCCATAGAGTAATTAAGCCACTAGATTGACCAATTGAACCAGAAAAAGACCAATCAACTTCCCCGTGATTCCACATACTTTTAATGAAAGAATCCTCAACTTTAAAAGTTTTTGATTCTTGAATAAAAAAGATGTCTGCCTTACCTCTGGAAATTATTTGGTTAATTCTTCTTCGCTTCGAAAAAGAGCCGCTCCCTCTGACATTTAAAGATCCTATAATCATTGGAAAGGTTTAGACGACTCCTACTGACCCAAAAATCTTCTTCTATCAGCCTCTTCCAATTCTTCGATATGACTAAGAATTCCGGTTGTACTTACACCTGCTAAATCTCCCGTCTTGATTCCAGACTCTGACATTGCCCCCCAAATTTTTTCACCCACCCTTGATTCAATGTTCTTCCAAAACTTCTGATTGCAACATCTCACATCTGAGTCTGAAGTTTGATCGCAGCAAAGAACTTCTTCTGCGGAAAATTTATCAGATACAACTGGCTTATTAAGACTTCCAGAATGATTTCCTGACTTTTGAGACGGATTAGGGTTAGGGATTTTTCCCAAAACTTCAAAGTATGACGGATGGGAAAATTCCTCTATCGGGTCCTCCAAAAGTTCAACATTATTTGCCAAAACCCGATCCACCTTCCTAGATTTTTTCTTAGAAGATTTGGGCTTCCGGGTCAACGGCCCAATAACCTCAGTGATCCTTTTAAATTTGTTCTTTTTCTGAGTAGCCTTCTTTTCCCCTGATACCTTTGTAGTTGCGACAACCTTAACTGAGGGCCCCTCTGAGGACAAAGAAAAAGTAGAATCTGCCACGAATTCCTCTGACCCAGACCTTTCACCATCCAACCTTTCCCCATAAAGGTAATCTTTGGCTTTCTGACCTGAAGAGTCAACCTCATAGACCCTACCTGTAGAGTCACCTACCACCTGCTCTGACAGAGCTTCCTTCTTTTCTGAATCATTAGACTTTCCGAAAACTTGTGCCAATCTATCCTCCGTCGTGGAGTTCGCTGGAACTGAACCTGTGAATTTCTCCGCACCAGAAACACCCTTATCTGCCAATCCTTCCTCCTCCCCATCCTGAAAACTCCACACTGACTCTGAAACCGACGAGGAAGAACCATTCTTAACAAGCGAAACGTTCTCGTTTAAGGCCAGACTCAAGGGACCGTGATAATCCTCACACATTTTGATACTAAATTCCAAACCATTGATCAGAATTTTGAAAGTTTCATTTATAACCACCGCGCAATGAGTTTTCACCATGAATCTAGCTACATCCATGCATTCTCCCTTCAAAGTGTTTTCGTCTGCGCAAACGAAGCTTCCCACAGTTTTGGAAAGAACTTCAAAAAATGTTAAGTTCCAAGCCTGACATGGGATTCCATAACATCTAAGCCAAGTTACCCTTTCTTTATCCACCATGGTTTCATTCCATACCTTAATCTCTAAGAACCATTGTCTCCACCACGGTTCCGCTTCCCTAATTAAGTCATTAATCTCTCCTGGTTCAGATTCTTCCAAGAGACAGAGGTTGGACCCCAAAGGAGTTACTTTGATAGTGAAATAACCTTCCAACTCAAAACTGGTTCTCATATTGTAAGTCATTCCTGATTGTAGCACCACACCCACGTATGCCTTCTTGAGTCTGGCTAAGTCTTCTTCCTTTGCTTCATACTTCAGAAAAGGAAAAGATCTACGAGTTGGAGGGATACGAGACACGTCTCTACCCCTATTAACCACCTCCACATACGACTTTCTTCCAGCTCCAAGTTCTACCAGCCCCATTCCTCTTCTGCTTTGGGTTGCGGCTACTGGACGGGTTTGGTGAGTAACCGGATGTTTGATGAATGTGTTGCTTCTTCCCCTTAACTTCTCGTCCCTAGAGAATCTAGGTATGTTAGCATGGATCTTAGTATTACCTATGATGATATTGTCAAGTTGAATTGCCAGAATCCTCGAGTCTTCCACTTCCACAAATCTCACAAATCCGAACCGTTTTCCAAATTTGTTTCTCTTTGGTGGAATAACCACCTCTTCTATCTTCCCGTAGTCTTTGAATAAGGAGTATAACTTCTTCGCGTCCACATGATCTGGAAATTCTGACAAGTAAAAGGATTGAGCTTCTGATTTTTCCTTTCTATGTTTTGAATCTCCTAAAGGGAAGGAGTCCCATTTGCCTTTTGAGTTGAATGTCTTCCTCTTCCTGCTGATCACCTTCTGCCACTCCATTATTAATTAGAAGCAACAGAAATGTATCAACTCTATATTCTTTCATATATTTAACAATAATATTATTCTTTAATATATATATACAAAAACCTTACACAGACCGTCATTTTAAAACAGTGAATATTTACGAAACAGGTTTCAAGTTTTGCATATAGTTTTTGTGTGCTTCACCTGAGAACAACTTGAGCTTCTTTTAATTCAATTTGTTTGGTTTATTTTAAAAAGACTATTCTATTCTTTTAATATTAAACAAGTTGAAAAAAAAAAAGATAATGTTGCCACTGTATTTAGACATATGTGAACAATGATCATGACATGGTAAAATTATATTGCAAGATAATGATTTAAAAGTTTGAATATTCTAATAAGATTCACATTTCTACAGTAAACTCCTGGACTAATGTGATTAGTGTAATAGCCATGTCTCTTTTCTATAGCCAGGTCCCTAATCCCTCGAGATGATAATCCAAATTAATTGTTCAATTGATCCTTTCTTTTCCCTTCATCTTTTCATTTTAATAAAAAACATAAAGTTCTAATTTTTACTGTTTGTGATTTGACAAAATTAATTAAGTTTTCTTTAATTATTTGTTTTTCTGGCCAAACACATGCACTCTTATAACTCTTATGCACTCATCAAAATAAGCCTATATTGTTTAAGAATGTGGCGTAAAATGAGTTCGATTGAAACATTGACACCGATTATGAAAATTTAAAGTTTACATTGTTCCTTTTTCTGTTGACTCAACGGCGGCCTGGATGCCATATATAGAAATTCGAAGTTCACATTGTGCCCTTTCTCCTTTACTGAGGACGGATTTGGGATCGATCGAAACATTAATGTTATCTTACAACATTCATACAATCCAACTCTAATCATAAAAGTTTTCACACCAAAAGAGGACAATTCCTCACAGGCCTAGTAATGCAGACTTGAGGTCAGTCGAAACATTAATACTGTCCTTGAAACATACAGTTCACACTATGTCATTTTCCCTCGATTGAGGGATGACACCGTATGTGAAAACTCAAAGTTCATACTGTGTCTTTTGTCCTTGACTGGATGATAGATTTGAAGTCGATCATAATATTAACGTATCGTTCGTAGAAACTCGAAGTTTAAGGGCAAACTCAGGTTGATCGAAATAATTTATAAATAAAAAGTCATATAAAAGAAAGTGTTGCTTAATAGGCACTATAGCCGCACATGAAGAAAAAGTTAACTCCACGAGCATAGATTCTCTTGTTCAAGATGTGTGTTTTCTAGAAAACGACACTATGAACATTACTCCACATAAATCCTAGTAACATGAAAACCACTAAAAGACATAAAGTATATGAATCGGATTGGATTGTCGTTTTGTTTGAATACTACTAAAGAAGAATTATTAAACTTGCTAGACTTGGAAAATTTGGTCCATGTTTCTTTGGTTTATGTTATAGTAGGCGCTATTCTTTACCTTTTGTTTACATTTTCCAATGACTAATTGAGTGTAACACTTTGTTTCTAATAAAGTTGTGGGATCGAAGAAAGATAGATTTGAGTGCACTAACTCGAAATCAAATTTGTATGTATTTTGAAATATAAAAAATAAAAGCTTTAAAAAAATAAAATATAAAAATGGAGGAAGAAATATTTATATGTTATTTGTCATCAAAATCGTCAATTGATTGTACAATGACAACTGGTAACTAGAGTCTCAAATTTGAGTTTCTAAGTTTTGGTGATTTGTTTTTTAAGAAAATTCATGAATTAAAACAGAAAAGAAAAGTTTGGAAAAGGGCATGAACCAAACCCAACAAAAATTAATGGAAATAAAATTTAGTCAATCCTAATCTATCTCTTAAGGAGACATAAAAAACTTAGAGGAAGAAAGTGACACCAAGTATCTGGATTAATAAAATAGTATATATTAGCTATTATATCAGTACAATAAAATGTGACTTGTCTTAAATATGAGGGATCTAATCATGTGTATATTACTCTTCCATTGAGTTAGTGATGTGTAGTAAACCAAAACAAAGTATTAAGTATCGTATCTACAGAGACTGACACGATATTACCAACGTTCAACAGTTAATATGATTTTAAGCGGAAGTTTTGCAAGATATTTGATTTGTAAGTTACCAAATGTAAAAACATATAATTAATAAGGATAGTTTTCAGAAAAATGAGCTTGTTGAGATTGAATTTCAACCACCGATTAAATATGCAAATCGCTGATCAGTTATACACAATCTAAGCATGTATCAATATCATCACGTATCGCTCACAAACAGAGTTTATGTCTAAACATCTGATGGGGATTCTACCTTATTGTTTAATCGATGATTTCTCAGTCTATCTAACAATACGACAACATTAAGAATCGATACTTACGGTGAATATTAAACCTAAATCTATGTCTAGCATTTAGAGTTTAATAGATGATTATCTTAGATCGAGATCAGAATTGTATTTCTGAATATCAATTCAAATCCATGGAGTTAACAATAAAACCAAGATAACATCGATAATGATTTATAAATACATTGCATATAACGCCATGATCAATGAAAATACATACTGTTTCGGTGAACTACAACCAATCCCAACAAGAAATGAATTTAGCTATCCATTGTCATGGTAGCTGTAACACCCCAATTCCCATCGCGAATAAATAATACATAAATAAATCAGAGAAAATAAATTTTTAATCCTTAGACGGAAACAAGGATGCCACATTTAAAGAAAGAAAACATAATCCCTGCCCATAAATTTGATACATAACACAAAATGGAATAAATATAATTCAGGAAGCTTTTTCCAACAAAAGGAAAGTTCAATTATGGAATAAAGCGGAAAGATCCATAACTGACTTGTTTTACAAAATAAATTATTTTATAACATCAAAATATTCATACAAAGGTAATACAAAATAGATCCAACAAATGTATACATATATAACAAAAGCGTTCCCCGACTCCCGTGTTACGTATCAGAGCAGACAGACTGACAAACAGATGGAAAAATAATCTTCACAAAAGCCTCCAAGACTACTAATCTGCAATTTCCTCATAGAGCAACAAACCACAGCAGAAGGGTGAGAAATAACAACTAAATCAAGATTGTATAATAATATGCAAACACATATAAATTCACATGCATAATTATTCTCATCACAAGCATCAGATACTAATACATATAGTATATCATAGATAATTAATACAATCATTGTAATGTACAACATCCCCACAAAACATAGCATATGTCTATACATAAAACATATCATCCATAATCCATACATTTATCACGAATGCATATCAAATCACCAATGTTATCACAAGCTCAACACATAATCAATCAATTCACAATTTTCCACACATAATCAATCCATTCATGATATTCCACACATAATCAATCCATTCATGATTTTCCACACATAATCAATCCATTCATGATTTTCCACACATAATCAATTCATTCATGATTTATGCAAATGCAAAGAGACCGACACAACGACTCTATGCAAATGCAGTACCATCCATCCATCATTCTCATCATTAATTCACTCAGGAATTATTGGAATCATCGCTTGTTACTTAGTGTAACTCCCCGTCGGGCAAACGATGTTCCCCGTCGCTTTAGGTCCTCTTTGTATAAGGCACACGACGTTTATGGATCGCTTTAGGTCCTCTTTGTATAAGGCACACGATCCGATCTCTTTAGGTCCTCTTTGTATAAGGCACACGGTCGTCTATAACGTCGCTTTAGGTCCTCTTTGTATAAGGCACACGACCATTACAGCAGATTCCCTCTGGAATCGTTTCGTCGCTCACACCCCACAAAGGCACACGACATCACAAGAATGCATATCATGATGCTTGGCATACAATGACTCATGACAATCCAATGCACATATATATACAACCATGTAACTCATTCCAACATCAAGAATCATGCATTGAAATCAAAACCCAAAACAATGCATTTATTTTCCATAAGGCCACAAACCATCATCACAACATTTCAACACATGCATTCACATCATATAATAGCACACAAGCTATACGTTACATATCAAAAGCATATCACATGATAGCACATCAATCGCACACAATTACGACGGTAAAAGTTAACAAAACGACACGTTTCCAAATTCCCGACACAATTAAATCGGCCACCAATCTCAAAACCATTTTTATTAGAAAGAACATCTCATTAGATTTCCATCGGTACCAAGAACGTCTCGATCCGAGTTACGGATCATAAGGAACCGCATCGGACGCGAAATCGGGAAAGAAATCGTGAAACGGCAAAATTCTGCACCCTCGCTGGTCATACGCGTATTGCCTTGGGCCATACGCGTATTGCCCAGCTCGCTCGCCCATCCATACGCGTATTGCCCAACGTGCTACGCGTATGAGCAGAGACTGATTTCTCTCCAAAAATTCCATAAAAAAACCCAGTACGCGTATTACCTCCCTCGTTACGCGTAATGCTTTGCCCCTTACGCGTACCATTACACATTTCAGCAGAAGGCCGTGTAAAATGGATTTCCATACGCGTAATGCCCTCATTCTCCCTTGCCATACGTGTATTGCCCTACCCAATACGCGTATTACCTTGCCCGTTATGCGTAAGGGCAGCGAAACCCAAAATTTTTCCTGCATAATTCCTGCTACGGAAATCACTCAATTTCCTCTCCAAATCTCATCTAAACATCAGCATACTACCAATTGAATACACAACAACCTATATCTATCAGGTTTCAACAATTAGGAACCTTAAATCATGATTTCCGACACAAAAGTTGTATCCAATTCTCACAATCTCAACATATTAATTGTTGTAGTTCTCTATTCAATTCAACCAAACTTCAAACAAATACATACATATACATATACAAGCAAGATATAATCGAAACTTCTCACCCTTACCCGATTAATCAAAGTTCAAGCTTTGTTTTGATGATTTTCTCTTCTTCCCCTTCTTCTCTCTTTTCTTTCTCTTCTTTCTCCTTTTCTCTCTATTTCTCTCTTTTCCTTTTTATTTTTAACAAAATATCTAACTACCCAAAATGACCATTTTGCCCTTACGCTCAAATATCCCCCAAACGCTCTCAAAATGCGATAAAACATAAACAACGATGAAATATATTTCGGGAAATAAAAGTTGAAAAGAAATTATAATTTATTGCAAATATTTTACCTATCAGGGAAATTAACCAATTAACTCAATTAGCAGGTAAAATACAATAAATTCACACATTTCACAAAATTCACATAAATGAAATAAATAAATACAATTAAAAAAATCGGGGCGTTACAACTCTCCCCCATTTAGAAATTTTCGTCCTCGAAAATATAACTGAGACGAACAACTCCGGATACGACTCTCGCATCCGACTAACCCATTAACATGCCAACACTAGGCACACCACGAATAACACAAACTGACAAACCACCTTGCTAACAACGACTACAACAACGACATGACAACGACGAAAACTACAACGACAAGATGCAAAGCCCATACAATGCACTTGACGACTAACTCACGACTCAAAGAAACCCATGTTACCAACACCCAGGTATCATTCCCCTAATCTCCCAGATAGGGATTAACCACACGCACTCGAACCAACACCATGGAAACGAGGCAACAACAAAGACAAGAACCTAAAGTCCCACGACACAACAACGTCTCAACAACCTCTATATAACCACAATACCAACATCCTTGTCACACAACATTATTACAACAATGCTACGATTCCTCAATCAAACATATAACCAAAACATCCATCTACATAGTAGCCCCTGATTAATATTTAAACCTTTCACCTAACACTTCCATTCTGAAACGTCTAATGGTTTCATCATTCCTACATGTTTCCAATGTTCAACCTATAAATCCTTACAAGTCACCCATGCATATACGAAATGTGCCACAACACACTTTCGCTGCGCACTCTGATTACTCGCAACAATCAAATCTTCCAATTCCATATCCAACTTCTGACTTTCTCTAATATTCACCAGAAAAAGCATAGTTCATTTCTAAAAGACCTAACCTTACACTCCACTGAGTTATCTCACACACCATACACAAGTCTCTGACTGCTCAAATAATTCTAATCCTCTGACTATCAAAAGATCTCCTTCAAATCTTGATACATTTTATTAACTCCCGGATGTATACTCAAACTACTCCGGTGTTCTTCCTCTAAAATCATCTTTTTCAATTCCGTATCATCAGGAATACAAATTCTACCACGGAATCATAAAACACCCTGGTCATCCAATTTAAAGTCACCATTCACACCTTTATCTCCAACCGTCATCAAATCAACAAATTTCACCTCCAGCCTCTGTTTCCCGCTAACGGTCAACAGAAAATCATTAGTGACCTTTAACATACCAAGCCTCACGCTATCAGATGTCAATTTGCACACCAAACTCAAATCTCTAAATTCTTCCAAAAGTTCCCACTCTTTAACCATCAAAGCAGACATATGTAAAAACTTTCAACTTAACTCATCAGGCACAACACTAACCTCACCAATAGGATAATTCCAGCTAAAGTCATAACTCATCAGGAATTCCAACCATCCTCGTTGTCTCACACTCTATTCCTTCCGACCAAACAGGTACTCAATATTCTTGTGATTACTAAACACTTCGAACTCAAAACCATAAAAATAATACCTCTAGATTCTCAACACAAAAGTAACCACAGCCAATTCCAAATCCTGAATAGTATAGATCCTCTTATGAATCCTCAATTGTCGTAAGGCATAAGCTACGACTTTACCCTCTTGCATTAACACACTGACTAAGCTCATCAAAGACACAACACAATAACTCACAAACGGTTTATTAGGATCACACAGAATCAAAACTGGAGCCGTAGACAACTTCTACTTCATCTCTCTGAAACTTTCCTTACAACGAACATCCCACAAACGAATTACTTTTTGCAAGTCAACTGAAGTAACGAAAATTCTAACTTGGAAAAACCTTCCATAACCTCCGGTAATAACCAACTAAAGTCCAAAAAGATTCTAATCTCCTTAACCAACTTCGGAGCCTCTCATTGTAGAACTGCATCTACTTCCGATGGATCCATAACCATACTCTCATCTGAAATAACATATCCAAGAAAACTAACCTTCTTCAACCAAAATTCTCACTCGAATAACTTAGCATAAAACTTCGTCTCTTTTCAACACTTGTAATTCAATTCTTAAACACTCTACCTGTTCTTCCTCTGAGTTTATAACAGATCTGAATATCCTCAATCAAGACCACTATGAACTTATCCAAACAACTATGGAAGATACGATTCATATACTCCACAGCCATAACATATACAACCTTCAAAATTCATTCTGAGCTCGAAACAATTTATCCAAAATAGCTTAACAATCTCTGGTTACCACATTCCATATCAATTCTTCTTATAGGGTTCCAACTTACTCAAGATTTCTGCTGACACGAGATCTCAACCCATAATAAAAGTAATACCATCAAGGAACTTCCAATCGTTCGCAATTCGTCACAATTCAAAAATCAAGCTATCCAGAACATAACCACAAGTTTCCATACTACTCACTGATTAACACGCAACCTCATGCTATCATCCTTTTCTTTACCAACCATGTTGGACCTTTTCAAGTCAACACACTAATGTTCCATCCAAAAACACATCTGAAAACCATGCACAACTGACGGTCCATCACTGTGGCTTTCCTGCCAATTTCTAGAACACTATCATCACAAACATGACAAATATCTGAGTTTCACTTCCTAAAAGTTCTTCTACTTACTTAGCAGATCCAAACCTCAAATCCTCACCTTCTTCAAATTTGAGTTCACACTCTACTCTCTAAGAACAACCATTAACGATACCCAATCGTTCTCTCTCAATGACTTCCCAACTGGACCAACATACCAAAACCTCAAATCCGTCTCATCTTCCGATGTTAGAATCTTCATCGACTCAACAAAACAATCCGTAACCATTTTCTTAATTCCAAACAATTCATTACACACATTATCAAGGCCGGAAAGACACGTCTATTCCATCCAACATAATTCCGTCTATTATCAACAAGAGATTAAGGGTGATCAGTTCCTCAATTTGTCAATAGACATCCGACAATCATGATGGGGCATAAACCGTCTTTACCAAACTATAATAGAATTTCTTACCTCTTGTGCACAAAACTACCTAAGGCACAAATCCTTGGTTGACATAAACCTTACCTCCGCATTCCCTCCGGAACCGGGAACAACACTGTCCAAACAACACTTACAATCTTGCAACCAAAGCTCCACAACCGAAGCAACTTGGAGAAGCACAAGCTTCTCCCCCATTTATCTCATTCTAAATCCTGAAGACAAGGAATTAGAAAAACCAGAAAGTACTGACAGTGTTTCACACACATATCACATACTAAGGAACAAACAACATCGACAATATTCAACTGTCACACTGTCGCTCCCGGGATTTTCATCCAAGTACAAACGCGAAAGTGGCACGGAAACAGAGTCGCCATCAATGTGTATTTATCCCAAGAGAGGGAAAGGAAACACTGCGTAAACCTGAGGGAAAGGATAGAGCATGGTCTTGCGACCAAGAGAAATGGAGTCGGTTACGCGAGAGGAAGGTATTAGCACCCCCTCGCGTCCATCGTACCCGATGGGATCCACGCTTGCTTGTTTCGATCAAAGGGTGTAAGGAAAGGATACTGGAAAAGGAACTGTTAGCTAGAGAACTGGAAAAGGAAAGGAGAGAGAAGGAGAAACAAATGTAGGGAAAATAAAAGAAGTGCTCGAATGGGCCCTACCCCACTGCCTACGTATCTCATCGGGAGCATGAGAATCAGAGCGACGTAGTTCCCCTCAACGGTTGTTGTTTTGTTTGTATTTTTTAGTGGAAACGTCACAATGCGCGTCCCAGCAGTTTAGGTGTTGCGGCTCGCTGTGTGGAGACTTAGGCGTTACCTGTTTGCGGTAGAACGGACGTGCCGAGTCCTTAAGACTGGAATGAAAGAGATGAGAAAAGAATTATTTGTTTGTTTTTTGTCTTAAAGAAATTTTGTTATTTGTTTGCATATGATAGTGTATCTAAATCTTAGTCATTGGAGTGTATACATTCTCACATCCCAAGATGGAATGAGTAAGAAAGTACACTAAGTGTGAGGAAGACCCTCACACTTAGTTCCAATTATTAAGGTTCAAATACACTAGCATACTTGTATTTATTAAGTGTTTTTGTTGATTATGAAATGAAGAAGTGTTTTTTTATTTGTATCTTCAACAAGTATTGCATTTAAGTCCCTCATACAAGATCAAATGTTTAACACATTGACCCAAGATGGGCATATGCTACACATTCTAAGATTATAAGAGAAGACCCCTTATAATCTTTTCTTTATATGAAAGGCCTAAATGCAATAAGTGTCTACCTTTATTAGATATTTTGAATTCTTTTTGAGATGAGGAGATGAAAGGCTCAAAAGCGGATCAAAGGTGAAAACTAAGGGGACTAAGACCCAACCCTAATGTTATCATACATGGTGATCCTAAGGTTAATGTGGTTTAAGAAGTCTAATCCTAAAAGAAAGGAGAAGAAGAGCGAAAGAAACAACTTACTTCCAAAATGGAAGTTAAGTTGGTCTTAGAGAAGGGTGAAGAAAAAGTTATTCAAGGAAAGCATGTAAATGCTTAGCAAAATCACAATTTGAATTATTAAAAGAAATAAGAGAGTATGAAAGAAAAACGTGCCTGTGGAAGCATATCCACACACATACTAACCTTTAGCACCTACATGAAAAGGTTAGTTCACAAAATATTTACAAGAGATCCTGAGTAAAAGAACTTGGTCAAATAAGCCAATGGAAGGAAATAGTGAAAACAGCAACTATTACAGCCCCTAAATGCAAGGCAGTGGTAAATCTATCATCATGTACCAAACAGCAATTAACAACACATGTTCAACCTCCAAAATGGGTGTAAAAAGCATATGGCAGTACATACAACAGCACATATGTGTATAATCAGCAGTGAAAACTCAGAGGCAGCATGCATTAACACACAATTTCAATCATGAACAACCATTATTATGCATCAAGCCTTGCACATTCATCAAACAAACACGATCACAACCATATTACAAATCATGATAAACAATCCTTGAAATCAAACATGTTATAATGTACATTACAAAAGAATACAGATTGTCAAGAATATGAGCAAGTCAAAACAAGTATACATCTCTTGAAATGGAAAGCAAATGAACATGCGCATAGTGATTCCAGCAACATAACCTCAATTAGCAATTAATGAGCTCAAAGTGTGTGCATCATGTGTTCATCACATCAATTAATCAACAATGCAAACATAAACATTCATCGATATACAATCAAAAACCGCGTGTCGGCAAATTGTGTGCATATGATGGTGTAAGGTGCAACAACATCAAAACAGTCATTAGATGAGTATCATATTAATCCATGAAGATTAAAAGTGAAGCGGGGTCGAAACATGCTTAAAAATGCAAAAAAAACACATTCTGCAGCAGCGTTAACCGGTTAACGCCTGGTGTTAACCGATTAACAATTCAAAATCAAGCAGAAAACGCAGAATTAACACATGTTAACCGGTTAACGTATGGTGTTAACCGATTAACATGGGACAATGACCAAAAAAAACAGTTGCAAAAGCACTTTTCAGCAGCAAATGACTTATCAAAACATCCAAATGAACATGCAATCAATTAATCACGAAATTACATGGAATTACCATCGTCAAACATCAATTGAATCCAATAATCAACAACATCAAGAATCGAATTCTAGCACATGAATCCAAATCGAAAATCCACAAAAATCTACATCGAATAAGTTGCGAATAAGCTAAAAACAGTGTAGATTTAGGGAAAACCAACCTACAAAGCGGAGACTTGCTTTGGTAATTGTCGCAAAGTAATCTTGGTGCAAAAAATGAAAGAAAACCAGAGATTCCTCGATCGATAGCCGAAATGCGCCGAAACCGAACGAAATCGCGAAAGTCCACCAAAATCCAACTTGCACCAAAATAAATGGTGAGAAACCTTTAGATTGAAGAATACTCTGAACTTCCAGAAATCCAACCAAAAAATGCTAAAATGATGAAGGTTAAGCTCAAGAATTAATCACTTTTCAATGTAAAAAGTGATTATTCTTCAAGAAACAAGAGCTTTTGTGTGTGGTTTTAGAAGAGAGAAGTAGAAGTTGATGAAGAATGAGTAGAGAGATTAGAGAGGAATGAGAGTGAAAATGGAGCAAAAATGGTTGAGATCCTTGAAAATGAGTGAAGCATCTCTTAAATAGATTTTAGGTTTGGAGTATAAGTGGTTTGGAATGAGGTTTGGGTTTGGAGCTAGGGTCGGAGTTAGTTAGACTCAACTCACCGAGTCAAGTTAGTTAACTCGGTTAGTTAGGATCAACTCAGTTGCTTGGAAAACAAGAAACCACAATTGGTGCATGGGTGTGTGACTTGGGCTGCCAGCAAGGCATTGCGACTTGTGAACTTTCAGCATGAAACCACCATGTTCGAGCCCTCGTATGACCTTCATAACTTGTTCAGATGAAAAAATGTCCAACATCAAAGTTGAAGAGGACATGGAAATGAACAACTTTGATGTTCAACAACTTTTTAATTTGAAGCCTTCTTGATGGAGAAAATTGGCTTGACATTTGGCGCGCCAATTGTTCGATGAAATTATGGCCTATGGGCCTGCATTTGCCTTGCCATGACTTGATTTTTGCCTTGATTTTACCAAACTTTGATCGATCATAACTCCCTCAATTTTGATGCGATGGAAGAGTTCTTTATATGGATTTGAAGCTTGAAACAAGATCTTTTGTTGTGGCCTGGTGGATTTTTGATTTGATGCTTTCAATTTTGAATGGCCTTGGTTCAAAGTTTGGTGCAAAATGGCCAAAACTTTCCTTATTTAGAAACCCTACTTCTTCCAAAAATGGCGACTTTTCAAATCTTGATTTTTCATGATCCTTTTGGAGTTTCTTGATCAAATTTTGTACATTGGTCACATATAATATGAATTTCATGAATTTGGCCTCAAAAAGTTGAGAGTTGACTTTTTCCTCTGATTATTTGACTTAGCCCCAATTTTCCTGATTTTTTATCTTTCTTCCAATTAAACCACTTCTAAAACCAATTGAGAGGCAATTTTCCACACACATACACTTAAGGACATGTAGAATACCATGACATCAAGTTTTGTCCAAAAAATTAGGGATAACCTGATTTAATTGGAAACCCTAGTTTCGATACCCACATACTAAGGGGAAAAATGTGCCGTCTTCAATTTCAAATTCCTCAGAGTATGTTGGGTATCCTCTTAAAGGATGATGAGATATGCCACTTGAGGGTGTTTTTGAACCAATGAACTATCTCTTTTGAGGGTTTTCCTTCAGTTTTTTGGACCTCTTGCATAGTGAAGGATGTAATGCTTCAATCTCTTATTGAATCTCACTTTCTTGAGGTTTTGGATGATCAATTGAGATAGTATGAGACATGAAAGACCTCTTGGCTTGCCTTGAGGCAACTTGTTTGACCTTTTGTGCCTTGAATGATTCCTTGATTGTCCATCTTTCCCCTGATCACATGCCTTGATGGTAAGAGGGATGCTATGCTTCATTTTTCTATGTTAAAGATGCAATGCAAGGCTAATGAGATGGATATGATATGATATATGATAATGCTATGCTATGATGACAAAAGAGAGAGAAAATTTTGGGGTATTACACAGACCAACTGACTCAACAACTTGGCCGGACGGACCGACCTGCTCTGATACCACTAATGTAACACCCCAATTCCCTTCGCGAATAAATAATACATAAATAAATCAGAGTAAATAAAAATTTTATCCTTAGACGGAAACAAGGATGCCACATTTAAAGAAATAAAATACAATCCCTGCTCATAAATTTGATACATAACACAAAATGGAATAAATATAATTCAGGAAGCTTTTTCCAACAAAAGGAAAGTTCAATTATGGAATAAAGCGGAAAGATCCATAACTGACTTGTTTTACAAAATAAATTATTTTATAACATCAAAATATTCATACAAAGGTAATTCAAAATAGATCCAACAAATATATACATATATAACAAAAGCGTTCCCGACTCCCGTGTTACGTATCAGAGCAGACAGACTGACAAACGGATGGAGAAATAATCTTCACAAAAGCCTCCAAGACTACTAATCTGCAATTGCATCATAGAGCAACAAACCACAGCAGAAGGGTAAGAAATAACAACTAAATCAAGATTGCATAATAATATGCAAACACATATAAATTCACATGCATAATTATTCTCACCACAAGCATCACATACTAATACATATAGCATATCATAGATAATTAATACAATCATTGTAATGTACAACATCCCCACAAAACATAGCATATGTCTATACATAAAACATATCATCCATAATCCATACATTTATCACGAATGCATATCAAATCACCAATGCTATCACAAGCTCAACACATAATCAATCAATTCACAATTTTCCACACATAATCAATCCATTCATGATTTTCCACACATAATCAATCCATTCATGATTTTCCACACATAATCAATCCATTCATGATTTTCCACACATAATCAATCCATTCATGATTTTCCACACATAATCAATCCATTCATGATTTATGCAAATGCAAAGAGACCGACACAACGACTCTATGCAAATGCGGTACCATCCATCCATCCATCATTCTCATCATTAATTCACTCAGGAATTATTGGAATCATCGCTTGTTACTTAGTGTAACTCCCCGTTGGGAAAACGATGTTCCCCGTCGCTTTAGGTCCTCTTTGTATAAGGCACGCGACATTTATGGATCACTTTAGGTCCTCTTTGTACAAGGCACACGATCCAATCGCTTTAGGTCCTCTTTTTATAAGGCACACGATCGTCTACAATGCCGCTTTAGGTCCTCTTTGTATAAGGCACACGACCGTTACAGCAGATTCCCTCTGGAATCGTTTCGTCGCTCACACCCCACAAGGGCACACGACATCACAAGAATGCATATCATGATGCTTGGTATACAATGACTCATGACAATCCAATGCACATATATATACAACCATGTAACCCATTCCAACATCAAGAACCATGCATTGAAATCAAAACCCAAAACAATACATTTATTTGCTATAAGGCAACAAACCATCATCACAACATTATAACACATGCATTCACATCATATAATAGCACACAAGTTATACATTACATATCAAAAGCATATCACATGATAGCACATCAATCGCACTCATTTGATCCGATGGAAGAGTTCTTTATATGGATTTGAAGCTTGAAACAAGATCTTTTGTTGTGGCCTGGTGGATTTTTGATTTGATGCTTTCAATTTTGAATGGCCTTGGTTCAAAGTTTGGTGCAAAATGGCCAAAACTTTCCTTATTTAGAAACCCTACTTCTTCCAAAAATGGCGACTTTTCAAATCTTGATTTTTCATGATCCTTTTGGAGTTTCTTGATCAAATTTTGTACATTGGTCACATATAATATGAATTTCATGAATTTGGCCTCAAAAATTTGAGAGTTGACTTTTTCCTCTGATTATTTGACTTAGCCCCAATTTTCCTGATTTTTTATCTTTCTTCCAATTAAACCACTTCTAAAACCAATTAAAAGGCAATTTTCCACACACATACACTTAAGGACATGTAGAATACCATGACATCAAGTTTTGTCCAAAAAATCAGGGATAACCTGATTTAATTGGAAACCCTAGTTTCGATACCCACATACTAAGGGGAAAAATGTGCCGTCTTCAATTTCAAATTCCTCAGAGTATGTTTGGTATCCTCTTAAAGGATGATGAGATATGCCACTTGAGGGTGTTTTTGAACCAATGAACTATCTCTTTTGAGGGTTTTCCTTCAGTTTTTTGGACCTCTTGCATAGTGAAGGATGTAATGCTTCAATCTCTTATTGAATCTCACTTTCTTGAGGTTTTGGATGATCAATTGAGATAGTATGAGACATGAAAGACCTCTTGGCTTGCCTTGAGGCAAATTGTTTGACCTTTTGTGCCTTGAATGATTCCTTGATTGTCCATCTTTCCCCTGATCACATGCCTTGATGGTAAGAGGGATGCTATGCTTCATTTTTCTATGTTAAAGATGCAATGCAAGGCTAATGAGATGGATATGATATGATATATGATAATGCTATGCTATGATGACAAAAGAGAGAGAAAATTTTGGGGTATTACACAGACCAACTGACTCAACAACTTGGCCGGACGGACCGACCTGCTCTGATACCACTAATGTAACACCCCAATTCCCTTCGCGAATAAATAATACATAAATAAATCAGAGTAAATAAAATTTTTATCCTTAGACGGAAACAAGGATGCCACATTTAAAGAAATAAAATACAATCCCTGCTCATAAATTTGATACATAACACAAAATGGAATAAATATAATTCAGGAAGCTTTTTCCAACAAAAGGAAAGTTCAATTATGGAATAAAGCGGAAAGATCCATAACTGACTTGTTTTACAAAATAAATTATTTTATAACATCAAAATATTCATACAAAGGTAATACAAAATAGATCCAAAAAATATATACATATATAACAAAAGCGTTCCCCGACTCCCGTGTTACGTATCAGAGTAGACAGACTGACAAACGGATGGAGAAATAATCTTCACAAAAGCCTCCAAGACTACTAATCTGCAATTGCATCATAGAGCAACAAACCACAGCAGAAGGGTAAGAAATAACAACTAAATCAAGATTGCATAATAATATGCAAACACATATAAATTCACATGCATAATTATTCTCACCACAAGCATCACATACTAATACATATAGCATATCATAGATAATTAATACAATCATTGTAATGTACAACATCCCCACAAAACATAGCATATGTCTATACATAAAACATATCATCCATAATCAATACATTTATCACGAATGCATATCAAATCACCAATGCTATCACAAGCTCAACACATAATCAATCAATTCACAATTTTCCACACATAATCAATCCATTCATGATTTTCCACACATAATCAATCCATTCATGATTTTCCACACATAATCAATCCATTCATGATTTTCCACACATAATCAATCCATTCATGATTTTCCACACATAATCAATCCATTCATGATTTATGCAAATGCAAAGAGACCGACACAACGACTCTATGCAAATGCGGTACCATCCATCCATCCATCATTCTCATCATTAATTCACTCAGGAATTATTGGAATCATCGCTTGTTACTTAGTGTAACTCCCCGTCGGGAAAACGATGTTCCCCGTCGCTTTAGGTCCTCTTTGTATAAGGCACGCGACTTTTATGGATCACTTTAGGTCCTCTTTGTACAAGGCACACGATCCGATCGCTTTAGGTCCTCTTTTTATAAGGCACACGATCGTCTACAACGCCGCTTTAGGTCCTCTTTGTATAAGGCACACGACCGTTACAGCAGATTCCCTCTGGAATCGTTTCGTCGCTCACACCCCACAAGGGCACACGACATCACAAGAATGCATATCATGATGCTTGGTATACAATGACTCATGACAATCCAATGCACATATATATACAACCATGTAACCCATTCCAACATCAAGAACCATGCATTGAAATCAAAACCCAAAACAATGCATTTATTTGCTATAAGGCAACAAACCATCATCACAACATTATAACACATGCATTCACATCATATAATAGCACACAAGCTATACATTACATATCAAAAGCATATCACATGATAGCACATCAATCGCACTCATTTGATCCGATGGAAGAGTTCTTTATATGGATTTGAAGCTTGAAACAAGATCTTTTGTTGTGGCCTGGTGGATTTTTGATTTGATGCTTTCAATTTTGAATGGCCTTGGTTCATAGTTTGGTGCAAAATGGCCAAAACTTTCCTTATTTAGAAACCCTACTTCTTCCAAAAATGGCGACTTTTCAAATCTTGATTTTTCATGATCCTTTTGGAGTTTCTTGATCAAATTTTGTACATTGGTCAAATATAATATGAATTTCATGAATTTGGCCTCAATAAGTTGAGAGTTGACTTTTTCCTCTGATTATTTGACTTAGCCCCAATTTTCCTGATTTTTTATCTTTCTTCCAATTAAACCACTTCTAAAACCAATTGAGAGGCAATTTTCCACACACATACACTTAAGGACATGTAGAATACCATGACATCAAGTTTTGTCCAAAAAATCAGGGATAACCTGATTTAATTGGAAACCCTAGTTTCGATACCCACATACTAAGGGGAAAAATGTGCCGTCTTCAATTTCAAATTCCTCAGAGTATGTTGGGTATCCTCTTAAAGGATGATGAGATATGCCACTTGAGGGTGTTTTTGAACCAATGAACTATCTCTTTTGAGGGTTTTCCTTCAGTTTTTTGGACCTCTTGCATAGTGAAGGATGTAATGCTTCAATCTCTTATTGAATCTCACTTTCTTGAGGTTTTGGATGATCAATTGAGATAGTATGAGACATGAAAGACCTCTTGGCTTGCCTTGAGGCAACTTGTTTGACCTTTTGTGCCTTGAATGATTCCTTGATTGTCCATCTTTCCCCTGATCACATGCCTTGATGGTAAGAGGGATGCTATGCTTCATTTTTCTATGTTAAAGATGCAATGCAAGGCTAATGAGATGGATATGATATGATATATGATAATGCTATGCTATGATGACAAAAGAGAGAGAAAATTTTGGGGTATTACACAGACCAACTGACTCAACAACTTGGCCGGACGGACCGACCTGCTCTGATACCACTAATGTAACACCCCAATTCCCTTCGCGAATAAATAATACATAAATAAATCAGAGTAAATAAAAATTTTATCCTTAGACGGAAACAAGGATGCCACATTTAAAGAAATAAAATACAATCCCTGCTCATAAATTTGATACATAACACAAAATGGAATAAATATAATTCAGGAAGCTTTTTCCAACAAAAGGAAAGTTCAATTATGGAATAAAGCGGAAAGATCCATAACTGACTTGTTTTACAAAATAAATTATTTTATAACATCAAAATATTCATACAAAGGTAATTCAAAATAGATCCAACAAATATATACATATATAACAAAAGCGTTCCCGACTCCCGTGTTACGTATCAGAGCAGACAGACTGACAAACGGATGGAGAAATAATCTTCACAAAAGCCTCCAAGACTACTAATCTGCAATTGCATCATAGAGCAACAAACCACAGCAGAAGGGTAAGAAATAACAACTAAATCAAGATTGCATAATAATATGCAAACACATATAAATTCACATGCATAATTATTCTCACCACAAGCATCACATACTAATACATATAGCATATCATAGATAATTAATACAATCATTGTAATGTACAACATCCCCACAAAACATAGCATATGTCTATACATAAAACATATCATCCATAATCCATACATTTATCACGAATGCATATCAAATCACCAATGCTATCACAAGCTCAACACATAATCAATCAATTCACAATTTTCCACACATAATCAATCCATTCATGATTTTCCACACATAATCAATCCATTCATGATTTTCCACACATAATCAATCCATTCATGATTTTCCACACATAATCAATCCATTCATGATTTTCCACACATAATCAATCCATTCATGATTTATGCAAATGCAAAGAGACCGACACAACGACTCTATGCAAATGCGGTACCATCCATCCATCCATCATTCTCATCATTAATTCACTCAGGAATTATTGGAATCATCGCTTGTTACTTAGTGTAACTCCCCGTTGGGAAAACGATGTTCCCCGTCGCTTTAGGTCCTCTTTGTATAAGGCACGCGACATTTATGGATCACTTTAGGTCCTCTTTGTACAAGGCACACGATCCAATCGCTTTAGGTCCTCTTTTTATAAGGCACACGATCGTCTACAATGCCGCTTTAGGTCCTCTTTGTATAAGGCACACGACCGTTACAGCAGATTCCCTCTGGAATCGTTTCGTCGCTCACACCCCACAAGGGCACACGACATCACAAGAATGCATATCATGATGCTTGGTATACAATGACTCATGACAATCCAATGCACATATATATACAACCATGTAACCCATTCCAACATCAAGAACCATGCATTGAAATCAAAACCCAAAACAATACATTTATTTGCTATAAGGCAACAAACCATCATCACAACATTATAACACATGCATTCACATCATATAATAGCACACAAGTTATACATTACATATCAAAAGCATATCACATGATAGCACATCAATCGCACTCATTTGATCCGATGGAAGAGTTCTTTATATGGATTTGAAGCTTGAAACAAGATCTTTTGTTGTGGCCTGGTGGATTTTTGATTTGATGCTTTCAATTTTGAATGGCCTTGGTTCAAAGTTTGGTGCAAAATGGCCAAAACTTTCCTTATTTAGAAACCCTACTTCTTCCAAAAATGGCGACTTTTCAAATCTTGATTTTTCATGATCCTTTTGGAGTTTCTTGATCAAATTTTGTACATTGGTCACATATAATATGAATTTCATGAATTTGGCCTCAAAAATTTGAGAGTTGACTTTTTCCTCTGATTATTTGACTTAGCCCCAATTTTCCTGATTTTTTATCTTTCTTCCAATTAAACCACTTCTAAAACCAATTAAAAGGCAATTTTCCACACACATACACTTAAGGACATGTAGAATACCATGACATCAAGTTTTGTCCAAAAAATCAGGGATAACCTGATTTAATTGGAAACCCTAGTTTCGATACCCACATACTAAGGGGAAAAATGTGCCGTCTTCAATTTCAAATTCCTCAGAGTATGTTTGGTATCCTCTTAAAGGATGATGAGATATGCCACTTGAGGGTGTTTTTGAACCAATGAACTATCTCTTTTGAGGGTTTTCCTTCAGTTTTTTGGACCTCTTGCATAGTGAAGGATGTAATGCTTCAATCTCTTATTGAATCTCACTTTCTTGAGGTTTTGGATGATCAATTGAGATAGTATGAGACATGAAAGACCTCTTGGCTTGCCTTGAGGCAAATTGTTTGACCTTTTGTGCCTTGAATGATTCCTTGATTGTCCATCTTTCCCCTGATCACATGCCTTGATGGTAAGAGGGATGCTATGCTTCATTTTTCTATGTTAAAGATGCAATGCAAGGCTAATGAGATGGATATGATATGATATATGATAATGCTATGCTATGATGACAAAAGAGAGAGAAAATTTTGGGGTATTACACAGACCAACTGACTCAACAACTTGGCCGGACGGACCGACCTGCTCTGATACCACTAATGTAACACCCCAATTCCCTTCGCGAATAAATAATACATAAATAAATCAGAGTAAATAAAATTTTTATCCTTAGACGGAAACAAGGATGCCACATTTAAAGAAATAAAATACAATCCCTGCTCATAAATTTGATACATAACACAAAATGGAATAAATATAATTCAGGAAGCTTTTTCCAACAAAAGGAAAGTTCAATTATGGAATAAAGCGGAAAGATCCATAACTGACTTGTTTTACAAAATAAATTATTTTATAACATCAAAATATTCATACAAAGGTAATACAAAATAGATCCAAAAAATATATACATATATAACAAAAGCGTTCCCCGACTCCCGTGTTACGTATCAGAGTAGACAGACTGACAAACGGATGGAGAAATAATCTTCACAAAAGCCTCCAAGACTACTAATCTGCAATTGCATCATAGAGCAACAAACCACAGCAGAAGGGTAAGAAATAACAACTAAATCAAGATTGCATAATAATATGCAAACACATATAAATTCACATGCATAATTATTCTCACCACAAGCATCACATACTAATACATATAGCATATCATAGATAATTAATACAATCATTGTAATGTACAACATCCCCACAAAACATAGCATATGTCTATACATAAAACATATCATCCATAATCAATACATTTATCACGAATGCATATCAAATCACCAATGCTATCACAAGCTCAACACATAATCAATCAATTCACAATTTTCCACACATAATCAATCCATTCATGATTTTCCACACATAATCAATCCATTCATGATTTTCCACACATAATCAATCCATTCATGATTTTCCACACATAATCAATCCATTCATGATTTTCCACACATAATCAATCCATTCATGATTTATGCAAATGCAAAGAGACCGACACAACGACTCTATGCAAATGCGGTACCATCCATCCATCCATCATTCTCATCATTAATTCACTCAGGAATTATTGGAATCATCGCTTGTTACTTAGTGTAACTCCCCGTCGGGAAAACGATGTTCCCCGTCGCTTTAGGTCCTCTTTGTATAAGGCACGCGACTTTTATGGATCACTTTAGGTCCTCTTTGTACAAGGCACACGATCCGATCGCTTTAGGTCCTCTTTTTATAAGGCACACGATCGTCTACAACGCCGCTTTAGGTCCTCTTTGTATAAGGCACACGACCGTTACAGCAGATTCCCTCTGGAATCGTTTCGTCGCTCACACCCCACAAGGGCACACGACATCACAAGAATGCATATCATGATGCTTGGTATACAATGACTCATGACAATCCAATGCACATATATATACAACCATGTAACCCATTCCAACATCAAGAACCATGCATTGAAATCAAAACCCAAAACAATGCATTTATTTGCTATAAGGCAACAAACCATCATCACAACATTATAACACATGCATTCACATCATATAATAGCACACAAGCTATACATTACATATCAAAAGCATATCACATGATAGCACATCAATCGCACTCATTTGATCCGATGGAAGAGTTCTTTATATGGATTTGAAGCTTGAAACAAGATCTTTTGTTGTGGCCTGGTGGATTTTTGATTTGATGCTTTCAATTTTGAATGGCCTTGGTTCATAGTTTGGTGCAAAATGGCCAAAACTTTCCTTATTTAGAAACCCTACTTCTTCCAAAAATGGCGACTTTTCAAATCTTGATTTTTCATGATCCTTTTGGAGTTTCTTGATCAAATTTTGTACATTGGTCAAATATAATATGAATTTCATGAATTTGGCCTCAATAAGTTGAGAGTTGACTTTTTCCTCTGATTATTTGACTTAGCCCCAATTTTCCTGATTTTTTATCTTTCTTCCAATTAAACCACTTCTAAAACCAATTGAGAGGCAATTTTCCACACACATACACTTAAGGACATGTAGAATACCATGACATCAAGTTTTGTCCAAAAAATCAGGGATAACCTGATTTAATTGGAAACCCTAGTTTCGATACCCACATACTAAGGGGAAAAATGTGCCGTCTTCAATTTCAAATTCCTCAGAGTATGTTGGGTATCCTCTTAAAGGATGATGAGATATGCCACTTGAGGGTGTTTTTGAACCAATGAACTATCTCTTTTGAGGGTTTTCCTTCAGTTTTTTGGACCTCTTGCATAGTGAAGGATGTAATGCTTCAATCTCTTATTGAATCTCACTTTCTTGAGGTTTTGGATGATCAATTGAGATAGTATGAGACATGAAAGACCTCTTGGCTTGCCTTGAGGCAACTTGTTTGACCTTTTGTGCCTTGAATGATTCCTTGATTGTCCATCTTTCCCCTGATCACATGCCTTGATGGTAAGAGGGATGCTATGCTTCATTTTTCTATGTTAAAGATGCAATGCAAGGCTAATGAGATGGATATGATATGATATATGATAATGCTATGCTATGATGACAAAAGAGAGAGCAAATTTTGGGGTATTACACAGACCAACTGACTCAACAACTTGGCCGGACGGACCGACCTGCTCTGATACCACTAATGTAACACCCCAATTCCCTTCGCGAATAAATAATACATAAATAAATCAGAGTAAATAAAAATTTTATCCTTAGACGGAAACAAGGATGCCACATTTAAAGAAATAAAATACAATCCCTGCTCATAAATTTGATACATAACACAAAATGGAATAAATATAATTCAGGAAGCTTTTTCCAACAAAAGGAAAGTTCAATTATGGAATAAAGCGGAAAGATCCATAACTGACTTGTTTTACAAAATAAATTATTTTATAACATCAAAATATTCATACAAAGGTAATACAAAATAGATCCAACAAATATATACATATATAACAAAAGCGTTCCCCGACTCCCGTGTTACGTATCAGAGCAGACAGACTGACAAACGGATGGAGAAATAATCTTCACAAAAGCCTCCAAGACTACTAATCTGCAATTGCATCATAGAGCAACAAACCACAGCAGAAGGGTAAGAAATAACAACTAAATCAAGATTGCATAATAATATGCAAACACATATAAATTCACATGCATAATTATTCTCACCACAAGCATCACATACTAATACATATAGCATATCATAGATAATTAATACAATCATTGTAATGTACAACATCCCCACAAAACATAGCATATGCCTATACATAAAACATATCATCCATAATCAATACATTTATCACGAATGCATATCAAATCACCAATGCTATCACAAGCTCAACACATAATCAATCAATTCACAATTTTCCACACATAATCAATCCATTCATGATTTTCCACACATAATCAATCCATTCATGATTTTCCACACATAATCAATCCATTCATGATTTTCCACACATAATCAATCCATTCATGATTTATGCAAATGCAAAGAGACCGACACAACGACTCTATGCAAATGCGGTACCATCCATCCATCCATCATTCTCATCATTAATTCACTCAGGAATTATTGGAATCATCGCTTGTTACTTAGTGTAACTCCCCGTCGGGAAAACGATGGTCCCCGTCGCTTTAGGTCCTCTTTGTATAAGGCACGCGACTTTTATGGATCACTTTAGGTCCTCTTTGTACAAGGCACACGATCTGATCGCTTTAGGTCCTCTTTTTATAAGGCACACGATCGTCTACAACGCCGCTTTAGGTCCTCTTTGTATAAGGCACACGACCATTACAGCAGATTCCCTCTGGAATCGTTTCGTCGCTCACACCCCACAAGGGCACACGACATCACAAGAATGCATATCATGATGCTTGGTATACAATGACTCATGACAATCCAATGCACATATATATACAACCATGTAACCCATTCAAACATCAAGAACCATGCATTGAAATCAAAACCCAAAACAATGCATTTATTTGCTATAAGGCAACAAACCATCATCACAACATTATAACACATGCATTCACATCATATAATAGCACACAAGCTATACATTACATATCAAAAGCATATCACATGATAGCACATCAATCACACTCATTTGATCCGATGGAAGAGTTCTTTATATGGATTTGAAGCTTGAAACAAGATCTTTTGTTGTGGCCTGGTGGATTTTTGATTTGATGCTTTCAATTTTGAATGGCCTTGGTTCATAGTTTGGTGCAAAATGGCCAAAACTTTCCTTATTTAGAAACCCTACTTCTTCCAAAAATGGCGACTTTTCAAATCTTGATTTTTCATGATCCTTTTGGAGTTTCTTGATCAAATTTTGTACATTGGTCAAATATAATATGAATTTCATGAATTTGGCCTCAATAAGTTGAGAGTTGACTTTTTCCTCTGATTATTTGACTTAGCCCCAATTTTCCTGATTTTTTATCTTTCTTCCAATTAAACCACTTCTAAAACCAATTGAGAGGCAATTTTCCACACACATACACTTAAGGACATGTAGAATACCATGACATCAAGTTTTGTCCAAAAAATCAGGGATAACCTGATTTAATTGGAACCCTAGTTTCGATACCCACATACTAAGGGGAAAAATGTGCCGTCTTCAATTTCAAATTCCTCAGAGTATGTTGGGTATCCTCTTAAAGGATGATGAGATATGCCACTTGAGGGTGTTTTTGAACCAATGAACTATCTCTTTTGAGGGTTTTCCTTCAGTTTTTTGGACCTCTTGCATAGTGAAGGATGTAATGCTTCAATCTCTTATTGAATCTCACTTTCTTGAGGTTTTGGATGATCAATTGAGATAGTATGAGACATGAAAGACCTCTTGGCTTGCCTTGAGGCAACTTGTTTGACCTTTTGTGCCTTGAATGATTCCTTGATTGTCCATCTTTCCCCTGATCACATGCCTTGATGGTAAGAGGGATGCTATGCTTCATTTTTCTATGTTAAAGATGCAATGCAAGGCTAATGAGATGGATATGATATGATATATGATAATGCTATGCAATGATGACAAAAGAGAGAGAAAATTTTGGGGTATTACACAGACCAACTGACTCAACAACTTGGCTGGACGGACCGACCTGCTCTGATACCACTAATGTAACACCCCAATTCCCTTCGCGAATAAATAATACATAAATAAATCAGAGTAAATAAAAATTTTATCCTTAGACGGAAACAAGGATGCCACATTTAAAGAAATAAAATACAATCCCTGCTCATAAATTTGATACATAACACAAAATGGAATAAATATAATTCAGGAAGCTTTTTCCAACAAAAGGAAAGTTCAATTATGGAATAAAGCGGAAAGATCCATAACTGACTTGTTTTACAAAATAAATTATTTTATAACATCAAAATATTCATACAAAGGTAATACAAAATAGATCCAACAAATATATACATATATAACAAAAGCGTTCCCCGACTCCCGTGTTACGTATCAGAGCAGACAGACTGACAAACGGATGGAGAAATAATCTTCACAAAAGCCTCCAAGACTACTAATCTGCAATTGCATCATAGAGCAACAAACCACAGCAGAAGGGTAAGAAATAACAACTAAATCAAGATTGCATAATAATATGCAAACACATATAAATTCACATGCATAATTATTCTCACCACAAGCATCACATACTAATACATATAGCATATCATAGATAATTAATACAATCATTGTAATGTACAACATCCCCACAAAACATAGCATATGTCTATACATAAAACATATCATCCATAATCAATACATTTATCACGAATGCATATCAAATCACCAATGCTATCACAAGCTCAACACATAATCAATCAATTCACAATTTTCCACACATAATCAATCCATTCATGATTTTCCACACATAATCAATCCATTCATGATTTTCCACACATAATCAATCCATTCATGATTTTCCACACATAATCAATCCATTCATGATTTATGCAAATGCAAAGAGACCGACACAACGACTCTATGCAAATGCGGTACCATCCATCCATCCATCATTCTCATCATTAATTCACTCAGGAATTATTGGAATCATCGCTTGTTACTTAGTGTAACTCCCCGTCGGGAAAACGATGTTCCCCGTCGCTTTAGGTCCTCTTTGTATAAGGCACGCGACTTTTATGGATCACTTTAGGTCCTCTTTGCACAAGGCACACGATCCGATCGCTTTAGGTCCTCTTTTTATAAGGCACACGATCGTCTACAACGCCGCTTTAGGTCCTCTTTGTATAAGGCACACGACCGTTACAGCAGATTCCCTCTGGAATCGTTTCGTCGCTCACACCCCACAAGGGCACACGACATCACAAGAATGCATATCATGATGCTTGGTATACAATGACTCATGACAATCCAATGCACATATATATACAACCATGTAACCCATTCCAACATCAAGAACCATGCATTGAAATCAAAACCCAAAACAATGCATTTATTTGCTATAAGGCAACAAACCATCATCACAACATTATAACACATGCATTCACATCATATAATAGCACACAAGCTATACATTACATATCAAAAGCATATCACATGATAGCACATCAATCGCACTCATTTGATCCGATGGAAGAGTTCTTTATATGGATTTGAAGCTTGAAACAAGATCTTTTGTTGTGGCCTGGTGGATTTTTGATTTGATGCTTTCAATTTTGAATGGCCTTGGTTCATAGTTTGGTGCAAAATGGCCAAAACTTTCCTTATTTAGAAACCCTACTTCTTCCAAAAATGGCGACTTTTCAAATCTTGATTTTTCATGATCCTTTTGGAGTTTCTTGATCAAATTTTGTACATTGGTCAAATATAATATGAATTTCATGAATTTGGCCTCAATAAGTTGAGAGTTGACTTTTTCCTCTGATTATTTGACTTAGCCCCAATTTTCCTGATTTTTTATCTTTCTTCCAATTAAACCACTTCTAAAACCAATTGAGAGGCAATTTTCCACACACATACACTTAAGGACATGTAGAATACCATGACATTAAGTTTTGTCCAAAAAATCAGGGATAACCTGATTTAATTGGAAACCCTAGTTTCGATACCCACATACTAAGGGGAAAAATGTGCCGTCTTCAATTTCAAATTCCTCAGAGTATGTTGGGTATCCTCTTAAAGGATGATGAGATATGCCACTTGAGGGTGTTTTTGAACCAATGAACTATCTCTTTTGAGGGGTTTCCTTCAGTTTTTTGGACCTCTTGCATAGTGAAGGATGTAATGCTTCAATCTCTTATTGAATCTCACTTTCTTGAGGTTTTGGATGATCAATTGAGATAGTATGAGACATGAAAGACCTCTTGGCTTGCCTTGAGGCAACTTGTTTGACCTTTTGTGCCTTGAATGATTCCTTGATTGTCCATCTTTCCCCTGATCACATGCCTCGATGGTAAGAGGGATGCTATGCTTCATTTTTCTATGTTAAAGATGCAATGCAAGGCTAATGAGATGGATATGATATGATATATGATAATGCTATGCTATGATGACAAAAGAGAGAGAAAATTTTGGGGTATTACACAGACCAACTGACTCAACAACTTGGCCGGACGGACCGACCTGCTCTGATACCACTAATGTAACACCCCAATTCCCTTCGCGAATAAATAATACATAAATAAATCAGAGTAAATAAAAATTTTATCCTTAGACGGAAACAAGGATGCCACATTTAAAGAAATAAAATACAATCCCTGCTCATAAATTTGATACATAACACAAAATGGAATAAATATAATTCAGGAAGCTTTTTCCAACAAAAGGAAAGTTCAATTATGGAATAAAGCGGAAAGATCCATAACTGACTTGTTTTACAAAATAAATTATTTTATAACATCAAAATATTCATACAAAGGTAATACAAAATAGATCCAACAAATATATACATATATAACAAAAGCGTTCCCCGACTCCCGTGTTACGTATCAGAGCAGACAGACTGACAAACGGATGGAGAAATAATCTTCACAAAAGCCTCCAAGACTACTAATCTGCAATTGCATCATAGAGCAACAAACCACAGCAGAAGGGTAAGAAATAACAACTAAATCAAGATTGCATAATAATATGCAAACACATATAAGTTCACATGCATAATTATTCTCACCACAAGCATCACATACTAATACATATAGCATATCATAGATAATTAATACAATCATTGTAATGTACAACATCCCCACAAAACATAGCATATGTCTATACATAAAACATATCATCCATAATCAATACATTTATCACGAATGCATATCAAATCACCAATGCTATCACAAGCTCAACACATAATCAATCAATTCACAATTTTCCACACATAATCAATCCATTCATGATTTTCCACACATAATCAATCCATTCATGATTTTCCACACATAATCAATCCATTCATGATTTTCCACACATAATCAATCCATTCATGATTTTCCACACATAATCAATCCATTCATGATTTATGCAAATGCAAAGAGACCGACACAACGACTCTATGCAAATGCGGTACCATCCATCCATCCATCATTCTCATCATTAATTCACTCAGGAATTATTGGAATCATCGCTTGTTACTTAGTGTAACTCCCCGTCGGGAAAACGATGTTCCCCGTCGCTTTAGGTCCTCTTTGTATAAGGCACGCGACTTTTATGGATCACTTTAGGTCCTCTTTGTACAAGGCACACGATCCGATCGCTTTAGGTCCTCTTTTTATAAGGCACACGATCGTCTACAACGCCGCTTTAGGTCCTCTTTGTATAAGGCACACGACCGTTACAGCAGATTCCCTCTGGAATCGTTTCGTCGCTCACACCCCACAAGGGCACACGACATCACAAGAATGCATATCATGATGCTTGGTATACAATGACTCATGACAATCCAATGCACATATATATACAACCATGTAACCCATTCCAACATCAAGAACCATGCATTGAAATCAAAACCCAAAACAATGCATTTATTTGCTATAAGGCAACAAACCATCATCACAACATTATAACACATGCATTCACATCATATAATAGCACACAAGCTATACATTACATATCAAAAGCATATCACATGATAGCACATCAATCGCACTCATTTGATCCGATGGAAGAGTTCTTTATATGGATTTGAAGCTTGAAACAAGATCTTTTGTTGTGGCCTGGTGGATTTTTGATTTGATGCTTTCAATTTTGAATGGCCTTGGTTCATAGTTTGGTGCAAAATGGCCAAAACTTTCCTTATTTAGAAACCCTACTTCTTCCAAAAATGGCGACTTTTCAAATCTTGATTTTTCATGATCCTTTTGGAGTTTCTTGATCAAATTTTGTACATTGGTCAAATATAATATGAATTTCATGAATTTGGCCTCAATAAGTTGAGAGTTGACTTTTTCCTCTGATTATTTGACTTAGCCCCAATTTTCCTGATTTTTTATCTTTCTTCCAATTAAACCACTTCTAAAACCAATTGAGAGGCAATTTTCCACACACATACACTTAAGGACATGTAGAATACCATGACATTAAGTTTTGTCCAAAAAATCAGGGATAACCTGATTTAATTGGAAACCCTAGTTTCGATACCCACATACTAAGGGGAAAAATGTGCCGTCTTCAATTTCAAATTCCTCAGAGTATGTTGGGTATCCTCTTAAAGGATGATGAGATATGCCACTTGAGGGTGTTTTTGAACCAATGAACTATCTCTTTTGAGGGTTTTCCTTCAGTTTTTTGGACCTCTTGCATAGTGAAGGATGTAATGCTTCAATCTCTTATTGAATCTCACTTTCTTGAGGTTTTGGATGATCAATTGAGATAGTATGAGACATGAAAGACCTCTTGGCTTGCCTTGAGGCAACTTGTTTGACCTTTTGTGCCTTGAATGATTCCTTGATTGTCCATCTTTCCCCTGATCACATGCCTTGATGGTAAGAGGGATGCTATGCTTCATTTTTCTATGTTAAAGATGCAATGCAAGGCTAATGAGATGGATATGATATGATATATGATAATGCTATGCTATGATGACAAAAGAGAGAGCAAATTTTGGGGTATTACACAGACCAACTGACTCAACAACTTGGCCGGACGGACCGACCTGCTCTGATACCACTAATGTAACACCCCAATTCCCTTCGCGAATAAATAATACATAAATAAATCAGAGTAAATAAAAATTTTATCCTTAGACGGAAACAAGGATGCCACATTTAAAGAAATAAAATACAATCCCTGCTCATAAATTTGATACATAACACAAAATGGAATAAATATAATTCAGGAAGCTTTTTCCAACAAAAGGAAAGTTCAATTATGGAATAAAGCGGAAAGATCCATAACTGACTTGTTTTACAAAATAAATTATTTTATAACATCAAAATATTCATACAAAGGTAATACAAAATAGATCCAACAAATATATACATATATAACAAAAGCGTTCCCCGACTCCCGTGTTACGTATCAGAGCAGACAGACTGACAAACGGATGGAGAAATAATCTTCACAAAAGCCTCCAAGACTACTAATCTGCAATTGCATCATAGAGCAACAAACCACAGCAGAAGGGTAAGAAATAACAACTAAATCAAGATTGCATAATAATATGCAAACACATATAAATTCACATGCATAATTATTCTCACCACAAGCATCACATACTAATACATATAGCATATCATAGATAATTAATACAATCATTGTAATGTACAACATCCCCACAAAACATAGCATATGTCTATACATAAAACATATCATCCATAATCAATACATTTATCACGAATGCATATCAAATCACCAATGCTATCACAAGCTCAACACATAATCAATCAATTCACAATTTTCCACACATAATCAATCCATTCATGATTTTCCACACATAATCAATCCATTCATGATTTTCCACACATAATCAATCCATTCATGATTTTCCACACATAATCAATCCATTCATGATTTTCCACACATAATCAATCCATTCATGATTTATGCAAATGCAAAGAGACCGACACAACGACTCTATGCAAATGCGGTACCATCCATCCATCCATCATTCTCATCATTAATTCACTCAGGAATTATTGGAATCATCGCTTGTTACTTAGTGTAACTCCCCGTCGGGAAAACGATGTTCCCCGTCGCTTTAGGTCCTCTTTGTATAAGGCACGCGACTTTTATGGATCACTTTAGGTCCTCTTTGTACAAGGCACACGATCCGATCGCTTTAGGTCCTCTTTTTATAAGGCACACGATCGTCTACAACGCCGCTTTAGGTCCTCTTTGTATAAGGCACACGACCGTTACAGCAGATTCCCTCTGGAATCGTTTCGTCGCTCACACCCCACAAGGGCACACGACATCACAAGAATGCATATCATGATGCTTGGTATACAATGACTCATGACAATCCAATGCACATATATATACAACCATGTAACCCATTCCAACATCAAGAACCATGCATTGAAATCAAAACCCAAAACAATGCATTTATTTGCTATAAGGCAAAAACCATCATCACAACATTATAACACATGCATTCACATCATATAATAGCACACAAGCTATACATTACATATCAAAAGCATATCACATGATAGCACATCAATCGCACTCATTTGATCCGATGGAAGAGTTCTTTATATGGATTTGAAGCTTGAAACAAGATCTTTTGTTGTGGCCTGGTGGATTTTTGATTTGATGCTTTCAATTTTGAATGGCCTTGGTTCATAGTTTGGTGCAAAATGGCCAAAACTTTCCTTATTTAGAAACCCTACTTCTTCCAAAAATGGCGACTTTTCAAATCTTGATTTTTCATGATCCTTTTGGAGTTTCTTGATCAAATTTTGTACATTGGTCAAATATAATATGAATTTCATGAATTTGGCCTCAATAAGTTGAGAGTTGACTTTTTCCTCTGATTATTTGACTTAGCCCCAATTTTCCTGATTTTTTATCTTTCTTCCAATTAAACCACTTCTAAAACCAATTGAGAGGCAATTTTCCACACACATACACTTAAGGACATGTAGAATACCATGACATCAAGTTTTGTCCAAAAAATCAGGGATAACCTGATTTAATTGGAAACCCTAGTTTCGATACCCACATACTAAGGGGAAAAATGTGCCGTCTTCAATTTCAAATTCCTCAGAGTATGTTGGGTATCCTCTTAAAGGATGATGAGATATGCCACTTGAGGGTGTTTTTGAACCAATGAACTATCTCTTTTGAGGGTTTTCCTTCAGTTTTTTGGACCTCCTGCATAGTGAAGGATGTAATGCTTCAATCTCTTATTGAATCTCACTTTCTTGAGGTTTTGGATGATCAATTGAGATAGTATGAGACATGAAAGACCTCTTGGCTTGCCTTGAGGCAACTTGTTTGACCTTTTGTGCCTTGAATGATTCCTTGATTGTCCATCTTTCCCCTGATCACATGCCTTGATGGTAAGAGGGATGCTATGCTTCATTTTTCTATGTTAAAGATGCAATGCAAGGCTAATGAGATGGATATGATATGATATATGATAATGCTATGCTATGATGACAAAAGAGAGAGAAAATTTTGGGGTATTACACAGACCAACTGACTCAACAACTTGGCCGGACGGACCGACCTGCTCTGATACCACTAATGTAACACCCCAATTCCCTTCGCGAATAAATAATACATAAATAAATCAGAGTAAATAAAAATTTTATCCTTAGACGGAAACAAGGATGCCACATTTAAAGAAATAAAATACAATCCCTGCTCATAAATTTGATACATAACACAAAATGGAATAAATATAATTCAGGAAGCTTTTTCCAACAAAAGGAAAGTTCAATTATGGAATAAAGCGGAAAGATCCATAACTGACTTGTTTTACAAAATAAATTATTTTATAACATCAAAATATTCATACAAAGGTAATACAAAATAGATCCAACAAATATATACATATATAACAAAAGCGTTCCCCGACTCCCGTGTTACGTATCAGAGCAGACAGACTGACAAACGGATGGAGAAATAATCTTCACAAAAGCCTCCAAGACTACTAATCTGCAATTGCATCATAGAGCAACAAACCACAGCAGAAGGGTAAGAAATAACAACTAAATCAAGATTGCATAATAATATGCAAACACATATAAATTCACATGCATAATTATTCTCACCACAAGCATCACATACTAATACATATAGCATATCATAGATAATTAATACAATCATTGTAATGTACAACATCCCCACAAAACATAGCATATGTCTATACATAAAACATATCATCCATAATCAATACATTTATCACGAATGCATATCAAATCACCAATGCTATCACAAGCTCAACACATAATCAATCAATTCACAATTTTCCACACATAATTAATCCATTCATGATTTTCCACACATAATCAATCCATTCATGATTTTCCACACATAATCAATCCATTCATGATTTTCCACACATAATCAATCCATTCATGATTTTCCACACATAATCAATCCATTCATGATTTATGCAAATGCAAAGACCCCGACACAACGACTCTATGCAAATGCGGTACCATCCATCCATCCATCATTCTCATCATTAATTCACTCAGGAATTATTGGAATCATCGCTTGTTACTTAGTGTAACTCCCCGTCGGGAAAACGATGTTCCCCGTCGCTTTAGGTCCTCTTTGTATAAGGCACGCGACTTTTATGGATCACTTTAGGTCCTCTTTGTACAAGGCACACGATCCGATCGCTTTAGGTCCTCTTTTTATAAGGCACATGATCGTCTACAACGCCGCTTTAGGTCCTCTTTGTATAAGGCACACGACCGTTACAGCAGATTCCCTCTGGAATCGTTTCGTCGCTCACACCCCACAAGGGCACACGCCATCACAAGAATGCATATCATGATGCTTGGTATACAATTACTCATGACAATCCAATGCACATATATATACAACCATGTAACCCATTCCAACATCAAGAACCATGCATTGAAATCAAAACCCAAAACAATGCATTTATTTGCTATAAGGCAACAAACCATCATCACAACATTATAACACATGCATTCACATCATATAATAGCACACAAGCTATACATTACATATCAAAAGCATATCACATGATATCACATCAATCGCACTCATTTGATCCGATGGAAGAGTTCTTTATATGGATTTGAAGCTTGAAACAAGATCTTTTGTTGTGGCCTGGTGGAGTTTTGATTTGATGCTTTCAATTTTGAATGGCCTTGGTTCAAAGTTTGGTGCAAAATGGCCAAAACTTTCCTTATTTAGAAACCCTACTTCTTCCAAAAATGGCAACTTTTCAAATCTTGATTTTTCATGATCCTTTTGGAGTTTCTTGATCAAATTTTGTACATTGGTCACATATAACATGAATTTCATGAATTTGGCCTCAAAAAGTTGAGAGTTGACTTTTTCCTCTGATTATTTGACTTAGCCCCAATTTTCCTGATTTTTTATCTTTCTTCCAATTAAACCACTTCTAAAACCAATTGAGAGGCAATTTTACACACACATACACTTAAGGACATGTAGAATACCATGACATCAAGTTTTGTCCAAAAAATCAGGGATAATCTGATTTAAATGGAAACCCTAGTTTCGATACCCACCTACTAAGGGGAAAAATATGCCGTCTTCAATTTCAAATTCCTCAGAGTATGTTGTGTATCCTCTTAAAGGATGATGAGATATGCCACTTGAGGGTGTTTTTGAACCAATGAACTATCTCTTTTGAGGGTTTTCCTTCAGTTTTTTGGACCTCTTGCATAGTGAAGGATGTAATGCTTCAATCTCCTATTGAATCTCACTTTCTTGAGGTTTTGGATGATCAATTGAGATAGTATGAGACATGAAAGACCTCTTGGCTTGCCTTGAGGAAACTTGTTTGACCTTTTGTGCCTTGAATGATTCCTTGATTATCCATCTTTCCCCTGATCACATGCCTTGATGGTAAGAGGGATGCTATGCTTCATTTTTCTATGTTAAAGATGCAATGCAAGGCTAATGAGATGGATATGATATGATATATGATAATGCTATGCTATGATGACAAAAGAGAGAGCAAATTTTGGGGTATTACAGCTGCCCCTATTCAAACGCTGTAGACCTGAATGCCTGAAAGCGATTGCTTTCAGACTTTCAAGGTATATAGTGATTGAATACCAAATATAACAAAAAATTTGCTCTGGATGACGAAGAACAAAAGGGATATAAACCCAACGAGACTGTTGGATTGAATCTTCAATGAAACGTTGTCGGAGAGATCTTTCTTTTGAACGACGCCAGACGACTACTGGCTTGCCATACTATGGATGGACTTTCAACAATGTCTTTTTGAACGACGCCAGACGACTACTGGCTTGCCACTCAACTGGTGGACTTTAGCTGCTCTGCCATTCTAAACAATGGACTTTTACCAATTCGTGTTAGATTTCTGTCAATCTATCGTTGGACTTCAATGATTACCAAACCGGCTTTGGAATCTCAAACTTGCCATCCTCAGATGGACTTTTGCAGCTTTGCCAAACTAACATTGGACTTCGATGCTTACCAAACCGGCTTTGGAAGCTTTGCCAAACCAACGTTGGACTTTGCTGAGAATATAGTTGTTTATCATCATCCCACCTGCTGGAACAATATAAACTACTGTTTGTATGATCATTACACCTGCTGGAAAAACCATCTGCAATACTATCCCACCTGCTGGAATAATATGAACGATTATCTGTATGATCATCCCACCTGCTGGAACAACCATCTGCAATACTATCCCACCTGCTGGAATTATATGAACAACTATCTGTATGATCACCCCACCTGCTGGAACAACCATCTGCAATACTATCCCACCTGCTGGAATAATATGAACATCTATCTGTATGATCACCCCACCTGCTGGAACAACCATCTGCAATACTATCCCACCTGCTGAAATAATATGAACAACTATCTGTATGCCAAAATAAATCGGACTTTGAGTTGTAAATGAGCAATGCTGAGAATTACACCACCTGCTGGGTAATGTCATATGCTGACACTTTGCTGAAGAAGAGGGTCCATCAATCTATTTAGACCCTGCTGGGGAAATTACTGTCAAAATGTTAAACTCTGTGGGGAGATAAAACAATTCAGCTGGGAATTATTCTTTGACAAATTTCACATGCTGAAACCTGCGGGAAATATACCTTGTTGACACCACCACTTGCTGGTAAACCCTGCTGAGAATAAACTCCACAGGGGATGTTACTGCGAGAAGCTTCGTCTCTTAAGAGGATTTTATAGAAAACCAAGCGTTTTCAAACTCTTAGACGAACACCCTGTCTTCAACTTCCGAACATTCGCTCTTAAACTACCCTTCACATCGTCTGCGAGGTACCGGAGGATCTGCACTCGTTGTTGACATGGAATGCTCACTTCGTGCTACTTGGATCGATCGTACTCATTACCTGCAGCAGAAAAAATATATGCACATGCCCCAGGATATTGCGTGTTTTTTTTTTAGTCCACCATCCAAGGTTGTCCAACAAGCAAAGTAATTTTAATTGTCTTTTTTGTGCATGTTTTTGCAAGGCCATGATATTTTCAAAGCAATGTTTTATTATAAAAAATCGGACGTTTTTGCAAACAAAGCAGTAAAATGAAAATAAAACCTTGTGACTGAATATTCAATTTTATTGATAAAATACCAAAATCGATGAATTTACAATTGGAAGCATACCCCTGAAAGAGTTGATTGCCATAAAATTGAGAAAAGAAATCTATCCTAATGACAATGCGGAAATTGGATTCCAACTGATTTCTAATTCTGTTATAGCCAGTATGTATTCCAACTCTCTTGATTATCTTCGCCTTAGGAAGTTCGTGGTCGGAACAATTCCTCCTTCGGAAACTTTGTTATTTTGCTGAAGAGTAGAGAGCGTACAGATTAATTCAGACTGCAATCATTCGCTTGAATCCCTCTTTTGCGTGGATCGCCTTTTCAGGTTTTCAATCCACCGGGATACCCATTTTTGCCTAAGTTGCCCTTTCGGGTTTTCAACTCACCGGGTGTACAATTTTTTCAATTATATCCTTAATTTTTGCCCGAACCTTTATTCTGTTTTTGGTTCGTCGGGATGCCCTTTTTTGCCTGGATTTTTTATTTTTTATTTTTTATTTATTTTTTATTTATTTTTATTTTTTTAGCCAGCGGGTCTATTTATGCGAAGTATTTTTTAACTGCATCTGAATTAACAAGGGATGAAAAGTCTTCACCATCCATGGTTGTCAGCAATAAGGCTCCACCTGAGAAAACCTTTTTAACCACGAATGTACCTTCATAATTAGGAGTCCATTTGCCCCTATGATCTGTACTCGGAGGAAGTATTCTCTTGATTACCACATCTCCGACCTTGTAAACTTGAGGTCGAACCTTTTGATCGAACGCCCTCTTCATTCTGCGCTGATATAGCTGGCCATGACATACTGCCGCTAATCGCTTCTCCTCAATAAGGCTCAGCTGATCAAATATGGCTCGTACCCATTCAGCTTCATCTAGCTTAACGTCCATCAATACTCGGAGAGAGGGAATCTCAACTTCGACCGGTAGAACTGCCTCCATACCGTATACAAGTGAGTATGGTGTTGTCCCAGTGGACGTGCGGACTGATGTTCGATACCCATGCAAAGCAAATGGTAACATCTCATGCCAATCTTTGTACGTGACAACCATCTTCTGTACAATCTTCTTGATATTTTTGTTGGCCGCTTCGACCGCGCCATTCATCTTTGGGCGGTACGGAGAAGAATTGTGATGTTCGATTTTGAAGTCCCGGCATAGCTCAACCATCATCTTATTATTCAAATTAGAACCATTATCAGTAATGATTCTCTCGGGCATTCCATAGCGACAAATGATATCTCATTTCAAGAAACGAGCTACCACTTGCTTAGTGACATTGGCATAAGATGCTGCTTCAACCCATTTAGTGAAGTAATCAATGGCGACCAAGATGAAACGATGGCCGTTTGAAGCAGTAGGCTTAATTCTCCCGATCATATCAATGCCCCACATTGCAAAGGGCCACGGAGAGGACATGACACTCAACGGATTTGGAGGAACGTGTATTTTGTCTGCATAGATCTGGCATTTGTGACACTTGCGGGCATACTTGCAGCAATCTAACTCCATTGTCAACCAATAATACCCCGATCTCAACAATTTCTTAGCCATCGCATGTCCTCCGGCATGGGTACCGAAAGAGCCTTCGTGCACTTCAATCATGAACAGGTCTGCTTCGTGTCTATCCACGCATCTGAGCAGAACCATGTCAAAATTTCTTTTATACAGCACGCCATCTTTATTCAGGAAGAAACTACCGGCTAGCCTTCTTAATGTCTTCTTGTCTTTGGAAGATGCCCCAGGCGGGTATTCTAGATTTTCCAAGAAGCATTTAATGTCATGGTACCAAGGCTTGTCGTCAGACACTGCATCAACATCAAACACAAAAGCAGGTCTATCAAGACGAGATACATCAATCCTGGGTACAAAGTTCCAACTATGCACTTTGATCATCGAAGATATAGTGGCCAAGGCGTCTGCAAACTTATTTTCATCTCTAGGAACATGGTATAACTTGACAGTTGTAAAGAATGTCAGCAATCTCCTCGTATAATCTCTATACGGAATCAAATTCCGCTGATGTGTGTGCCACGTTCCCTTTACTTGATTGATTACCAGTGCTGAATCACCAAAGATATCGAGGGTCTTGATTCGTAAATCAATAGCCTCCTCAATCCCTAGTATGCAAGCTTCGTATTCTGCTTCATTGTTGGTACACCCGAAAGTTACTCGGGCAGTGAAGGGCATGTGAACGCCTTCTGGCGTAATGAGAACTGCACCAACTCCGCACCCATTCATATTAACTGCCCCGTCAAACATCAAACTCCATTTGGATTCAGGGTCAGGACCCTCCTCCAGAAGTGGTTCCTCGCAGTCTTTCGCTTTGAGAAACATGATGTCCTCATCAGGGAAATCAAACTTTATGGGCTGGTAATCATCAAGAGGCTGTTGCGCAAGATAATCTGACAGTATACTTCCTTTGATTGCTTTTTGCGAAGTATATTGAATATCGTACTTAGTCAGTACCGTCTGCCACCTTGCAACTCTGCCTGTAAGTGCTGGTTTCTCAAAAATATACTTGACCGGATCCATTTTTGAGATCAACAGGGTTGTATATGTGAGCATATATTGTCTCAATCGCTTTGCGGCCCATGCAAGTGCACAACATGTCTTCTCAAGCATTGAATAACGCGATTCACAATCTGTAAACTTCTTGCTCAGGTAGTAGATAACATGTTCTTTCCTACCTGTCTCGTCGTGTTGACCGAGAACACAACCCATGGATCCTTCGAGCACGGTCAAGTACATAATCAGTGGTCTCCCTAGAACTGGAGGTATCAGAATAGGAGGTTCCTGCAAATATCTTTTTATTTTATCGAATGCGTTTTGACAATCATCATTCCACCTGACCGTTTGATTTTTTCTTAGCATTTTGAATATCGGTTCATAGGTGGCAGTTAGGTGAGATATGAACCTTGAAATGTAGTTCAATCTCCCTAGAAAGCCGCGAACTTCTTTCTCAGTTCTCGTTACAGGCATATCTTGTATAGCTTTCACTTTAGCAGGATCAACCTCTATTCCTTTTTCACTGACAATGAAACCAAGCAATTTTCCGGACCGCACGCCGAAAGTACACTTGTTAGGATTCAGTCTCAACCTGAATTTCCTCAACCTCTCAAACAACTTCTTCAAGTTGATCAGATGTTCCTCTTCTGTCTTTGATTTAGCAATCATGTCATCCACATAGCACTCGATCTCTTTATGAATTAGATCGTGGAATAACGTCACCATTGCTCTTTGATAAGTTGCCCCTGTGTCCTTCAACCCAAAAGGCATTACTTTGTAACAGAAGGTACCCCACGGGGTAATGAATGTCGTCTTCTCCATGTCTTCAGGCGCCATCTTTATCTGATTGTACCCGGAGAATTCATCCATAAATGAGAACACTGAAAAATGAGCAGTATTATCAACCAGCACATCAATATGAGGGAGTGGAAAGTCATCTTTAGAGCTCGCCCTGTTGAGATCTCTGTAATCCACACACATTGTGACTTTGCCATCTTTCTTCGGCACCGGTACTATGTTGGCCACCCAAGGAGGATAGTTGGTTACTGGCAGAAAACCTGCATCCAACTATTTCTGTACTTCTTCCTTGATCTTCAAAGCCATTTTTAGTTTTGTTCTGCGCAGCTTTTGCTTGACCGGTGGACAGGCCTCTTTCAATGGTAGTCTATGCATAACCATGTCTGTATTTAAACCTGGCATATCTTGATATGACCAAGCAAAGATGTCAACGTATTCACGTAGCATGACTATCAGCTCTTGCTTTACATCAGCCCGCAGACTTGCACCGATCTTGATCTCTTTCTTGCTTTCTTCTGAACCAATATTGATAACCTCAAGAGCTTCCTAATGAGGCTGAATGGTCTTTCCTTCCTGTTTCAACAATCTAGCCAACTCTTCCGGGAGTTCATAGTCTTCATCACTTTCCTCCTCAGCTTGATAGATCGGATTGTCGAAATCATACGTGGGCATAACATAATCATTTTTAGAGGAATACACAAAATCAAGTCTGCATGATTGGATTGATGCTTTATTTTAGATTATTTTTGCTTGAAAACAAAAGAAAAGAAGGTGCATTGTCATTTTTTTAATTTTCTTTGTGCAAAAATAAAAATAAAGAAGGAATAAAGGAACACAAATTTGTAAACAAAAACGTCCTTTTTATTGATGTTTGAACATTATATGAGAAAATATGGTGGCCCTACAAATGGATCCACACACCTTGGGCAGAGCGTGGGATTTATGCATTATGAAAGACAAGAATTATTACTCTGAAAGGTGTACAACATGAATGACTTCTTCACTAGACCAGTTTTGCAATGCCTCACCCGGAGCCAGTGAATACACCCATCTGTCCAGATAATCTGAGCTTTCAGCGTCATCTTCTATTGTTGAGCAGGACTGATTAGGGTTGATAATTCCTCCACTGTTGAAATTGATTGGCCTACGGAATCGGGGAACTGGCGTCTGGCCCGGTTGGTATCCAATGCCGAACTTATCTTCCTTCATGAACACGTCGATAGCTTTACCCCAACCTTGGGCATTTCCGCTTTCAACCACTTCTCTGGCCTGCTTGTAGGACACAATTGATGCACTCGGCCCAACTGGCACATTTGACGCCACTGATGTTGAAGTAGATTCTGGGAATTTGTTGATATTCAGGGCTTCAAAAGACTGGCACAGGGTTTCATGAATCTCTCCATCCATTTCCACATATTTGAAAGTGGATAGATGACTCACAAATATATCTTCTTCACCGCAAGCGGTAACCACTTGACCCTCAAACACGTATTTGAGCTTCTGATGTAGTGTGGAGGTAACTGCGCCTGCTGCGTGAATCCACGGTCGGCCTAACAAACAGCTGTAAGCAGGCTGAATGTCCATAACGTGAAAGATTGTCTTGAATATCTGTGGACCAACCTATATTGGTAATTCTACCTCTCCAAACACCGATCTTTGGGATCCATCGAAAGCTCTCACAATCAGATCGCTGGGTCTAAGAATCAATCCATCTATTTCAATTTTCATCAGGGCCTTTTTGGGTAACACAGTCAAGAAAGAACCTGTGTCAACTAGCACATGCGACAAAACAGCTCCTTTGCATTCAAGTGTGATGTGCAACGCTTTGTTGTGATTACGTCCATCTGGAGTCAAATCCCTATTCGTAAACCCCAACCCGTGGCTCACATTGACATTAGAAATTACTCCCTCCAACTGATTCACAGTAATCTCTTGGGGGACATAGGCCATATTCAAAACCTTCAACAAAGCAGCCCGGTGTGCATCTGAACTCATTAACAGGGATAATATTGAGATTTTAGAGGGTGTCTGATTGAGCTGATCAATGATCTTATAATCGCTCTTTTTGATAATCCTCATAAATTCCTCAACATCACTATCAAGATTGACTTTAGGGTCCTCTTCCTGAACAGGCACCTCGTCACCAACAACCTATTTTCCTTTTGTTCTTGCAGCGGCTTCAGCTTCTTTATCACTCCTTAGAGTCTGGGGAGACAAATGGTCGGCCACTTCTGGTGAAACCACTTGGTCCACTGACATTCTCAACACTGGTACCAACAGTAGCCTCTACTTTCTGTTGACTTCCTCCTTGATGAGTGTTAGTTCTATATTGCCATGGAACTGCCCGATTAGACACATAAGAAGCAGATTCAGGAACTATAATCGTAACTAGTCTCGGCCTCTCGGGCATGATGATAGCAACAAGAGCTTCAACAGGCACCTGTATTTCAACTGGATTATAATAAATGGTAACGGCAGAAACATATTTTTCCTTCTCTACCTTATCAAACTGAAGGCTTCCTTCGTCCATAAGCTCCTGCAGTCCAACTTTCAACTTACTGCAGCCATTAATCTGTCTTGAACAATCCTCACAATCAGAGCCACATCCAGGAAATAACTTTCCTTTTAACAAACGCTCTTTTACAATCAACAACGGCGTCTTTACCAAATTAACATCGGTAATCAAATTCAATTTCTCGCCATCAGAAATAGCATTCATGCCTGCACCTCCATGATGAGGCATTGGATTATCATGAACATTCGGCAGCTTAGAGAAATTAATAGCTTTTGCGTCAATCAGATCCTGAACCTTATGTTGAAAAGCCCAGCACTTTTCTATCGAGTGACCTGGCGCACCAGAATGAAATTCACATCGAACATTAGCATCATAATTTTGAGGCAATTTTCCAGTATCTGACGGCCTCATAGTCCGAAGTTTAACCAACTTCTCTTTGAGTAATTGTGGTAACAAAGCAGTATATGTCATAGGAAAGGGATCAAACTTACGGTCCCTTTGTCTATTAGTCTGGAATCAGGGTCTAGCTTGCTGATCTGGAGCTTGCTATCCTGCTTGAACCGGAATGGTTACAGCATCCACCTGATGATAGGATTGAGTCCTGCCTCTGCCCTTTCCTCTATGCACAGCACTGGACTCCCCTTCTCTTTTCCTTGGTCCATTAGCAAAGGGTTTCCTCGAACTCGAAGCACCAGTCCCACTGACGTCTTGAATCTTACCCATCTTCAGCAGACTCTCTATTCGTTCCCCAGCAATAACAATGTCGGCAAACCCTGTTGAAGGACACGCAACCAATATATCCAAATACGACCCTTGGAGTGTGCTCATGAACATATCAGCCATCTCACGATCAGCCAAAGGTGGTTGAACTCGAGCAGCCAATTCTCTCCATCTTTGTGCGTACTGCTTAAAGCTCTCCTTATGATCCTGAGTCATGCTCTGCAGCTGAGTACGATTGGGTGCCATGTCTAAATTATATTGATACTGCTTCAGAAACGCAGCGCACAAATCTTTCCAGCTCTTTATATGAACCCTGTCCAGCTTAATGTACCATTCCAGGGAGGCGCCTGACAGGCTGTCCTGGAAAAAATACATCCAGAGCTTTTGGTCTTCAGTATAAGTGGCAATCTTGCAATTGTAAGCTTGCAAATGTGTTTTGGGACAGGTACTGCCATTGTACTTATCCAATGTAGGGAGCTTGAACTTGGGAGGGATTCTCACACCTTGCACGAGACCCATGTCCTCTACGTCAATTCCCAGAGGATTTTGGCTCTCAATAGCCTTGAGTCTTTCATCTAACCCTTCGTACTTCTGGTCTTCATTGTAGAAACCCATGTCGTTGTTGAATGCGGTAAACTGGTCATCTTGACCATCCTCTAAACCATTATTATCAAATCCCAGATGTACCCCACCAGTGGGGATGTTGCCGACAGGGGGAGTGCGCACATTGTGATATGGGATTTCAGTCTCCAGCCTCTGAATAGTGGCTCTCATGGCATCTTGACCAACCCTCATGGTTTCCTGACCGGCCCTCAGCTCCTGCTGACCTTGAGCAATCCCCTGCATAAGGTTCATACGAATTCCCAAAAGTTTTCAAGCACATTTGTCATAGTTTTAGCAACAGAATAAGAAACAAGCAGTCAAATGGATCCATCAACAATTCTGATGGTAACCATTGCAAATTACAAAGAAATGACAAAAATCATTAATTTGATAGCTCTACGTCTTTCAGCTTCTGGCTGGAATACTTAATCTCTTCGAACAGGATGCGGGTACGCTGATGATGTGGCTTCTTAATCAGCTCTTTGATTACGACGTCCCTTTTTTCCAATGCATCAGCCAATGAACCCATGTGCATCAGCAAGGCTTCATCTTCATCGGCTCCTTTGCGCCTCTTAATTCCAGCTTGAATTTTAACCAGCTTCAGATCTGCCGTGACATCTTCAAGCTCTTTGTTGGCAATTTTCAGCTTATCTTCAGCATTCCTTACCTGTTCTTGACTTTTGCCAAGGTCCTCTCGATACCTTCTTCTTGCTACATGTGCTTTCTTCAGCTCTTCATCTTTATCTTTTAACTAGGTCAGCAATTCAGAGTTTTCAATTCCGACCTCATCCCAAGCTTGACGAAGTTTAGCTAATGAATCCCTGCTTCGGGCTAACGCCTGCTTTGTAGTCTTGTGAGCCTGACTAGTATCATCTGCTCCCAAAGTAAGTTTCCGGAAGTACCGAGCTCTATCATCAAAATCTTCTTCTTTGTCTGCCAAGATTTTCTCCTCTTTCAATGCTCTCTTCTCCAAATCTTTGTTGTCAGCCAAAGCTTTTTGAAGACATCTGCTCATTCCAGAGTTCTCTATCTGCAACTCTCTAACCATTTTCTTCCATTTCTCGCACTCTTCAGCCGGTACCATGGAGTGTTGATTTGGACATAAGAGAATCTCTCTTAAAAAGGGTAGCAACAGCTCTTTGACCTTCATCTCAATCCAAGCATCGTAGTCAGGGTATGATCTATAGTCTCCTTTGCCAAAAATTAACTTTCCCTCTCTTTGCCTAAATTTCCAGGCATTTATTACTTCTGGCACTCTTTCATTCTAGGTTCCCACGAAAAACAGAGAAGCACTAATCTCTTCATCAGCAGGAGGATTTCTCGAAGCATAACCAAATTGTCTAACAGCCAACACCGGGTTGTAATTAATCCCACCTTTTCTTCCAAGTAGAGGCACATTCGAAAAACTTCCACATTTAACAGTAAGCTCTATTGTCAGTAATTTGGGATCAAACCAAATGATGTTATTGGCAGTCAAACCTATCAATCTCTTGGACCATTTCATTGTCTCAGTAGTTTCTACGAAAGCACCAGTTCAAGGTAAATGTTTGAAGAGCCAATGACATAACAATTGGGTACAACAACTAACCAGACTTCCTCTTCCCTTCTCATTTTTGTAGTGTACTGAGTAATAAAAATCCCCTAGCAGGGTAGGAATCGGATTCTTCGAAATGAACACTTTCATCGCCTGCATATCAACAAAGTCAGGTTGACCGGGGAAAAACACCAAACCATAGATACAAAGAGCTAACACAGCATTGTAAGTAGTCCAGTTTTTAGCCTTGGCAGCTTCCTGAGCTTGTTGGAAAAGAAACTCCAAATGAAATCCTTCGTCTTCTTTAAGTTTACTCAGGCCACTTTTCACAACAGACAAGTCCAGATGTAGAACAGCAGCAATTACTTTGGGGGTAAGAGCATATTCAGAAAAATATGGTATAGCAGACGTTATTGGAATTCCCAAAATAAATGAGAATTCCTCCAAAGTGGGCATCAAAATGTAATCAGGGAACAAGAAACATCTCATTGATGGTTCATAGAGCTGTAAGAAAGTGTGCAACCCATCCTTCTCATACTTTGTGAATGCACATACCATTTTAATCATCTCTCCATATTCCTTCTGAAAAGTGTTGAGAACACCAGAACCAGCCATGTCTATCATCTTGTTCAATGAATCCAGCTTAGGATCAGGGAATTTATATGACACATTATTCTTCCGTTTAACCTCAACTTCTTGGAAACTCATGATTGGAATCAGACAATATGGTAGGTACCTGAAAATGACAAACATAACCTGTTATGATATGCGTATGCAAATGCAAAAGGCATGTGATCAAGTATTCAGATGTCTGTGTCTGTGTTGAACTGTGTGCACTGTGTCTCTGTTCTGAATCTGGAAATATATCTGAGATGGATACTCAAACCACTGTCATAGGATATACTGTCTGTAACAATCATAAAATCACAAGTAAGGTATGTAGGAGGCTGGGTTACCTGCAAACCTGTAAACATCCCACCCATACTCACATGTGGTTCCTAGAAAACAAGGCTTGTCAGCTTCAGAGGTTTGAGAAGCGATAGCACATTCAGCCCGTAGGATACAATGCTATGCCAATCAAAGAAGTCGTCCACTGACTCACCTTAGAAAATAAAGGCCATCCTATGCAAGTTCCAAAGTGGGCCCTCGGGTGCGAATGGGTTTGCCACAGAATGTGGTCTGCCACTGCCACCACTAAAGAGAGATGTTTCCACTAAGGTCCTCATGATGGGTCACTAGAATCAACAACTCTCTAGATCAACATTCTGGAATACGCAAGATGCGCACGCCATGATGGGTCCCAAGATAGCCTTGTCTAGCTGTGAATTTCGTGATTACCCAACGTATATAGATGGTACGTAGGTCCCACTACTCTCCACTCTAAATCTAAGTATGCACTCAAGCCTTGGTAATGGGCTCATCTCTGAGAAATCCCATCCCGCCAAACAGACAGAACAGTGCAACACAGTATAATATATGAAATGTAAATGCTAACATGCTGTAAATATGGTACAAGTGATAAAATACAGTAAATAGCAAATACAAGATAACAGTAAACACCCAATGAAAGAAAAGCAAACAAGCGCTAGGATTGACTCGCTTAGGATGGACCAACAATAGGTCAACACATCCCCGGCAGAGTCGCCAGCTGTCTCTCTTGGGATTTTCATCCAAGTACAAACGCGAAAGTGGCACGAAAACAGAGTCGCCAGCAATGTGTATTTATCCCAAGAGAGGGAAAGGAAACACTGCGTAAACCTGAGGGAAAGGATAGAGCATGGTCTTGCGACCAAGAGAAATGGATTCGGGAGTCGGTTACGCGAGAGGAAGGTATTAGCACCCCCTCGTGTCCATCGTACCCGATGGGATCCACGCTTGCTTGTTTCGATCAAAGGGTGTAAGGAAAGGATACTGGAAAAGGAAATGTTAGCTAGAGAACTGGAAAAGGAAAGGAGAGAGAAGGAGAAACAAATGTAGGGAAAATAAAAGAAGTGCTCGAATGGGCCCTACCCCACTGCCTACGTATCTCATCGGGAGCATGAGAATCAGAGCGACGTAGTTCCCCTCAACGGTTGTTATTTTGTTTGTATTTTTTAGTGGAAACGTCACAATGCGCGTCCCAGCAGTTTAGGTGTTGCGGCTCGCTATGTGGAGACTTAGGCGTTACCTGTTTGCGGTAGAACGGACGTGCCGAGTCCTTAAGACTGGAATGAAAGAGATGAGAAAAGAATTATTTGTTTGTTTTTTGTCTTAAAGAAATTTTGTTATTTGTTTGCATATGATAGTGTATCTAAATCTTAGTCATTGGAGTGTATACATTCTCACATCCCAAGATGGAATGAGTAAGAAAGTACACTAAGTGTGAGGAAGACCCTCACACTTAGTTCCAATTATTAAGGTTCAAATACACTAGCATACTTGTGTTTATTAAATGTTTTTGTTGATTATGAAATGAAGAAGTGTTTTTTTTTATTTGTATCTTCAACAAGTATTGCATTTAAGTCCCTCATACAAGATCAAATGTTTAACACATTGACCCAAGATGGGCCATCTGCTACACATTCTAAGATTATAAGAGAAGACCCCTTATAATCTTTACTTTATATGAAAGACCTAAATGCAATAAGTGCCTACCTTTATTAGATATTTTGAATTCTCTTTGAGATGAGCAGATGAAAGACTCAAAAGCGGATCAAAGGTGAAAACTAAGGGGACTAAGACTCAACCCTAATGTTATCATACATGGTGATCCTAAGGTTAATGTGGTTTAAGAAGTCTAATCCTAAAAGAAAGGAGAAGAAGAGCGAAAGAAACAACTTACTTCCAAAATGGAAGTTAAGTTGATCTTAGAGAAGGGTGAAGAAAAAGTTATTCAAGGAAAACATGTAAATGCTTAACAAAATCACAATTTGAATTATTAAAAGAAATAAGAGAGTATGAAAGAAAAACGTGCATGTGGAAGCATATCCACACACCTACTTACCTTTAGCACCTACATGAAAAGGTTAGTTCACAAAATATTTACTAGAGATCCTGAGCAAAAGAACTTGGTCAAACAAGCCAATGGAAGGAAATAGTGAAAACAACAACTATTATAGCCCCTAAATGCAAGGCAACAGTAAATCTATCATCATGTACCAAACAACAATTAACAGCACATGTTCAGCCTCCAAAATGGGTGTAAAAAGCATTTAGCAGTACATACAACAACACATATGTGTATAATCAGCAATGAAAACTCAGAGGCAACATGCATTAACACACAATTTCAATCATGAACAACCATTATTATGCATCAAGCCTTGCACATTCATCAAATAAACACGATCACAACCATATTACAAATCATGATAAACAATCCTTGAAATCAAACATGTTATAATGTACATTACAAAAGAATACACATTGTCAAGAATATGAGCAAGTCAAAACAAGTATACATCTCTTGAAATGGAAAGCAAATGAACATGTACATAGTGATTCCAGCAACATAACCTCAATTAGCAATTAATGAGCTCAAAGTGTGTGCATCATGTGTTCATCACATCAATTAATCAACAATGCAAACATAAACATTCATCGATTAACAATCAAAAACCGCGTGTCGGCAAATTGTGTGCATATGATGGTGTAAGGTGCAACAGCATCAAAACAGTCATTAGATGAGTATCATATTAATCCATGAAGATTAAAAGTGAAGCGGGGTCGAAACATGCTTAAAAATGCAAAAAAAACACATTCTGCAGCAGCGTTAACCGGTTAACGCCTGGTGTTAACCGATTAACAATTCAAAATCAGGCAGAAAACGCAGAATTAACACATGTTAACCGGTTAACGTATGATGTTAACCGATTAACATGGGACAATGACCAAAAAAACAGTTGCAAAAGCACTTTTCAGCAGCAAATGACTTATCAAAACATCCAAATGAACATGCAATCAATTAATCACGAAATTACATGGAATTACCATCGTCAAACATCAATTGAATCCAATAATCAACAACATCAAGAATCGAATTCTAGCACATGAATCCAAATCGAAAATCCACAAAAATCTACATCGAATAAGTTGCGAATAAGCTAAAAACAGTGTAGATTTAGGGAAAACCAACCTACAAAGCGGAGACTTGCTTTGGTAATTGTCGCAAAGTAATCTTGGTGCAAAAAATGAAAGAAAACCAGAGATTCCTCGATCGATAGCCGAAATGTGTCGAAACCGAACGAAATCGCGAAAGTCCACCAAAATCCGACTTGCACCAAAATAAATGGTGAGAAACCTTTGGATTGAAGAATACTCTGAACTTCCATAAATCCAACCAAAAAATGCTAAAATGATGAAGGTTAAGCTCAAGAATTAATCACTTTTCAATGTAAAAAGTGATTATTCTTCAAGAAACAAGAGCTTTTGAGTGTGGTTTTGGAAGAGAGAAGTAGAAGTTGATGAAGAATGAGTAGAGAGATTAGAGAGAAATGTGAGAGAATTGAGAGTGAAAATGGAGCAAAAATAGTTGAGATCCTTGAAAATGAGTGAAGCATCTCTTAAATAGATTTTATGTTTGGAGTATAAGTGGTTTGGAATGAGGTTTGGGTTTGGAGCTAGGGTCGGAGTTAGTTAGACTCAACCCACCGAGTCAAGTTAGTTAACTCGGTTAGTTAGGATCAACTCAGTTGCTTGGAAAACAAGAAACCACAATTGGTGCATGGGTGTGTGACTTGGGCTGCCAGCAAGGCATTGCGACTTGTGAACTTTCAGCATGAAACCACCATGTTCGAGCCCTCGTATGACCTTCATAACTTGTTCAGATGAAAAAATGTCCAACATCAAAGTTGAATAGGACATGGAGATGAACAACTTTGATGTTCAACAATTTTTAATTTGAAGCATTTTTGACGGAGAAAATTGGCTTGAAATTTGGCGCGCCAACTCTTCGATGAAATTATGGCCTATGGGCCTGCATTTGCCTTGCCATGACTTGATTTTTGCCTTGATTTTACCAAACTTTGATCGATCATAACTCCCTCAATTTTGATCCGATGGAAGAGTTCTTTATATGGATTTGAAGCTTGAAACAAGATCTTTTGTTGTGGCCTGGTGGATTTTTGATTTGATGCTTTCAATTTTGAATGGCCTTGGTTCAAAGTTTGGTGCAAAATGGCCAAAACTTTCCTTATTTAGAAACCCTACTTCTTCCGAAAATGGTGACTTTTCAAATCTTGATTTTTCATGATCCTTTTGGAGTTTCTTGATCAAATTTTGTACATTGGTCACATATAACATAAATTTCATGAATTTGGCCTCAAAAAGTTGAGAGTTGACTTTTTCCTCTGATTATTTGACTTAGCCCCAATTTTCCTGATTTTTTATCTTTCTTCCAATTAAACCACTTCTAAAACCAATTGAGAGGCAATTTTCCACACACATACACTTAAGGACATGTAGAATACCATGACATCAAGTTTTGTCCAAAAAATCAGGGATAACCTGATTTAATTGGAAACCCTAGTTTCAATACCCACCTACTAAGGGGAAAAATGTGCCGTCTTCAATTTCAAATTCCTCAGAGTATGTTGTGTATCCTCTTAAAGGATGATGAGATATGCCACTTGAGGGTGTTTTTGAACCAATGACCTATCTCTTTTGAGGGTTTTCCTTCAGTTTTTTGGACCTCTTGCATAGTGAAGGATGTAATGCTTCAATCTCCTCTTGAATCTCACTTTCTTGAGGTTTTGGATGATCAATTGAGATAGTATGAGACATGAAAGACCTCTTGGCTTGCCTTGAGGCAACTTGTTTGACCTTTTGTGCCTTGAATGATTCCTTGATTGTCCATCTTTCCCCTGATCACATGCCTTGATGGTAAGAGGGATGCTATGCTTCATTTTTCTATGTTAAAGATGCAATGCAAGGCTAATGAGATGGATATGATATGATATATGATAATGCTATGCTATGATGACAAAATAGAGAGCAAATTTTGGGGTATTACACACACCAACTGACTCAACAACTTGGACGGACGGACCGACCTGCTCTGATACCACTAATGTAACACCCCAATTCCCTTCGCGAATAAATAATACATAAATAAATCAGAGTAAATAAAAATTTTATCCTTAGACGGAAACAAGGATGCCACATTTAAAGAAAGAAAACACAATCCCTGCTCATAAATTTGATACATAACACAAAATGGAATAAATATAATTCAGGAAGCTTTTTCCAACAAAAGGAAAGTTCAATTATGGAATAAAGCGGAAAGATCCATAACTGACTTGTTTTACAAAATAAATTATTTTATAACATCAAAATATTCATACAAAGGTAATACAAAATAGATCCAACAAATGTATACATATATAACAAAAGCGTTCCCCGACTCCCGTGTTACGTATCAGAGCAGACAGACTGACAAACGGATGGAGAAATAATCTTCACAAAAGCCTCCAAGACTACTAATCTGCAATTGCATCATAGAGCAACAAACCACAGCAGAAGGGTAAGAAATAACAACTAAATCAAGATTGCATAATAATATGCAAACACATATAAATTCACATGCATAATTATTCTCACCACAAGCATCACATACTAATACATATAGCATATCATAGATAATTAATACAATCATTGTAATGTACAACATCCCCACAAAACATAGCATATGTCTATACATAAAACATATCATCCATAATCCATACATTTATCACGAATGCATATCAAATCACCAATGCTATCACAAGCTCAACACATAATCAATCAATTCACAATTTTCCACACATAATCAATCCATTCATGATTTTCCACACATAATCAATCCATTCATGATTTATGCAAATGCAAAGAGACCGACACAACGACTCTATGTAAATGCGGTACCATCCATCCATCCATCATTCTCATCATTAATTCACTCAGGAATTATTGGAATCATCGCTTGTTACTTAGTGTAACTCCCCGTCGGGAAAACGATTTTCCCCGTCGCTTTAGGTCCTCTTTGTATAAGGCACACGACTTTTATGGATCACTTTAGGTCCTCTTTGTATAAGGCACACGATTCGATCGCTTTAGGTCCTCTTTTTATAAGGCACACGATCGTCTACAACGCCGCTTTAGGTCCTCTTTGTCTAAGGCACACGACCGTTACATCAGATTCCCTCTGGAATTGTTTCGTCGCTCACACCCCACAAGGGGACACGACATCACAAGAATGCATATCATGATGCTAGGCATACAATGACTCATGACAATCCAATGCACATATATATACAACCATGTAACCCATTCCAACATCAAGAATCATGCATTGAAATCAAAACCCAAAACAATGCATTTATTTTCCATAAGGCAACAAACCATCATCACAACATTATAACACATGTATTCACATCATATAATAGCACACAAGCTATACATTACATATCAAAAGCATATCACATGATAGCACATCAATCGCACACAATTACGACGGTAAAAGTCGACAAAACGACACGTTTCCAAATTCTCGACACAATTAAATCGGCCACCAATCTCAAAACCATTTTTATAAGAAAGAACATCTCATTAGCTTTCCATCGGTACCAAGAAAGTCTCGATCCGAGTTACGGATCAAAAGGAATTGCATCGGACGCGAAATCGGGAAAGAAATCGCGAAACGGCAAAATTCTGCACCCTCGCTGGTCATACGCGTATTGCCCAGCTCGCTCGCCCATCCATATGGGTATTGCCCAAAGTGCTACGCGTATGAGCAGAGACTGATTTCTCTCCAAAAATTCCACTAAAAACCCAGTACGCGTATTACCTCCCTCGTTACGCGTAATGCGTTGCCCCTTACGTGTACCATTACGCATTTCAGCAGAGGGCCGTGTAAAATGGGTTTCCATACGCGTAATTCCCTCATTCGCCCTTGCCATACGCGTATTGCCTTACCCGTTACGCGTATGGGCAGCGAAACCCAGAATTTTTCTTGCATAATTCCTGCTACAGAAATCACTCAATTTCCTCTCCAAATCTCGTCTAAACATCAGCATACTACCAATTGAATGCACAACAACCTATATCTATCAGGTTTCAACATTTAGGAACCTTAAATCATGATTTTCGACACAAAAGTTGTATCCAATTCTCACAATCTCACCATATTAATTGTTGTAGTTCTCTATTCAATTCAACCAAACTTCAAACAAATACATACATATACATATACAAGCATGATATAATCGAAACTTCTCACCCTTACCTGATTAATTGAAATTCAAGCTTTGTTTTGATGATTTTATCTTCTTCCCCTTCTTCTCTCTTTTCTTTCTCTTCTTTCTCCTTTTCTCTCTATTTCTCTCTTTTCCCTTTTCTTTTTAACAAAATATCTAACTACCCAAAATGACCATTTTGCCCTTACGCTCAAATATCTCCCAAACGCTCTCAAAATGCGATAAAACATAAACAACGATGAAATATATTTCGGGAAATAAAAGTTGAAAAGAAATTATAATTTATTGCAAATATTTTACCTATCAGGGAAATTAACCAATTAACTCAATTCGCAGGTAAGATACAATAAATTCACACATTTCACAAAATTCACATAAATGAAATAAATAAATACAATTAAACAAATCAGGGCGTTACAGTAGCTTGATAGCAAATGGAGGAATTGAGATGAATCAACATCAACGACGATTTCCCGACTCTTGATGCGTATCCAGGTCGTATCCTCAGTTTCCCACTCTTACTACCTATTACAAACTCTTATAATTCTCTATTACAAGGTGAAAAGTAAAAAGTGATCCTTCAAAGCCTCTACTGTCTTCTTTTTATACTGGTTGAGATGGGGGACTTTCGCTATGCGAAGTTATGGTCGCATAACCAAGTCAACTTCCTTAGCCTTTAAGAATTTCAAACCGCCCTTTGGAAATTGCCATACTTCGCTATGCGAAGTAAAGTTTGCATAACGAACTTCTCTCGCTCCTCTCGCTTCAAGCGAAACTAGGGGAGTTTGATTCTGTTTCATTTTGTTTTGGCTCGCTTGTCCTCGCATCGCGACCTTCGCGTAGCGAAGCCCTGGCTCGCGATGTGAAAGTCCCTCGCTTTCTCTCGCTTCCTTCGCTTCAAGCGAAATTGGGACTTTTGATTCTGTTTTTGTCTGTTGTTGCTCGCTTCAGCCTCGCATAGCGACCTTCGCGTAGCGAAGTATTTTCCCGCGATGCGAAAGTTGCAGGGCATGGATTTTTTTTGTTTGAAACTGGTGTTTTCCTTTGCTAAACCCTGCAAAACCATACACATTCAAGAGTAACATCCTTTTGGATGTTTTATTAGTCAAATTCCATCTTAAAATTAATGGAAGCAAGCATTTCGTTCGAGTTTTGACCACATATATATCAACTATTGGACTTCTATCAAATTCTCCCCAACTTAGTTTCTTGTTTGTCCTCAATCAAGAGCATGATCTTTTCAAGAAATGTTTTCAGGATTCTCAATCAAGTAGTTGCAATAACATTTTGAAAAATGAATGGTTCAAATGATTATTTGTCAAGCAAGAAATATGTTCAATTAATTTATAGAATCAAAACATGACTATGGAATTAAGTTCTCGCCCACAAAATCACATCATATACTCACAATTATAATGGCATAAACTTCTTGAATTTTTCCTAACACTCTACTTCATACAAAGGAATGAAGATCTTGCAATTTATTTTATGTGGTGTGATGACTCTCATTTAATCACTTGGTCAACATCTGAGTTGATTCATGTTTTCATCCAAACAATTCTGTAATTTGAGTAATTGAAGGGATAGTCACAAGGACTTGTTAAGGTTGTAATGTGGCCAGGTTTCACAAAGAGATGGTTCTTCTCCTAAAGCTATTTTTCAAAAATCTGTCCACTTTTGTTACTTGACTTGCTTCACCCATTGCTTTATCACCATGCTTTTGAATTTTCTTTTCTTTTCAATCTTTCAATGATACCAAGTTCTTAATTTTTTCGATTTCTCCTTCTTTTTCTTTCTTTCTTTCTTTTTCTTTTCTATTTTGTAACCTCATCAATTTTTCTCCCCAACTTACTTCTTTTCATGAGTGAAACTCTAATGATTCATATCCTTTTTGGTTCAAGTTTGTGCAAGAAGAAATTTGGATTGGATCCTAACTTTTCTTAGTGATTTTGTATTTTCGAAATTTGATCCATCCTTTGATTTTTCCGATTTCAAAAAGGTTTCACGAATGCTCACTCACTTACTGGTTCTGATGAGATTCTTTTTGGCTATGGTGGTTTTTCTCAAAATCAAACAATTGCGTTGATCATCTTTATACCTTTACAAAGCTCAAATGGAATTTTCAGATTGAACATGAATCAACCGAGTTAAACACAAGGATTTCGCAGTTTTTGTAAACGATGGAAGTTCACCTCACTTTTCTGATTTTTACTAAAGGATTCAAGCAATTGTGTACAATGTAAAATGAGACATGATATGAGTTTATACGAGAAAAAAAATCCAAAATCATGCTAAAATTCTATAAAGCAAGTAAACATGTACCTTGCTTGATTTTTGTCAGATTCTTATCATTACCACTCACTCCCTTTCCTTGTTGAATGTTCAAGATACTTGATTTGGCCTTTGTTCAAAATACCAGAAGAAGAACTCTATGCTCATGATGAGGATAACGGGAACATAACAACAAACTTTCAAAATAAACTTGCAGCACACCAACACCAACCGTTTAAAGGAGTACCAAGTGAATTTACCATATGAACTACCGTAAAAAAGTTTCAAATGATTGCAGCATAAAACTAATAAACTGGAATTTCAAAAGAAAGTACTAAAATTGGAACTGAAACCGAAAAAACTGAAAGCTAGAATAAAAATAAAATGACTTACGACGTTGGGTTGCCTCCCAACCAGCGCTTGTTTAACGTCGTTAGCTCGACGCCTATTTCAAGTGAATTCAATGTGGTTCTTCTGAAATGATCGAAGCATCTTTTCCAATATCACGTGGTCTTGCCTCGTGTTTTTGTTCTTTGGAACTAGCATCCATTTTGAAGCATATTCCTTTGGTAATTGGATGCATGATGTCTTCAAACAAATTGAATTTGACCTCTTTGTCTTGCACTCTAACCTTCATCAATCTATCATCTACATCTATCTTTATTCTTGCAGTCTTTATGAAAGGCCGACCCAGAATTAGAGGAGTGTCATCATTTTCTTAAATATCCATCACCACAAAATCTACAGGAAATAGAAATTTATCGACTTTAACCAATACGTCTTCAACTATTCCTGATGGTCGGGTGATGGATTTGTTTGCTAGTTGTAGTGTCCTCTTCGTATGTTTCATGTCCAGATTACCTACCTTTTTAACCACTGATAAAGGAATGAGATTTATGCTGGAACTGAGATCTATTAATGCATTTCCAACATTTACATTTCCTATAGGAATAGGTAACGTAACTCTTCCAGGATCAGTTTCTTTTTGTGGAAGAGTTTTCTAAATAACAGCACTACAACCAGCATCGACATGAATTACTTCTTCATCCATGACTCTTCGATTCTTTGTTAGTATTTCTTTCATGAACTTTGCATATGTTGGGATCTTATCAAGTGCTTCAGCCAATGGAGTTACCAGAGGAATTAGCCAGACTGTTAAAACAGGAGGAAAAGGCATTCTGCCTCATCAGGAGGAAATCGAGGTTATTAACTTGGGAACCGAGGACGCAAAGAAAGAGGTACGGATTGGGGCTGCTTTGGAAGACTCTGTCAAAGGAAGATTGATTGAAATGCTTCGAGAGTATGTGGATATCTTCGCCTGGTCTTACCAAGACATGCTTGGGCTCGACACTGACATTGTGGTACACCGACTGCCGCTCAAAGAAGGATGTGCTCCGGTTAAGCAGAAACTGAGAAGGACGAAACCTAAAATGTTTGTCAAGATTAAAGAAGAGGTTCAGAAACAGTTAGATGCCGGATTTCTTGCTGTAACGAATTATCCTCCGTGGGTTGCTAATATTGTACCTGTACCTAAGAAGGATGGAAAGGTCAGGATGTGCGTTGATTACAGAGATCTGAATAGAGCAAACCCAAAAGACGACTTCCCGCTTCCTCACATTAATGTGTTAGTGGACAACACCGCTCAGTATTTTGTGTTTTACTTCATGGATGGCGTCTCAGGGTATAACCAAATCAAGATAGCCCCAGAGGACATGGAGAAAACGACGTTCATAACGCCGTCGGGAACGTTCTGTTACAAAGTGATGCCCTTTGGATTGAAAAATGTTGGGGCAACATATCAGCGGGCGATGGTGACTCTCTTTCATGATATGATTCACAAAGAGATCGAGGTCTATGTTGATGACATGATTGCAAAGTCACAGACGGAGGAAGAACATCTGGTTAATCTTCAGAAACTGTTTGAGAGGTTGAGAAAGTTCAGACTGAGGTTGAATGCGAACAAGTGCACCTTCGGGGTGAGATCTGGAAAGTTATTGGGTTTTATTGTCAGCGAAAAAGGTATCGAGGTTGACCCTGCTAAAGTAAAAGCCATTCAAGAAATGCCTGAGCCAAGAACAGAAAAGGAGGTTCGTGGTTTCTTAGGGAGGTTGAACTACATTGCTAGATTCATCTCTCATCTTACAGCCACGTGTGAACCGATATTCAAGTTGCTAAGAAAAGGTCAAGAGGTCAGGTGGAACGAGAATTGTCAAAAGGCGTTCGAAAAAATAAAAGAATATTTGCAGGAACCTCCGGTCCTTATGCCGCCAGTGCCAGGAAGGCCATTGATTATGTATCTTACGGTTCTTGAGAACTCAATGGGGTGTGTGCTTGGTTAACATGACGAGTCAGGTAGAAAGGAGCATGCTATCTACTACCTGAGTAAGAAGTTTACAGATTGTGAGTCGAGGTACTCAATGCTGGAGAAAACATGTTGTGCACTCGCTTGGGCAGCTAAGCGTTTGAGGCAGTATATGTTAAACCACACAACCCTCTTGATTTCGAAGATGGATCTGATCAAGTATGTGTTAGAAAAGCAGGCGCTTTCCGGAAGAATGGCCCGTTGGCAGATGGTTCTAACGGGATGCGATATTCAATATGTTTCCCAAAAAGCTATCAAGGGAAGTGTTCTGTCAGAATATCTCGCTGAACAACCAATTAAGGATTATCAACCGATGAAGTTTGAATTTCCTGACGAGCATATTATGTATCTGAAGATGAAAGACTGTGAAGAGCCTCTACCTGATGAAGGGCCAGAAATTGGGTCCCAATGGAAGCTAGTCTTTGATGGGGCTATTAACTCATACGGTAACGGAATCGGGGCAGTCATTATGACTCCAAAAGCTTCTCATATACCTTTTACTGCCCAGTTAGTATTCGTATGCACCAACAATGAGGTGGAGTATGAAGCATGCTTTATGGGGTTAGAAGAAGCGATTGATTTGAGAATCAAGAACCTCGATGTTTATGGTGATTCCGCGTTGGTAGTTAATCAGATTACGGGTGAATGGGAAACTCGTCAAGCGAACTTGGTGCCTTATAACAACTATGCCAGGAGGTTGTTACCTTTCTTTGACAGAACTGACTTTCATCATATACCCCGGTTAGAGAATCAGAAGGCCGATGCACTGGCAACGTTGTCTTCAATGTATCACGTGAATCGTTGGAATAAAACTCATTCGATCAGAATCATGCGTCTGGATAGACCAACTTTTGTGTTTGCAATGGAAGGTGTATCAGATGGCAAACCTTGGTATCATGATACTAAGGTTTTTCTGAAGAGTCAAGAGTATCCGAGGGGTGCGTCCACCAAAGATAAGAAAACTCTGAGGAGGCTGGCAGGAAATTTCTTTCTGACAAAGGACGATGTGCTATACAAAAGGAATTTTGACACGGTCTTGCTACGTTGTGTTGATAAACACGAGGCAAACCTGTTAATGGAGGAAGTTTATGAAGGATCTTTCGGTACCCATGCCAATGGGCATGCTATGGCCAGAAAACTGCTGAGAGCGGGGTATTATTGGATGACCATGGAATCTGAATGTTTCAAATACGCCCGGAAGTGTCATAAATGCCAGATTTATGTTGATAAGGTGCATGTGCCGCCTACTCCTCTGAATGTGTTGTCATCACCTTGGCCCTTTGCCATGTGGGGCATTGATATGATCGGAAAGATTAAGCCGACTGCTTCCAATGGGCATCGTTTCATTTTGGTTGCCATCGATTATTTCACGAAGTGGGTGGAAACAGCCTCGTTCGCTAACGTCACCAGACAAGTGGTAGCCAGATTTATCAAGAAGGACATCATCTGCCGGTATGGAGTCCCGAAGAGAATCATTATTGACAATGGTTCAAATTTAAATAACAAGATGATGAAGGAGCTATGTCAGAGCTTTAAGATCGAACATCACAATTCTTCTCCTTATTGTCCGAAGATGAATGGGGCTGTTGAAGCAGCAAATAAGTACATCAAGAAGATTGTGCAGAAAATGGTAGTGACCTATAAAGACTGGCATGAGATGCTGCCTTATACTTTACATGGTTATCGTACTTCGGTACGCACTTCGACATGGGAAACTCCTTTCTCACTGGTATATGGTATGGAAGAAGTTCTACCATTAGAAGTGGAGATTCCTTCTTTAAGAATCCTGGCAGACGTGAAACTTAATGAAGCCGAGTGGGTACGTTCCAGACTGGATCAGCTCAACCTTATTGAAGAGAAGAGATTGGTAGCCATTACACATGGTCAGTTGTATCAGAGCAGGATGAAGAAAGCCTTTGATCAGAGAGTGCGTCCTCGGTGTTTTCAGGCTGGTGAATTGGTTTTGAAAATGATCCTCCCTCCTCAGACAGATCACAGGGGCCTCAGACAAATCACAGGGGCAAATGGACTCCAAACTACGAAGGGCCATATGTAGTAAGACAAGTTTTCTCTGGTGGAGCCTTATTACTCTCAACTATGGATGGCGAAGATTTTACGTCCCCTGTGAATGCAGACGTAGTCAAAAAATACTTTGCATAAAAGAGACCCGCTGGACACAAAAAGAAAGTCCAGGCAAAAATGGGCATCCCGACGAACCATAAAAAGAAAGGGTTCGGGCAAAAGTTAGGGATAAAAAGGAAAAAATAATAAACCCGCAAAGTTGAAAACCTGAAAAGGCAACTTTGGCAAAAAAGGGTATCCCGGTGGATTGAAAACCCGAAAAGGGAGATCCAGGCAAAAGTTAGGGATTTAAAAGCAAGAGGCTACGATATGCGTTCGATCTGTGAACACTTTTGATACGTGGAGAATTTCGAAGGAAAGATCAGCCCAGTCAGTCTGTTCGAAGGCCAGAGCATCTTCAGATAAGCAAGGCATACTGGGTCATAGCTGAATTGAATCATGGTGGATTTCTGTTCCCCACATTGCCGACATGTGTATTTTCTTTTATTTCTTTTTGCAATTACCTCTTTCCAGGAATTGCTTCCAAATGTATACGCCTATTCACAGGCCAATTTCATTCAATAAAATCTTCATTTCACTCAAAAAGCTTTCCATTTGTGTTGTTTTTACATGTTACTGTTTTGTTTGTGAAAACGTCCGATATTTTGATAAAACATTGCATGCGAAAATGTTAAGCTTTGCGAAGCATATCAGAAAATAGTGAAATTTGCTTAGGTAATGGTCGTTGTATTGGTAATAAAGGTGACCTTTTTGCGTATAGAACTTCCTGTTGATTGTGTTTGCAGGACAACAGGTTTGTTCTTCCCCAATAGAGTCGCCTCCCTCGACATCGAAAATTTCATCATCCTCAGCAGAACTCATTCCCCTGAGCAAGCCGTTTAAAGTGGATTACTCCGAGGTGGGTGTGGTTGGATCTCCAGCAGGAGGTGTATTGGATGTCTTTGAAAAGACTTTATGTTCCCCACAGATCCTGGTAATCATTTTCCTCAGGAGGTCAGGGAGTGTAGTTCTGTCAGCAACGACATGCTCTAATCCCCAGCAGGGTAGATTCTCTTCTCCTTCCTCAGCAGGTTGTTGCTTTCCCCAACCAGAGTGTCGAGAATTATCTTCCTCAGTAGAGTGTAGAGGATTGTTTCCCCAGCTAGAGTTGTGGTTGATTTATCACTTTCTCAGCGAGTAATCAGAAGTTGATGATGTTGCATCCCCAACAAGAGACTTATAGAATATCTTCTTTGGACAAAGATGTTATTTTTCCCAGCAGGGCCTGAGCACTCATTCTCCTCAGCTAGTCAAGAAATGTTTTCCTCACCAGCAACGGTATGAGTTAATCCCCTCAGGTGAGTAAGCTTGATGTTATCCTCTAGCAGGGCGGATGTCAGCATCTACCGTTCCTCAAGCAGGTTTGCTGGTCATGGCCGGTACCCCCAGCAGGGTAAAAGTACTGATGTTCCCCGGCAGGGTAAAAGCAAGGGCATCTCCCAACAGCAGGTTGAGTTCGGTAATATACCCAAACAGGTTTGGAATTATTGACTTGTCTCCCCAAGCAGAGTTTGGTGGTGATCTTTACAGTGGTTTATTCAACAGCAGTTGAAACCCCCAGCAGGTTTTAAGTTCAATGGTTATTGGCATTTTTCAGATCCAGGTGGAAGTCATTGGTAATCCCCAGCGGAGAGAATTGCTCTTTGGGTTCCATCTTCAATATTCGTTTTATCCACCCCTAGCAGAGCGGGTATTCTCTTGGAGTCTTTATCCAGCAGAGTTTGTGATCAGGATCTTCCTCAGCAGAGTGAAATCTTCCTCAGCAGGGTCTCTTATTTCAAAGGATAATTCAGTTTGTCGTCCCCAATGGAGCTGCCTTGGTCTTCAGTATTTATTTTGCTGAGACGCCTCTTTTGCATTGCATAAGCATTTTTGCATGGCATCCTCCCAAAAGCGTAGCATTCCATTGATATAGAGCATTATGGAAAAATTCAAACATATGCATTCGAAGCATAAGCCAGGTTTGATATCCTTTGCCAGATTCATTCCCTAGCAGAAAGTAACAAAATTCAGGAGACGTTGTTTTACACTACACCGCAACCAGTGGATTCGTCCTTCTTGTTGGTCCTTCCTATACTCCTCCGCAGAGTTGTCTGTTTAGATTTCTCTTTTCCCCGGCGGAGTCATCTTTGTGGAACTGTCGATTCTACATATTATTGTTTAAAAGTCTACCTTCGGCTTAGTCTTTCTTTAAAAGTCCACCTTCGGCTTGGTCTTTCTCTTTTCTCGAGTTCGTCCTCGGCCGTCCTCGCACCCGCTGTTATCTTGTTATCCCCGGTGAAGTCTACCTTCGGCTTAGTCTTTCTTTAAAAGTCCACCTTCGGCTTGGTCTTTCTCTTTTCTCGAGTTCGTCCTCGGCCGTCCTCGCACCCGCTGTTATCTTGTTATCCCCGGTAAATTCTACCTTCGGCATGGTCTCATATCCCCGGTAAAGTCTACCTTCGACTTAGTCTTTCTTTGAAAGCTCACCTTCAGCTAGGTCTTTCTTTTTCGAGTCCACCCTCGGCATGGCCTCATATTCTTGTTTGAAAGCTCACCTTCCGCTTGACCTTTCTTTTTCGAGCCCACCTTCGGCATGGTCTCGTATCCTTTGCTTGAAAGTCTACCTTCGGCTTAGTCTTTCTTTGAAAGCTCACCTTCGGCTTGGTCTTTCTTTTTTCGAGTCCACCCTCGGCATGGTCTCGTATATTTTGTTTGAGAGTCTACCTTCGGCTTAGTCTTTCTTTGAAAGTTCACCTTCGGCTTGGTCTTTCTTTTTCGAGCCCACCTTCGGCATGGTCTCATATCCCCGGTAAAGTCTACCTTTGGCTTAGTCTTTCTTTGAAAGCTCACCTTCGGCTTGGTCTTTCTTTTTCGATCCCACCCTCGGCATGGTCTCGTATCCTTTGCTTGAAAGTCTACCTTCGGCTTAGTCTTTCTATGAAAGCCCACCTTCGGCTTGGCCTTTCTTTTTCGAGCCCACCCTCGGCATGACCTCGTATCCTTTGTTTGAGAGTCTACCTTCAACTTAGTCTTTCTTTGAAAGTTCACCTTCGGCTTGGTCTTTCTTTTTCAAGTCCACCCTCAGCATGGCCTTGTATCCCTTGTTTGAGAGTCTACCTTTGCCTTAGTCTTTCTTTGAAAGCTCACCTTCGGCTTGGTCTTTCTTTTTCGAGCCCACCTTCGGCATGGTCTCATATCCCCGATAAAGTCTACCTTCGGCTTAGTCTTTCTTTGAAAGATCACCTTCGGCTTGGTCTTTCTTTTTCGAGTCCACCCTCGGCATGGCCTCGTATCCTTTGTTTGAGAGTCTATCTTCGGCTTAGTCTTTCTTTGAAAGTTCACCTTCGGCTTGGTCTTTCTTTTTCGAGTCCACCTTCGGCATGGCCTCGTATCCCTTGTTTGAGAGTCTACCTTCGGCTTAGTCTTTCTTTGAAAGCTCACCTTCGGCTTGGTCTTTCTTTTTCGAGTCCACCCTCGGCATGGTCTCGTATCCTTTGTTTGGGAGTCTACCTTCGGCTTTAGTCTTTCTTTGAAAGCCCACCTTCGGCTTGGCCTTTATTTTTCGAGCCCACCTTCGGCATGGTCTCGCATCCTTTGCTTGAAAGTCTACCTTTGACATAGTCTTTATTTGAAAGCTCACCTTCGGCCTGGCCTTTCTTTTTCGAGCCCACCTCCGGCATGGTCTTGTGTCCGTTGTATCTCCCCAACGTGGTCCGCCTTTGGCCGGTCTACCTTTTTGAGTTCACCTTCGGCCGTTCCCGTTTGTCCTTATATCCCCAGCATGGTCCGCCTTTGGCCGGTCTACCTTTTCGAGTTCGCCTTCGGCCGTTCTCGTTTATCCTTATATCCCAAGTTTAGTCAGCCTTCGGCCGGTTTGCCTTTCCGAGTTTGCCTTCGGCCGTTCTCGTATTCGCATTATTTCATCATCCCCACAGGGTGCAAATTTTTCAGGTTTTTTTGGTATTCAAACCCCGTGCATCTCGATTGGCTGAAAGCCGTTGCTTCCATACCCTCGGATCCAAGAAGTTTGAATAGGGGCAGCTGTAACTCCTCAAAATTTGACCTTTTGTTTCTAACCTAACTGGTTTATGCTTCCTTTCATTTGCATTATCATTCCTGCATTTGCATTGTCTTTTTGAGCATGGGATCGAGGTATCCTTTCAGCAGCTCACAGCGTCATCAGTTCCAGTATGATTTTTAACAGTGTTCAGAGCCAAGCAGATAGCTTTCCAAGTCTTTTTGAGCATTTATTTTTCTCATTAAGCGATTGGATGATCAGAAACTCTGGCAATCAATTTTTGATCAGTTATTCAGTACCAGACGGTTGGTATCAGCAGTTTAACCCGAGTGCGGAAAAGTATTTCGCAGCATATTTCAAGTGTATTCCAGTGGTAATATCAGTTGGCAAGTTTCAGAGGTCTATCATGGTTCAGAACAGGTGGAACCGGGCGAATATCCAAGTTTCCCTCCTTTTGGCACCAATTTTGAATTTTTGAATGGAGTAATCGATTACTCAAAGTGAGTAACCGGTTACTCTGGGCGAAATTGCAAAAATGTGGCATTTTTCAGCACTGCAGAATTTTGGAGTATTTTGTGGTCATGTGCTTGGCTTGTGCATGTGTGGGAAGGATCTAGAACTGATATATTTTCATCATTTTCCACCCAAAATTCAAATTCTCTCCATCATTTTTCCACTCTAATTTTCTCATTTCATTTCCTAATCCACTTTTCACCCCAATTTCCACTCACATAACCTCACTCCCAACCCAAACTTAACTCCTAACCTAGGGGTTATTTAAACCAATTCATTCCAAACCTCTCCACCCTAGATCATTTTTTCCACTCCCAATTTTCAGAATTCTCTCAATTCTCTCTCACTTTTTTTCACTCTCAATCTCCATTTTCAACCACACTCAAAGCTCCTTCGTAGAGAATAACAAGTTCTTCATTGGAACTTCTTAATTTTTGAGCTAAAGCCTCTCATCATCACTACATTTCAGCTTTTCAACTTGGATTTTCGTTTGGATCTAGTTCTGACTTTTCAGAAGTGATTATTGCAAGTGATTTTGGAGTTTTATTGCTTATTTGCTTGAATCTTCAACTTTTGAGTGCAAGAAGCTTGTGGATCTTGGATTTCTCTACTTGAATTCATCCATTTATGTTTACAACACTTACCAAAGCAAATGTCAGCTTTGTAGGTTGGTTAATTTTGGATCCATACTCATTTTAGCTTAATTGCAACTTATACAATGTAGATCCATGAATTTTGTTGTGTTTTGATTCATTTGGTTGATCTTGATTATGGATGTTGATGATTGATGTATTTAATTAATGTTTGATTGCTGTGATTGAACATAATTTTTGTGCATTACTGTTTACATGATCATTTGGATGTTCGAACAAGTGATTTGTTGCTGAAAAGTGCTTTTCAAAGTTGAATTTGTGCCTCTGTTTCAGTGGTAATCGATTACTCTAACAGGGTAACCGATTACTCTGCCTGATTTTCACGTTTTTTGGCCAATTTTCAACTGAGTAATCGATTACCCTATGTGAGTAATCGATTACCACTGAAGCAGATTGTGTTTTTCTTGCATTTTCTTGCTTGTTTGAGATCTCTTGCACATCTAAACTTTATGGAATGATGCCTTGATGATTTGTGAACTATTCTTGAGCTGTTGCACCTCACACTATTGTATGCACACAATTTTCCGACATGCGATCCTCGGATTTTTATCGTTTATGATCACGTTTGCGATGTTCTGTTCCCGATGCGATGAACACATAGCACACACTTCTTGAGCATGTTGATTGTGACTTGTTGCTGGTGTTGCTGGATTTATCGTGTTGTGCACGCTTGCTTGCTTTGTAATTTCATGAGATGCATACTTGATTTGACATGTTTATGTGATTAATGTTGTGCATCATCTCATGTTGTCCTTTCATGATGTTTACCATGATGTTTGGTATGATTTGTGATCATGTTTGAGTGGAGATTATATGATGCTTGATGCATGTTTGCTATGCCATGTTTGAATTGTCTTCAAATGTATCACATGCTGCCTTGTTTCTACAGCTGTCTAAGTGTATGTGTGTTGTTGTATGTGCTGCTGGCTGACATTTTACACCCTTTCTTGTGTTGAATTGTATGCTGTGTTGTTTGTGTGATGCTTTTTACCGCTGTTTTGGTGTAGGGGTGTTGTGGTAGCTGCTGTTTTTATTTGTTTGCTTCTTTTCCCCTTCGACTCCTTCACTCTTTCTCTTCCCTCGAATCTCAAGACTTGTTTAAGTCTTGGATTCACTCCCTTAGAGCTACCTAGTCCAACTTAATTTTCGATTAAGCTTGGAGTAGGATTAGCATTAGGCTTCCCTTTGCATGCTAACTTAGGTAGAAGTTCCCCTTTCAACCCCAACTATAGGGCCACCTTTGCATGATAACATTAGGAATAATTTAGTTTCCCCTTAGTTTTTTTTTTCTTCGAGTCTTCTCTTCTCATCTCATAACACTTCTTAAACACTTAATAAAGTTAACGTGTATTGCGCATGAGCCTTGTATGTGGGAAGTGAGGAATGGGGGGCTCCCTCTCATTTTTCTAGAGTGTTTGGTGGACGTTCCATCTTGGAACGATTTGCTAAGCATTCGTTCCTACATCATAGACTTCGGTGCAATGCAAGTTATGAACTAACTTCAATCCACTTCTGTCTAAAAAACACAAAAACAAACTCAAACCTTTTTTATCCTTCGGGATCGTTAATCTCAAATCATTTTCAGAAAGGGCACGTTACTTCCATCTCGTCGCAAACAGGAATCGACCCTAACTGCCGGGCGCGAATCTAACGTCGCTCATAAAAAACACTAACCGACCTCGTTTGGTCGAACTACGACTGCTCTGATTTCCTCTTTCTCGTCCGATTGAGGATACGTAGGCACAAGACGGCGATGTCTTGACGAGCAACCTTCCCCCTTAGTTCGTGTCCGAACTACGTTGACTCTGACTTTCCCATTGCACGAGGGAGTACGTAGGCGTAGGACGAGCGATGTCCTATCGAGTCACTTCTTTTTCTTTTCTCCGTCATTTCTTCGTTCCTTTCCGTTCCCGTTTCTTCTCATTTCCAGTAGCAGTGGAGCTCCAGATGACGACACCCTTTGATCGAGACAACAAGCGTGGATCCCATCGAGTACGATGAACGTGTGGGGGTGCTAACACTTTCCCTTCGCGTAACCGACTCCCTTACCCGCTTCTCTTGGTCGTGAGACCATGTTCTTTCCTCTTCCCTCAGGTTTACGCAGTGTTTCCTTTCCCTCTCTTGGGATAAATACACATTGCTGGTAACTCTGTTTTCCACGCCACTTTCGCATTTGTACCATGGATGCAAATCCTCGGGAGCGACAGGGATTCTACCTTTTTGTTTAATCGACGATTTCTCAGCCCATCAAACAATACGGCAGCATTAAGAATCGATACTTACGGTGAATATTAAACCAAAATCTATGTCTAGCATTTAGAATTTAATAGATGATCATCTTAGATCGAGATTAGAATTATATTTCTCAATATCAATTCAAATCCATGTAGTTAACAATAAAACCATGATAACATCGATAATGATTCATAAATACATTGCATATAACGCCATGATCAATGAAAATACATACTGTTTCGGTGAACTACAACCAATCCCAACAAGAAAGGGATTTAGCTATCCATTGTCATGGTAGTTTGATACCAAATAGAGGAATTGATATGAACCAACGTCAACGACGATTTCCTAACTCTTGATACGAATCCAGCTCGTATCCTCACTTTCCCTCTCTTAATATCTATTACAAACTCTTATAATTCTCTATTACAAGGTGAACAGTAAAAAGTGATCATTTAAAGCCTCTGCTATCTTCTTTTTATATTGGTTGAGATGGGGGACTTTCGCTATGCAAAGTTATGATCGCATAGTGAAGTTAGCTTCCTTAGCCTTTAAGAATTTCAAACCTCCCTTTGGAAACCTCCATACTTCGCTGTGCGAAGTAAAGTTCACATTGTGAACTTCTCTCGCTTCAAGCGAAACTGGGGGAGTTTGATTTTGTTTCATTCTGTTTTGGCTCGCTTGTCCTCGCGTCGCGACCTTCGCGTAGCGAAGCCCTGGCTCGCGATGTGAAAGTCCCTCGCTTTCTCTCGCTTCCTTCGCTTTAAACAAAATTAGGACTTTTGATTTTGTTTTTGTCTGCTGTTGCTCGCTTCTGCATCGCATAGCGACCTTCGCGTAGCGAAGTGTTTGCTCGCGATGCAAAAGTTGCAGGGCATGGATTCTTTTTGTTTGAAACTGGTGTTTTCCTTTGCTAAACCCTGTAAAACCATACACATTCAAGAGTAACATCCTTTTGGATATTTTGTTAGTCAAATTTCATCTTAAAATTAATGGAAGCAAGCATTTCGTTTGAGTTTTGACCATAGATATATCAACTATTAGACTTCTATCAGTTAGAAGTTTATGAATAAACGTTAGTGTTGTAGCAAATTCTGTCGAAGTTGAAGATGTGTATGTTTATAGTCAAAGCTTGTTCAAGCATGTTGAATTGGGCCAGTTTGTTAGCACAATTGTATAAGTTAGCTTGTTGCTAAAGTTTGCTTAGTAGTCTATAAATAGATTGTTTTCTCTCAGGCTGTAGAGAGAGTTTTTGGTTGTTGATATTCACTTGTAATCTTTGAATCCTAATAGAGAAAGTGAATAGTAAAACAGTTATAACAAATCCCGATTCTTCTTTTTCTCCTCTCTCTCTCTCATCTCTCTCTCTCTCTCTCTCTCTCTCTCTCTCTCTCTCTCTCTCTCTCTCTCTCTCTCTTTCTCTCTCGTAAACCTAATATTGTTTCTCGTGTTTGTTAAAGAAACTCAATCTTTCTCATATTTTAATTTTTTTCTTGACGACATCAATTACCAACAAACTGGTGCGATGAGTGTGGAGAAGAAGATGCCATCAACAAAGTATGAGATTGAGAAATTCACCGATGTGAACGATTTCGATTTATGGCTATTGAAGATGCAAGTCCTACTAGTTCGACAGGGTTTGTTACAAGCGTTGAAAGGATCGAAGAAGAAGGATGTTTCCCTAACGGAGAAGGAGAAGACGTCGATGATCGAGAAAGCCCACAATGCTATCATATTGAGCCTTGGTGAAATGGTTGTCCATTAAGTTTTAAAGGAGAAAACTGCAGTTGGTGTGTGAATAAAACTTGAAGATTTGTACAAAATGAAACTGTTGGTCAATCAACTTTACCTAAAGCAAGCTTTGTATTCGTTCAAAATGAGTGAAGACATAGTCTTAGCTAAGTAGCTGGATATGTTCATCAAGTTGATTCTTGATCTTGAAAATATACAGCTCAAGATTGATGATGAAGATCAAGCATTACTGCTGTTGTATGCTTTACCTATGTCACATGCTCATTTTAAAGAAATCCTCTTGTATGGAAGAGTTCGTTGACCTTTGAAGAAGTTAAATCAACCTTGTACTCTAAAGACCAGAATGAATTAAAGGAACATAAACCATATTCTTTTGGTGAAGGATTGTCTATCAAAGGAAAATTCTTGAAGAAAGATGGTAGATTTGAGAAGAAGTATGGTAAGGTTCTACAAAATTCTTATGGTGGTAATACTCCTGTAATTAGGTGTTATCATTGAAATAATGAGGGCCATATAAGAAAGGTGTGCCTTGATCGAATGAATAATCATGGTGGAAAGGAAAACAGTAATGCAACCATTGTGTAAGTTGATTATGATTCATCTGACATCCTAGTGGTTTGAATAAGTGACTCTAGCAAGGAGTGGATTATGGATTTAGGTTTTTCTTGGCACATGAATCCAAACAGAGACGTGTTTGAGGAATTATGAGACCAAGATGGTGGATCAGTGCTACTGGGAAATAACTAAGACTACAAGATTGTAGTTATTGTATCTGCGAGATTTAAGCTCCATGATGAGTCAATAAGGCTATTGAGTGATGTCAGGTATGTACCTGATCTTAAGAAAAATTTGATTTCTCTTTGTGAATTCAACAAGAAAGAATATGTTTTCAAAGGAGAGCAAAGTATTCCAATGGTAATGAAGGAGTCGGAGGAAGTCTTGAGAGGCGTGAAAAATGACGCTTGTATACCCTTGAGGATGAGGTTGTAAGTGGTTAAGCATATGTGACATCCATAAATCTTGTGTCGAAAACTGAGTTGGGCACAAGCGACTTGGCCATGTCATTTAAAGAGGCCTGGTAGAATTGTCGAAATAAAATCTAGTGTGTGGTGACAAAGTCGAAAAACTGGAGTTTTGTGAACCTTATGTATTTGGTAAATCATGTAGGGTGAAGTTTAACAAAGGTAAACAAAAACATATGGATGCCTTGATTACATTCATGCTGATCTTTGGGGCCTGCAATGAATCCCTCACACTCAGGTGCAAAGTTATGGATATTCATATCAATAATTAATGATTATTCCAGAAAGTTATGGATATTCATCCAAAAGACTAAGGATGAAACTTTTGAAAATTTCAAAAGTTAGGAGACCCTGGTCGAAAACCAAACTTGCAGGAAGGACAAGAGGCTGAGGATCGAAAGTGGTCTTGAATTTTGCAATTAGGCCTTCGACAGCTATTATGCTGCATCTGGTATTGAAAGGAACAAAACTATTGTAGGTACTCCCTAACAAAATGGTTTGGCTGAAAGGTTTAATCAAACCATTCTCGAAAGAGTTAGATGCATGTTGTTTATTGTAGAAGTGAAGAAGATGTTTTGGGCAAAAACTGGTGTGACTGTAGCATACCTGATAAATAGGTGTCCCTCGACTTCCTTGAGAAAGAAGACACCTAAAGAAGTATGGTCGGGACATCCACATAGTCTCCACAGACTTAGAGTATTTGGCTATGTAGCATATTCTCACATTAGGCAAGACAAATTCGAACCAAGAGCTCTGAGATGTATATTACTTGGATACCCTGAAGAAGTTAAAGCTTATAGGTTGTGGTACCTAGAATCAGGTCACAGGAGGTGTATCACAATTCAAGATGTAGTTTTCAATAAAGCTAAAATGGCCTTCAAGAAAACTGATGACATTGGTCAAAATACCAAGATCTATGGAAAAGAGCTGGAATAAGAAGAGATTCCAATTGGGGTGGAGCATAGTGATGCTGAATTGCATAACCCAAAAGAATTCGAAGAAGATGCACAAGTTATTGATGAAGATGAGGAGACTGAAAATGACTACCTACTGACAAGAGACAGGCCGATAAGAGTATCAGGTCACCTCAAAGACTTCGTGATGTAAACCTAATAACTTTTGCCTTAATTTCTACAAATGAGGTCCTTGATGAAGAACCTAGAGATTACAAGGAAGCTGTCAGGAGCCGAAACAAGACTGAATGCTTGAAAGCCATGGATGATGAGATAAAATCTCTTCATGATAATAACCTTTAGGAGCTAATCGAGAGACCTGAAGGGGCAAGGTTAGTCAGATGTAAGCGGATTTTCAAGGTTAAGGAAGAAGTTAAAGGAGGGATGTCGAAGCGATTTAAAACAAGGTTGGTTACGAGGGGGTCTACTCTAAAAGAAGGTGTCGACTTTAATAATGTGTTCTCACTTGTTGTAAAGCACGTATCCATTAGAATGTTGTTAACCATGGTTACAAAGTTCGACCTAGAACTTGAACAAATGGATGTGAAGACGGTGTTCCTATATGGTGATCTAGATGAAATAATCCTGATGAGGCAACCTATAGGGTATGGAGAAAAGGGAAAGGAAGATTATGTGTGCAAGCTGAATAGGTCTCTGTATGACTTGAAACAATCTCCTCAACAATGGAATAAGAGATTTGACAAGTTCATGGCACACATAGGTTTCACTAGAAGACAGTTCGATCATTGTGTTTACTTTAGATTTCGACATAGAAATTCACTTTTTATTTTGTTGCTTTATGTGGATGACATCCTCATAGCAAGAAACAATGTCGAGGATGTTTTGAAGGTGAAGGCTAAACTCGATAAGGAGTTCAACATGAAGGATCTGAAAGCTACCTTAAGGATTCTTGAGATTGATATCTGGAGAGATAGAAAACAGTCAAGATTATGCTTATCTCAAGAGACATACCTGAAGGAGATTCTCAACAAGTTTGGTATGTCGAATTTAAAGCCAATTCTAACACCTACTAATCCTCAGTACAAGCTAAGTATGACTCAAAGTCCTAGTACTGAAGTCAAAAGAGTCTATATGAATAACATTCCATATGCTAGTATATTAGGTTATTTGATGTATGTTATGTTATATACATAGCCAGACATTACGTACGCAGTGAGCCTTGTAAGAAGGTATATGGCCAATTCTGGGAAGGCGCACTAGCAAACATTAAAGTGTATTTTAAGGTACATAAATGAGTCTATGAGAAGAGTCCTAATTTATGGTGGAGCCTATGGCGATGATAGCAAAGTCGAAATCGAAGTATTTGTCGACTTTATTTATGCAAGTTGTATGGATTTCAGAAAATCTATTTCTGGATATATGTTCACTATGTTTGGCACAATAATTAGTTGGAAAACAACACTTCAGAAGGTTGTTTCCTTATCAACCACTGAAGCGCAGTATATTATCCTCACTGAAGCTGTGAAAGAAACATTATGGTTTGAAGGTTTTCCTAAGGAGATGAAACTTCAAGGTCGAGTTATCACTATTGAATGTGATAGTAAATGTGCAATACACCTGTCAAAATATTCAACCTATCATGAGGGAACCAAGCTCATCGATATGAGACTGCATTTCGTCAGAGAGATAATCGAGCGTGGAGAAGGCCAAGTGCTGAAGGTTTCAAGTTATGACAATACTGCTAATATGATCACCAAGACATTGCCAAGTAGTAAGTTCTGTATGCAGTTGATAAAGCTGCATAATGACAACTATTTGGTTTCGTAGTTCAGAGATTGTTTCAAAGTGGAGATTTATAACTTATGGGTTATAAGCTAGTGTTGTAGAAAACTCTGTCAAAGTCGAAGATGTGCGTGTTTGTAGTCGAAGTTTGTTCAAGCATGTCGAATTGGGTCAGTTTGTTAGCCCAATTTTTTAAGTTAGCTTAGTAGTATATAAATAGATTGTTTTCTCTCTTGTTGTAGAGAGAGTTTTTGGTTGTTGATATTCACTTGTAATCTTTTGAATCCTAATAGAGAAAGTGAATACTAAGATAGTTATAACCAATCCTGATTCCTCTCTCTCTCTCTCTCTCTCTCTCTCTCTCTCTCTAGGATTTTTTGTTTTTATTCAAGAAACTCAATCTTTCTCATATTTTAATTTATTTTTGACGACATTAATTCACAACAGTAACATTAGTGAAGACTCTAAAAGCAATGAGAGAGTCACTTTCGATTCAAAGATTTCTCCATCCTCTTGAACTAGCATAGTGAATGAATTTAATAATACCACGAAGCTTATAGCTTGAAATGATGTGGAAATGCAAAGATTTGATGAGAAAGCTCCCAAGTAATTGCCAATAGCATCTGTGAAAACACCAGCACATGTGGACAATCCGAGATTATCTTTAGATGATCCATTGGGGTCAAAGGAGCACCAACTAACCTAAATGACTTTAGGAGAAGGAGAAGGACAAAAATTTATATTAAACGCTTTGAGGATGTTGAACTCCTTGACAGATGAATATATCTGATCCTTGTAAATTGTAGAAGTCATTTGTACCAGTTGTTTAATTTGCAATAGCTCATGAAAAAAGTTGATCATGCCTTGTTAGAATCGAATGTCATTTCTTGTGTTTCAAACTTTCCATACAATGAAAAGAATCATATCCAAAATTAGGTTTTTAAGCTGAGTTATCCACCATCGGGAAACAATGGAAAAGAGAGACTCTAAGTTAGTGATGTTTAGCCATATCAAAGGTAGGGATTGTAGTGTCCAAAATGCAGCTTGCTACTTGAGGAGAAAAAGTGTACACGCTCGCAGGAATGTGCCACAAATTATCCTGGATAAAGGGGGTGACAATTGCACTTTGAAGAAATTGAAGCTGAGTTGGGAGCACCAAAGGGAAAACCTTTATCTTGAAGCCTAGCCAATTATCATTCCGTATATATATGTCCCAACCATTCCTTATGAGCCATTTGATATGTTCTTCAATGCAGTGAAAGTTGATGCTTAGTGACAAACCATATGGAAGATGATATATGGTGATAGATAGGTTTCTTGTTCATGAAATATCTACTCATTAAAGTATTGAACAATTGATTTTTGATGGTGAGAAATTTTGAACCTAAAGTTAGGCAACCCCATTTTTTGATTGATTTAATATCTCTTAAACCTAAACCACCTGCAGAACAAGTGGTGCGAAGAATGTTCCAAGAACTAATGTCTAGTTTCGTTTGATCTATGCTACCATTCCAAACAAAATTTCTGATCCAGGTGTCCATCATACTGAGAAGACAGGAAAGCTATTCATAATTCTCATGCTATAACGTAGCATACCATGAATAATGGATTTAACCATATGAATTCTCCACATCATAGATAACAATAACAAAGGGCTTTTCCAATTTGGTAGTTTGGCAATAAATTTATTAGATATGTGTTGCAAGGTTTTACCTTAAAGATTGGAGCTCCTAGGTATTCAAAAAGAGCGTCACTAATGGTTAGACCCAAAATGTAATCTATTTGCATGAGTCTTGTACTAGAGATGACCCCTCAATTTTTTTTTTTTTTCATTTTCTTGGACTAATGTATTGACTAGAGTTTTGGACGTACTCCTAATTGATGAATAATATGACTATTTCTCTCTATGTCTTTGAATAAAAAGCAAGAGCATGCAATAAATCATTATTTCTGAGATATTTAAACTATTTAGATTTGAATTAGTTGGCAAAATTATATTTATTTGTGTTTTTATGTTTTTTACTTAAATAGTAATAAGCACACTAGGTGCTCTTTTTTGTTGTCTTTATGTGTTTATGTGTGTGTAGGAATAACTTTGGGGATACGTTATGTCACACTAGAAATGTATGACCACTACTAAGTATGCCTTGAACCAAAAGATAGCTAGTAAAAGGTTTGAATCTCAAGTTTTAGGGATCACATGGCAGAGTTTAGTGGAAGGCAATTAAGGATGAGATGTAATGTTTAAGAGATAAGGATGTACGCTAGAGGAAAAACATATAAAAAATTTGTTTTGAGCGCCGCTACAATCATCTAGTAAAGCAGACATATCTTGAGACGAGTTGTTTCCTGTATGCCCTGTGTATTATTGCCATTACTAGTAATAAAGGAGAAAAGGTCGAAGACTCGAGTCTAAAGACAAGCATACAGTTGAATGAGTATATAAAAGGATTTGTGTTGGGAAATGTAAACGGGCTCAAAAGTTAAAAACACTTGTAGAAAAATAGTCTATAACAAAGAAGGAAAATTGAATCAAAGTCTAATGCGTCTCTTGCCTTACCACTCCGGAAGGATATTACACAATTAGGCGAGACACAATTCGCCTATTGCTTGTTGAATCCGGGATGAAGTAGAAGTATCATTCTTAGGTTTATCTTTTCTTTTGCTTTCTTTTTATAAATGTTAAGCCTAGGATAATGTGATGCTTTATTTCTTTTTCTCACATGAGCTAAAACACTTGTGTTGGTAAATGTGAACTTTAATGAAAAATTTGTTAGAACAAGATTTGTTCTTGATATTTTCTCTTTTAGTTTTGATGATAACAAAAGTATTAAAAGAACAATGGTTTATTTGATGTGTGTTTATTATTTATGCAGGTTCTTGTTCTTGTACATAAATAATCAGAATCAGTTTATCTAAGATACACTTGGAGTTGCTTCATTGTTAGCTTCTAGTGGTAGAGTCTGAAGAACAATTTCTAAGTGTGGCTTAACGCAGACTCTGAATTGAAGACCTCAGCATTTAAACGAGTTTCTACACTTAGTAATTGTATATCAGCTTCTGGTACCATCCAGAGTTGGTGATAAAGTTGTGGACTATCTGTACTACAGAAAGCATATTGTATTGTCTTATTAACCTGTCAGCCCGAGTCTACAGTATTGCAAGGCTCAAGAAAAGCTGGTACATTCTATGGATGTATACTCCCAATGGCTCTATTAGTACAGAACCTCTTGAAGACTCAAAGGTTAAACATGTTTCACAATGGATTCAGAAATCTACTGTGCATCCATCTTCAATGTCTCTTGTACTTTATAGCAGAAGCAAAGACACTTGATCAAGTAACCTTCTCAACGACTAATTTCTAGAAAGGCTATATATATGGCTGAAGATTCAAGCCTGAATTTTAACAAGGATTCTTCTGTTGAAGGAGTAGCAAGATCAAACAATTAACAACTCGATGTAATAGGAAGATTTTCTGTTGTACGTTGTAATTGTAAAACCCTTAAGATTTCTCACCCCCTGTATATATTTAGAAATCTTAAATGCTTTAGGTCTTTGTTATGGTGATCTCTCGTACCTTTGATGCTTGCATCATGTACACCTTGTTCTTTATTCTGCCGAGCCTTCAGTAGTTTATATTAAGTCTCCTGCTATGTGCTAGAGCAAAAAGTCTTGTCTCATTAGGATTCAAGCAACAAGTCTCGAGTCAAGATGTTTAAGCCATGTAAGTCTTATTGCTTAAGTGCTTGAGCTGTGAAAGTCTTATTCAGCCAGTTTGATTGAGAAAAAGTAAAGTCTTAGACATGTGCTCTAAGCAAAGGTAAGTCTCAGCCAGAAGACAGATTAGAAGGCAGCTCAGTCTGAAGGTGTGAGCAATGAAAAGTCTTAGACACATGCTCTTAGCAAAGGAAAGTCTCAGCCAGAAGACATATGAGCAGGCGACTCAGTCTGATGGTGTGAGCAATGGAAAGTCTTAGACATGGGCTCTAAGGAAAGGAAAGTCTCAACCAGAGAGCAGATGTGCAGGCAGCTTAGTCTGACGGTGTGAGCAAAAGGTAAGTCTTAGATATGAGCTCTAAGTAAGGGAAGCCTCAGACAATTGGTCTGAGAAGTTGTAAAAGTCTTATGCAGAAGCATAAGAGATTGTAATCATGAAGTGGTTATAATGAAAAACTCTTGTGAGGCAAGGGACTAGACTACTCTCAGTTAGGGGATGAACCAATATAAATCTTTTATGTCTTCTGCTATTATTTTATTTACTTCTACTGTATCCGCTGCCAACTGAATTAACTCAAAATTTGAACATCAATTCTGATTTTGAAACTCTGATCAGAAGCTAAATAATAAGAAAATGAAAAACACAATTCAACTCCCCTTCTTGTGTACTTTTCACACCTTTAATTGGTATCAGAGCCTGATCTGTGCTTAACACTTAACAGTAGTACAGATATTGATCCAATAAGAAAAGTATATATCTTCTTCAGGAAGGAATCAAGTGCCACATGAAAAATATCGTACGATTTTTCCTACCATATTTAAATGGGTGATTCCATTGAATTTAAATGATGGAAAAGCTAAACATATTTTTAACTCATTGGACTTGATAAAAGGTTGTTTAAGGTCTATAAAATATCCTTGAAAAAGGTATTACTATAGAAGTTGATGGTGTTATAGATGATCTTTTGAAAATCTCTTTCACCAACTCAGAAGATGCATATTGAATATCTTCAGAGATAGTTGTATTCTGGTAGATGCATTATCTCACTTCTGAGCATATCAACATCATTGATATGTCTGATGCTTGGACTATCTTTGAAGTCTTGTGCTTGGATTTGTGGGAATCTATTTGTGAAGCTTGAAGTAGTTACACTTCATCTAATCTTTTCAAGCAAATTCTGAGAGGACTGTTTCTTGACTTAAATCTAAAGTTACAGTTTTTTTTTATGTTTACATCCAAAATCTGCTGTGTTCTGAAGATTTGTCTGATAGTCTTTAAAGAAAAGAAATAAAGTTGGATGATGAAAAACTATTCAACAAATCATATTCTCTTCTTTAGCTTAAGTTCTTTGGAATGACTAATGATGAGAAACTTAGGTTTCTTGTCAAAAGGACTTTCATACTGGCTGAATGAATTATGATATTTGTTGATAGAAGAGTAACTTCAAGAGCTTCTGAAATATGTGTATTTAAACTAATTTCCCAAATCTGAAAGCAAGAAGAAAATTCTACCAGAACCTAATATCAGATGTTGTTCAATGCTTAATTGTTTGAAACGCATATGAGTGGGATGAAGATGAAAAGAAGCATCTGTGTTGTGAAATAAAAATCACGTATTGAGAAGCAAGAGATGTTGTTAAAGCTATCTTGTTTAAAAATATTTGATTATATGGAGTTTGTTCTTTAAGGTGATATCTTAAGAAGCTCAATTGCTTCTTGGTTGAGTACCATCATGGAAGTTTTTTTAAAAGACACTTCTATGAGAAATCTTCAACTTCTCTTTGAGCTCTGTTAGTTGTACTAAGACAGTACTCTGATCTGCTTTATGCCAATCTCTGATAGTTATCGCCATCTGATTATGAGCTTGTCAATGATTTCAAAGTCAAAAGATTTGTTCCAAGATAATGAGATTATTTCCATTGCTTTGAACAAGATTTTATTCATATCTCATTCTAGACTTACACTCTAGAGTGACTTATGATCTGCTTTTAGATTGAGATGTAAGGCTTAGAAGAGTCTGTTTGTACTTACATGTATGGTCTTATAGAAATATGAGTATCATAATGTATCTGCTATAGATATCAAGGAAAGAAGCAGAGGCACCTTCCATAAGGTTGTTTACAACATTGATTGGGAGAAGAGCCAATAACCCAGATTCAAGTACTGGTGGTACTAAATTTGGTGAGAGTAGTGGAATCAGTGGTCAGACAACCATTGAATCAGAATCCACTCAAAGCTCTGTTCAGACTCTATTGGTCAAGTCTGAATATTGAATCGAGTCTGACCGAACAAAAAAAGGTGTGGTATATTTGTTCTTGTCTAACTTATCTTTTGATTGAATAAGATATTTGTTTAGATATAAATGCAAAGTTTTTGTAAGATCTCTAGAGAAGTTTTTCTTTTGAAAAAGGAGAACTTCAGAAATCTTTAAGAGGAAACTCTATTGTGTTTGTCTATAATGGATGTCTTATCAAGCCAGATGATGATCACATTTATGAAAACAGTTTTCTCACTTTTGTGTTGACACTGTTGCCTGTTACCTGTCTAAAGAAGACAATTCAATATTCGTCTATCACTCATGACTCTTGTTTTAAGATAAAGTGCTAGTTCTGAATTGAATCTTAGAGACTTGTGACTAACAAATGATATCTCTATCTTAGTCTGGACTTAATAGATTCGGATGGTTGATAGCTTCTGAAAGTTGTCAGTTTATGAGATTCAGAAGAAGATTCGCTCAGTCTGACATAGCAGTTTAAGTAAAAAGTTTTCTAAAAGCTTTTATAATACTTAATCTTTCATAAAGGTGAAACTTATCTGGTGGAATTGAATTTTTTACTGGATAAAGAACCTATGGGTAATGATGTTTTCTCTTTTAGTACTTGTTGTTACTATTCCTTGTCTTGTGAAACATCATTGTGTCATTTTCTGACAAGATTCTTGTTCAGTTTCTTTTTCTTCTTCTTCTTCTTCTTCTTCTTCTTCTTCTTCTTCTCCTTCTTTTTTCTTCTTCTTGTGTGCGTGTTGATCAAACCAAACCTGAGATGAGTTCTTCAGTTTATTCATCTTTGAATTAGCTGGTTGTCATTAATGAAAATTTTATGGATTTTGATGAGTTGCTTAAGATCGGTTTCAACTTCTGGGAGGCTGTGTCTAAACAAAGGTGGACTGGCTACTTTGAGATGCTCTATGGTTTCACTTATCCAAGTCTTGTCAAAGATTTTTGGATTAATGCCTCCATTGTTGAGGTGAATTCTGAGTATGCTATTCTGTCTAGAGTAACTGGTGTTTCTATAACAGTAACCTCTAAAGCGATTACAAATGTGATCAATTGTTAGGAGATTGGAGAAATTTCAGGAACTCTTTTTTGGGAACACATCTTCCTACTTAGCGTATCTTTGTAGATCAATCTAATACATTAGTGGTTTCTAATCTTCTTCCTGATGCTGTTGTTTGGAATCAGATTCCGAATTCAAACTTACTGCCAAAGGATCAAGATTTAGACCAAGTGGACCCTATTGAAAAAGATTTGCTTCTACTTCTTAATTCAGATTTGAAGATAGATCTTCCTCAAGTTATGTTTGACCATCTGAAGAGGTCTCTTTCTTCTTTTAGGGAAATACCTTCTTCATACCGTTTGGACGAGTTATTTCTAAATTACTTGTTCAGCAAGGGCTTAACATAAGTTCTGAGGCCAGTTCTTCCAAGATTTGAAGAGACAAGTTTGAAGTTATCTATGAAAGATTCTGATGTTAGATTTTCTGCTTAGTTATGCTTTGTATTGTTGAAATATTTGTATTAAATATCTTATTAATATATTCAGAAGTTTGTTCATGCTTGTGTTCAGTTTTAACTGATTAATATTTACTTGTATTGTTCACTGAGTATCTGAAATAGATGAAAGAACTCAAATATTTGCAGCTTATTTTATTACTGAAAGAGGAAGCTATTACAAGACAATTAGATTTTTCTAGTCTAATGAATGTTTCCTAAGGAACTCCCTAGGATCATCAGACATGTCTAGATTATCTAAGAAATCTTGCCATTCTTCCCTAGCAAACTCCAAAGCCTCATTCCTTAGTCTATTTCTGCGTCTGGATCTAGAAGACTTCTTTCTTCTGTGTGTCTTCACAAAGGATGCTGAAGAGGAGAGCACTTCTGAAGCTGTCTGCTTGCTTGCAGGTTCTTCAGCTGGTGTCTTGCTTTGATTTGCTTGAGTTGTTGCATTCAATAATGTTGCCTTCCTGAAATCTCTTATTGGAACCCATATATGCTTCTGCTTATACATCTTGGAGTTTTAGAGATTAAGTGATGATGGAAGAAAGCTTACTTGAGTCCTTTTATAGACGTATTACATTTATTATCTTTAGTTTAATATTATTTAAGTCCTGATTAAATCAGCATTTTAATAATGACTCTTGGTAATGTAATCTAATATATTAAGATTCTCGGAATTAGTGTGAGTTTATGACTGATCTGTTCTAACTGCCGTTTCTAAGTCAGCTTCACTTTTTTAAGTGTACCTTCAGATTATCTAAAGTAAAATTCTAGAATGTAAATGCATGATAAAGAAGTATTGGTCTGAAATAAACTTTTCATTAATTAAACGAGGATTACAACTTTTTAACAAAAAAAAAGGTACAAGATGATGTCTAGAATTCATCCCTAGCCATTGCATCGCGTGCCCAGCGGCGTCCACTGTTGCTGTAGTCTACCTCCTCATCTTATGAATCAATCACTTCTTCCTCTTCTATAACTGGAAGAGAGCGGTAGAACCTCTTGTTTGCCCTCCTTTTCTTCTTCCTTGATCTCTTCATTCTTCTTCTCTGAGGCTTCAAAGCAGTAACTGTTGAACCTCCTTCTGAAGGTCGTTCAGGCGCTGCTGAAGTGGCTTCTTCAAAAGCAAGTTGTGTTGAGAGTACTAGAACAGTTGTAGAGGACTCATAAGCATCTCACTTCTAAGGGGATTGGATTGGGATGCTTGTAGAGCTTTCAGTTGTGTCTGTTATGAAAGATGGCTTATGACTCTCAAATGCTTACTCCATATTCTTGGAACAAGTAACGACCACTAAGACTTCAATGTGTGCACTTTACAAACCTTAAAGACTCTTATTACTTGATTACTCTTCCTTCTTGGAAACTGATCTTGTAATTATGATCTGAGTTACATTTATTGGTGATGTTTTTTTCTCTCTTTCCTTCTTTTTCTTTTATTCTTTTTGATGTGACAAAAGGGGGAGAAATACTAGTACGTATTTAAGTGGAAACTGAACCCATTGAATACATATTGGTCATTTATTTTCTTGTCATTTATTTTTCTGTTACTTGCCCAGGGTGCATTTTGACTTTCTTGTACATAGGTCTGAGTATGAGCTTACAAACCTCAGACTTAACCTATCAGACCTAGAAGGAGCTTACAAACCTTATATTCTGGTGTTGCCAAAGAAAGTTAAAAAGGGCGACATATTTTAACTCTCTTGTACATAGTATTAAGATAGAGCTTACAAACCTCTGACTTAGCCTATGAGAATTAGAAGGAGCTTACAAACCTCGTATTCTGGTGTTGCCAAAAGGAGTTAAAATGCAGTCATTTTGGTGTTCTTAACTATGGAACTAAGGGGGGGGGGGGGGGCTTACAAAACTCAACCTTGGAACTGATTGGCTCAGAGCGAGCTTAATGCTAGAACAAGCTCTGCTGTGAACAAGCTCTGCTATGAACAAGCTCTGTTGTGAACTATCAGACTCGGGGGGAGCTTACAAACCTCATACCCTATTGTTGCAAAGAAAATTAAATTCCCAACATTGTCCTTTAAATACTTGTGTTTGTCATCATAAAAAAAGGGGAGATTGTTAGAACAAGATTTATTCTTGATATTTTATCTTTTAGTTCTAATGATAACAAAAGTATTAAAAGAACAATGCTTTATATGATGCGTGTTTTATTTATGCAGGTTCTTGTACATAAATAATTAGAATTTGTTTATCTAAGATACACTTGGAGTTGTTACATTGCTAGCTTCTGGTGGCAGAGTCTGAAGAATAATTTCTAAGTGTGGCTTAATGCAGACTCTGAACTGAAGGCCTCAGCATTCAGACAAGTTTCTACACTTAGTAATTGTATATAAACTTCTGGTACCATTCAGAGTTGGTGATAAAGTTGTGGACTATCCGTACTACTGAAAGCATGTTGTATTGTCTTATCAGCATGTCAGCTCGAGTCTACAGTATTGCAAGGCTCAAGAAAAACGGGTACGTTCCATGGATGACTACTCCTAACGACTCTATTAGTACAGAACCTCTTGAAGACTCAAAGCTTAAACTTGTTACACAATGGATTCAAAAATCTGCTGTGTATTCCATCTTCAACGTCTCTTGTACTTTGGAGAAGAAGCAAAGACACTTGATCAAGTAACCTTCTCAACGACTAGTTTCTGGAAAAGCTATATATATGGATGAAGATTCAAGCCTGAATTTTTAACAAGGATTCTTCTATAGAAGGAGTCGCAAGATCAAGCAATTATCAACCCTATGTAATTGTAAAAGCCTTAAGATTTCTCACCCCTGTATATATTTAGAAATCTTAAGTGCTTTAGGTCTTTGTTATGGTGATCTCCCATACCTCTGATGCTTGCATCATGTACACCTTGTTCTATATTCTGTTGAGCCTTCAGTAGTTTATATTAAGTCTCCTGCTATATGCTAGAGCAAAAAGTTTTGTCTCATTGGGATTAGCAACTAGTCATGAGCCAAGATGCTTAAGCCACGTAAGTCTCATTTCTTAAGTGCTTGAGTTGTGAAAGTCTTATTCAACTAGTCTGATTGAGTAAAAGTAAAGTATAATACATGTGCTCTAAGCAAAGGTAAGTCTTAACTAGAAGACAGATGAGCAGGTGGCTCAGTCTGAAGGTGTAAGCAATGAAAATTCTTAGACATGTGCTCTAAGTAAAGGAAAGTCTCATCCAGAAGACAGATGAGCAAGCAGATCAGTCTGATGGTGTGATCAATGGAAAGTCTTAGACATGAGCTCTAAGCAAAGGAAAGTCTCAACCAGAGAGTAGATGAGCAGGCGGCTCAGTCTGACGGTGTGAGCAAAGGGTGAGTCTTACACATGAGCTCTAAGCAAGGGGAGTCTCAGACAGTTGGTCTGAGCAGTTGTAAAAGTCTTATGCAGAAGCATAAGCGATTGTAATTATGAAGTTGTTATAATGAAAAGCTCTTGTGAGACAAGGGGACTTGACTACTCTCAGTTTGGGGAGGAACTAGTATAATTATTTTGTGTCTTCTGCTGTTATTTTATTTACTTCTGCTGTATCCGATGCCAACTAAATTAACTCAGAATTTGATCATGAGTTCTGATTCTGAAACTATGATCAGAAGCTAAATAATAAGAAAACGCGAAACATAATTCAACCCCCCTTCTTGTGTACTTTTCACACCTTCAAATTTAACTTTTTTTTGTGATGTGAATTGATTTTAGTAACTTATTTAGTCATTTACATTATTATTATAAATTTGTTTCTTTGCCTGATCATCTTAGAAATAGATAAAAGTTTATAAGCGTTGAGTAATCATCTAATAAATGGACATCATGATAACGACTACAAATAATACATACTATCACTATGACGCCCATTTCACCGGTTGTATGAAAGACCGTTATGACATCTTGAAAATCAGGCACCCTCATCTATATCTATACAATATATTAAATATGAAGCGGCATATTATATAACGACACATGCTAAATTTTCTAATTCATTTGTGCCACGTCATCCAATTCTCCTATGTGGAACTTGTAACACCCTACTTCCCGACTCAACAATTAAATAAATAAAACATGTATAGCATAAATATTCTCCAAGAAAGATGCTACTCAACATCAATAAGACATGCATGAACCACATAATAATCAAACTTGATTCATTTGATAAGTAGTGGAATTATGAAATAGTTGGCATAAAAAGCATTAACAACAATAAGTTTGAAAAAGTGGTTTAATGTCCAATTAAAGAAAAGATATGCAATATAAGAAAACAAATAAAAAAACACCCTGTCCCCTTGTGTTACATACCAGAGCGACTCCAACTATAAGACTTGATCGACGAGCAACTAAAGAGGCACAACACAGTCCTCAACCTCAAGCTCCTTCTCAAGTACCTAATTATCTATACTCTAGAGGAGCACAAATGTAACAACACAAAGGGGGGGGGGGAAGGGGTGAGAGTAGATTCAAATAATAAATGATGCACAAAAGAATCAGGATAGATTCACACACTATATAGTCATACACATATCAAGCATGCACCCTAATATCATGTATTCACATCTCACCGATATCATGGTCAAACTCATAAAAATCATATAAGATTACTTATCATTACATAAACATCTCATCATCATGTAATGCAATGCAACAATCGACTCAACTCATGCTTATCACGATCCCCACTCTGAAACAGACTTACAACTCGACTCTATATGCATGCGGTATCGACTTAACGTTTGGTTCTTCATACGAACTGAGTTCTAATCAGCAGTAAACCCCGGGCCCTCACTATGAGCTCCAATCCATCACTTTAACCTTGGGACAAGTCACCAGTCCCCCCCCCCCCTTTGAACAAGCGAACATGTCTTTTTCACAACAACGACAACATATAATGCATGTCATTTAATCATGCAATGATAACAACACAATCGATGATTACAACCCCACTATGACTATTAAAAATCTAACAACAACAACATGGAAAGGATTATAGCCCCACTCTGACTGTAATCCATCATGCGTTCAACATATTACAAGTAGTTCTCACTCCGAACCACTTGCCTCATCAATCATCAACAAGCATGTATTATAATTCACCAATTATATATACAATTCACCACAGATATTCACAAATTGAATGTAAATTCACACATCAATTGACTCATAAGGCACTACCATGAGGTAGCCCTGCGTGTTAGCTCTCTAACGGTTCAAACGACACCTCATTGGGACCTACAGAACGAAAGTTACGGAAAAATCGTCAGATAATAAAACATGGTTCAATTCATAAAATTTTCAAAAATAAGCTAGCATCAATCGATTGACATGGGATGTCAATCGATTGGCATCAAAACCATTTTCTCACCACCTTTTCAAAATTTTGCTTCTAGGTTGCATACAATCAATTAATTCCAAGCATTAATCGATTGTCATAGTTAATTTTTCACTTTTCACACGCATGCAATCGATTGACAACGATTGTCAATCGATTAACATAGTTTAAATTTCCTAATTTTTCCAAAATAACAAGTATGCAATCGATTGACATATGTGTTAGACGAATGCGACTTATCTAGAGGGGGTGAATAGATCCCAAAAAATTGCTTTACAAAAATTGTTTTAAAAAAGTTACAGCTAGCAGAAGTGACTCAGATTGATTTGTCTAAACCGAACAGCTATCTAAAAGTTAGGGTATGCGTATATGAAAACCAATTTATGATAATGAACACGAATTAGATCAACAATCTATCAACCACAACCAATCGAATGCTATGCTAAAAGTAGAGACTATTTCCAATGATTAATCACACAAAAATGCTATTGAGATAAATTATCAAACACCTCCTGTGTAATCGGTTTTGTTTGAATTATTATTTTTTAGTTTTGTTGATCTTAAAATCCAACCAAAATATAAAGGATTGTGATCAACTCAACAAAATATTTTTCAAATGGTTTTCAAAAGAATTAACCAAACATATTTATCACACAATCGATGAACTCAACTATTTGCAAATGAAATGTAAAAGAGATATATAGATAGAGAGAGAGAAAGGGAGAGGGGAGAGAGAGAGATAGAGAGAGAGAGAGAGAGAGTACATAAGGATTTGTTTAGGAACTTCCCCAATCGACCTCACTATGGGTACGTCTGCCCTTAATTCGAACTCGATTTGAGATATGAAATTTAACCTTACTTTGCAAAATTAGTTTACAAGAGAAATGTAGCGATGCAACACTACAAACCATAAGTTTGATGTTGATTCTAGCAATTTCTCTTCCCTTGATCTGAGCTTGATCAAGTCACCCAACAATGCCAATTTGATTCACTGTTCACGCTACTTCTTTGCAAGAACAATTGTTCTTCAAAGACTTCACTCGATCGAATCCAAATTGCAAATTATTGTTACCTAATATTTACCAATTTGATTCACCGTCTCATGCGACTCCTTTGCAAGAAACCCTCGTTCTTTAAAGCTTTCACTCGATCGAATCAAAATAAGTGTAATCTTGTTCAAAACTTTCGAATCCATAATTGATCTTGAAGGAAAACTCCACCTTGGTTTAATTATTTGAAACCCCCAAAGACTCTTAACCCAATTTACAATTCAACAACCTAAATTGGACGTTATCAACTTGATTCTAGATGGCACCCAAATAATGAATGATTATGTTTACTTTGTTTCTGTGTATGCATAGAACAAAGGTTGAAGATGATGAGAACTCTTTTATATATTCTTGGTTTTCTTTATGATTTTCACAAAATCATTGAAAAGAAATGATGCATGTATGAATAATATATATGTGTGCAAGTTGGAGGCAAAAGGAATGCAAAAGATTTGAAAATATCATGAATTTTTGGAAAAATGCATTGCAAGTGTTGACTATGTATGTCATGTGTCGACCTCTTGGAAGCATGTGTCAACTTGTACATCGTATGTGTCGACTCATAGAGGAATTTTTCTTCTATGTGTCGATTCATAAAGGCAACACATCAAACAGAAGTTGCAAGCTTTAAAAATGGACTACGTGTGTTGACCTATAGATCATATGTGTCGACTCATAAAGGCAGCACATAAAATAGAAGCTGCAGGCTTTAAAATGGACAACATGTGTCGACACATAGCATGTATGTGTCGACACATAGAACTGTTTTTCACAAAAAAAAACATTTTTTTTAATGCATGACACCTTTTCTAAATCATTTCCAAATGTATGAAGTTTTTCTAAATGATTTCCAAAATGTTTTTATGCTTCCTAATGCTAAGATGCACATTAAGACTCGGAGGATACTGTCCAATATACATAAATGCTAAAGTATCCTAGTTTTGATATCATACAAAATACATCTAACAAAAAGTTGCACTCACATACTCCCCCTTTTTTATGATGGCAAAACTTGAGGTGATGCATTTCATGTTTCATGAAGGCTCCCCCTAAATGTATTACAAGTGTTTTAAGTTGTATTACAATGAATAACAATTCCTAAAACTGATCTTCTCTATCAAGTAGGCAATTCACAATATGTAACACAAGTGCTCAATGATTATAGTGTTGAAACTTTTAGAGATATATGAAAATGTATGTAGTAGGTTTCAAACAAAAAGTTAAGTCACAAGGCACTTGTTTTGAAAATGAGAGAGTAATGAGTTTGAATTTCTATGAAAAAGAGATGAGTTTCAAATTTTGAAATGCATGGCTAATATAGTGCCTAACACCTTTCTAAGAGTGCACCAATGCATGAAAAGATGTCGTGATTAAAAAATGCTTTCAAAAATTCGTTTGGATCCGAAAATAAGTAAGCCACTGCTTTAGTGGTAATCAGTTACCAAAAACGGCATAACTGGTTACACATGAAACGGTATATGAAAATTGAAAATTTTGAATGTGTAACTGGTTACCAGAAATGATGTAACCGGTTACACCTGATACGTTTTTTAAAAATTAAGGTTTTTACATTTTAAGTAAATGGTGTAAATTGTGGCAGTTTTAAAGTGCTGTTACGGCAGTTTGAAATCCCACAATTCACCAAAAACATAGTGGTTAGTTTTAATATCATTTTAAAAGATGCATGAAAGGTTTAAGATGAATATGAATGATTTTTCTTAGCAATTAAGATATATATACTTGAATTGTAATGTATATTCAACTATCTTGATTCTTCCATTAATTTTCCAAAGCTTTTTGATAATTTGAACTTGATTGCTCTATTCTTCAAGCTAGGACTTCTTTTTGTTGATGTGTTTGTCTTCATCAAAACTATAACCAAGGACAAGAAGATCTCTTCTTCACATTCTCCCCCTTTTTAATGATTACAAAACATCCTTTGAAATTTAACTTGTTCATCAATGACTTGCTTCAATATGTGACTTTTTGAAATGTTGAGTAGCAACTAGAATCGCCCCCTATGTTGTATATCTCCCCCTTGCCTTTGCAATTCAAGGCTTTCTCCCCTGAAAGAATTATGAACAAGAATAAATAAAATACCTACTATTTCTTCCCCTTTTGACATCATAAAAAAGAAGGCAAAGTAGAATAAAGTATAAAGCAAGGTGATAACATCAGAAGGATATATTTAAAATTGAAAATCAATAGCATAAAATTAGACACTTATCTCTTTCAAGGATTTGATGCCAAAGTTGATATCAATGTTGATGCTTCTTCAAAACATCTTTTTAATCAATGAAACTTTTAGAAACTACCATATCATATGATCTTGTGTCTTGAAGGATCAATCTTAATTTGACAATGCTTGCATATGACCTTCAAGTACCTACAAAATAATTAGTTATATCTAGGTAACCAATTCCTTTTGGGTTAGATATCTTCCTCGCCCATACATACTCACTATAAGGAATATCATAATTTTTTATGTAGCAAGCATTAGTAGTATGGCCTTTTGCTTTACATTAAAAACAAGTAGGTCTAAAAACATGATTCTTATTATAAGACCTTTTATAATGATTTACAACATGTTCTTTCTTTGATTCTACATTGTTGAATTCCTTTTCATATTTCATAATTATTTGGTTTAATTCAACAATTTTAGACTCAAGAGATGAATGATTATTGCATGCTGAATATTTGATTAAGTCTAACTCCACTTGAGTGTTATTAGCCTTACTTTCTAGATTAAAAATAGTTTTCTTATGACTTAAACATTTTCTATAAATTTTCAAAATTTCATCATGTAATTCATTAAAAACACTTTGTAAGTCATCATAAGATGGAATATCATTAGTTTCAGAATCACTAACTTCATGTTCTTTATCACTTGAATGATGTGAGACCATCAATGCCTTGCATACATGATCTTCATCTGAAGATGAACTTATTTCATCCCATACTACATATTCTATCTTTTCCTTTTTGTGATTCTTGTTTTTGAATTTTTCTTTCTTTTCAAGTGTAGGACATTCACTCTTGACATGTTCCCTTTTTCCACATTCAAAACATGTAACTCTCCTTGTTGGTACTTCTTTGTGAATGATCTCCTTTTTCCTTTCTTTTCTCAAGAATTTTTCAAACTTTTTGATAAGATCATCATCGTCATCATTGGATTCCCCCTCTTTATTGCTATCATGAAATTTGACTCTTATCTTTAATACAACATCTTTTGAATCTTTTACTTGTATTTCATGCTGCTCCAATCTTTCAAGTTCTATTTCATGCTCTTAAAGTTTTCCAAAAAAGGAAGCGGATGTCATGGTAGAAAGCCTCTTCTTTTCTGATATTGTCATCACATTTGGTTGCTATTCCCTGGTTAAATACCTAAGCACTTTAAGATTTAATTCATCATTAGTAAAAGTCTTACCGAGAGCAATCAGGTGATTGGTTAAGTGAACAAATCTCTTTTGTAGAGCAAGGATTGATTCTCTGGGCTGCATTCTGAATAACTCGTACGCTTGACTCAACTTATTCAATCTTGATCTCTTTACTTGAGTGGTTCCTTCATGAGTTTCCACCAATGTATCCCATATTTGTTTGGTCGTTGTACATTTAGAGACACGAAAAAATTCATCCCTGCTATGTGCACTTTGAAGTATGTTGATTTCTTTCTTGTTGTAGAGTACCTTCTTCTTATCATCTTGATTCCATGAACTTTTAATCTTTGTTGTCTCAACACCATCAACAACACTAGTAGGAACAAACAGACCATTTTGTATAGCATCCCATATATCTTCTCCTTATGCTTCTAGATGAGCCTTCATGCAAATTTTCCAAAAATTAAAGTATTCACCATAGAACAATAAGGCTTGTTATTGTTGCCACCATCTATGAACACTGATAACATGAAAATACATAGTATATTTTGACTCGATTTGCATGAAATTTAGTGTAATATTTATAAGTTTTTGTTGCTTTGATGTCGATATTGTTTAATTGTTTTAGGTATTTGTCGAAGGGAAGCATCCGTGCAAGAAAGCGAGAAAAGGAGCAAGAAATGAAGGAAATAGTGCAGAAAAGGACACTTTCTAGTGTATGGCGTCCGCCATGCACCTCCTAGCCACGTAATCCACATTTTAAGGCCATGGCGTTCGCCATGGATCTCATGGCTTTCGCCATGGATGTGCAGTACAAAAAATTCAAGAAACAAACTTGTTGAGTGTTCACCCACTTTCCTACTTCTTCTCCACGAATTCTACACGACCTAAGGACATTTTCCAGCTGCATATCACTATATATTTACAGCTTTCATAGGATTTTCCCATCCAAGTTTGTGCACACAAGTTTTATTCTTAGTTTTTAAGCAGATATTACATTTCAAAGTGATAGAGCTTTCACATTGAGGGACTATCACGCAATAGTCTTTAGGATTTCCCATTGTAAGCTTGGATCAATTTAATCGTGCCGACATTTGAAGTTTTATTCCATTTCGTTCATTGTACTCAAAGTTATTCCCGCATTAATTCTAGTTTATCAGGTTCTTTATTTTAATGTTTTTTATTTCTACTTGTCGCATTTTAATTCAATTGTCATGTTCTTTTTAATTTCAATGATCATGAATTGTTTATTTATGTCTAAAACTATGTCCGGCTAAATCTTTTTGAGTACGGTTTATGGGGATCTTCGTTTCGACGGGACTCGACAATACTTTGGCATAATTTTCTATAAATTGGTTTTTTGCTTTCAATTTTTAATTTAAGTTTTAAAAGGTTTTGCACGACAGTGAAAACATTAAGGTATCGAGTCAATAGCGCACAGTGTGAGGCTCAGACCGGATAGTAAAAATTAAACATTAATCTTAAACATAACGACAACGCTTAAGGATTAATTAGGACTTATCAATTTTCAAAAAGTATTTCTTGATTTAAATGGGTGAACGACAGCAAAACATGTATAGTCTAGGAGTATAGCTAGAGTCAACAACATGATAAAGGTTTTTAAGCTAATATTTTTCTGCTGAGAAATAATTTAACACTTAACATATGCCAATGAATATTGAGTCCCTGAGGTGCGTTGGGATACACATTTCTGTCTCTCTTTTCTATATGTTTTTTAAACTTTACTTTAACTTTGATTCTAGTTTAAGTTTTTCCCCTAATTAACACCTCACTAGCCTTATATTTGCATAGCAGCGATATATAGAGATACGTTTGATTATTGGTCTCTGTGGGTACGATATCTTTTAAAAATACACGATACAACTGTGCACTTGCAGTTAATCTGATAGACTCACCAGAGTCGCGATCAAGTTTTTGGCGCCGTTGTCGGGGACCAATTTACCCAATATCGTAACTCCGTTGTTACGCCGAATAGACTAAGGCAACAAATTTCTATTTAATTCGTCGATTGTATGCCAAACACTTGTTCACAAGGCAAAGACTTAGAGAAACCGATTGACAAGATTGGGTATTTTATAATTCTAAGATGCCGAATCAAAGAGCCCCGATTAAAATATAACATCCTTGATCCAGATATCCCAGAATCATCAGGTATGGCTGATAACCAAAACCGTCCTCTTAAGAAATATGCTGCTTCATCTCAAGAGGAGTCATACAACAGCATTGCACCCCCTGCCATAAAGGCACACAATTTCAAGTTAAAACCTTCGCTATTATAAGTCGTGCAACAAAACCAGTTCTCTGGTAGCCCTGCGGATGATCCGAACCTCCATCTATTAGTGTTTGTGCAGTATGCAGACATAGTGAAAGCTAATGGTGCTAATATTGAAGCCATAATATTACGTCTTTTTCCTTTTTCTTTAAGAGATAGAGCTAGAGCTTGGCTCCAGTCTCTACCATCCAATTCCATCACTACATGGGACGAATTGAAGAAAGTATTCTTAACACGATACTTCTCGCCTAGCAAAACAACTATGCTAAGAGCCCAAATCAATGGATTTAGGAAAAAAGACAATGAATCTCTATTTGAAGCATGGGAGAGATACAAGGATATATTGAGGCTCTGCCCACATCATAGACTTGAACATTGGCTGATTATCCATACTTTCTACAATGGTCTTCTGTGCAACACTAAATTGAACTTAGACGTTGCACCTGGCGGCGATCTAATGGATAAACCCTACCAAGATGCCTATCAACTCATTGAGAATATGGCACAAAATCATTATCAATGGGGAGGTGAGCGAATTCATGTAGAGAAACCACCGATGAAGTGCAGAATGTACGAAGTGAATAACATTGACCACGTCAATGCTAAAGTGGACGCCCTCACTCAAAAGATCGAGAGTTCGATCATAACTCCAGTAGCTACTGTAGCTACTATGACTTCTAAATGTGAGTTATGTGGAACTCATGGGCACAATGCTCCCGAATGTCACCTTTTGGCTGAAATTTCACCCGACCAAGTAAACTATGCCCAAGGAAACCCATACTCCAATACTTACAATCCTTGTTGGAGAAAGCATCCTAATTTTTCCTATAAGAGAAACAATGTGTTGTTTGCTCCAAACCCAACACCTGTTGTTCCTCTTGGTTATAAAAAAGAAGCATCAGCTACTCCTCAAGCACCTAAAAAGTCTAATCTTGAGATAATGATGGAAACCTTCATCGTTTCTCAGACTCAACAAAACAAGGAGTTTATGAACCAAAACATCCATACTAATGACCTGGTAAAACAACTGACAACCAAGCTAGACGCTTTGGCCACGCATAACAAAATCCTAGAGACTCAAATCTCACAAGTGGCACAGCAACGGGTAGCTACTGCTACCCTAACTGGCATTTTTCCGGGACAACCACGGCCGAACCCCAAGGGCCACGCCAATGCTATTACACTGGGAAGTGGAACAGAATTAGACGGCCCAATCGATCCACGAACCCAGAACCAGCCAAGTAGTAAGAGGACTTTGCAAACTGATAAGGAACCAGAGAGAGATATAGACAGTTGCCTTGTAGGAGAACCAACTAGGTCATAACCTAACGATAAGGAGGACCAAGAAAGAGAAAAACCTTATGTTCCTCCACCACCCTATAAACCACCTATTCCATACCCTCAGAGATTAGCTAAATTTAAAATAGAGGGTCAATTCAAGAAGTTTGTAGAACTTTTAAAACAAATCCACCTAACAATCCCTTTCTCTAGTACAATTACTCAAATGCCTTCCTACGCCAAGTTTCTTAAAGAAATCCTGTCAAACAAAAGAAAGCTTGATGAGGATAACACCGTAGCACTTACTAAAGAGTGCAGTGCCATCCTTCAATACAAGATGCCTCCTAAATCGAAAGATCCGAGAAGTTTCTCTATTCCCTGTGTCATAGGCAAAATTTTATCGATAAGGCGCTATGCAATTTAGGAGCTAACGTGAGTTTGTTGCCCCTCTCAATCACTGAAATACTAAACCTAGAAAGTCTAAAGCCAACTAAAATGTCCCTTCAGTTAGCTGATCGTTCAGTTAAATACCCTTCAGACATCCTAGAGAATGTTCTGGTAAGAATTGGTCAACTATACATTCCAACAGATTTTGTAGTAATGGATATCCAAGAAGACTCAAGTATTTTGATCATTTTACGAAGACCCTTTCTAGTCACTGTAGGAGCGATCATAGATGTCAAGGGAGGAAAGTTAACTTTTGAAGTAGGTGGGGAAAATATTGAGTTTATTCTTTCCAAATTCATGAAAGCGCCTGCCGTAGACGACACTTGCTATGTTATAGACATTATTGATGAGTGTGTGAGAGAACTAGAAATGGAAAAACCTCAAATCACTAAATTCCTTAAGATTCCAGCACCACATATATTTGATGATGACGAATGGAATGAACCTTATGAGGATGACAGTCTAAGAGAACTTCTTGCACTTACTCCTGATCATATGCCTGGTCAAAACTAACCATCTGTAGAGCCTAAAGTGTAACCTAAAAATATAAGGTATGAATTTCTTGATAAAGAACTTGAACGCCCAGTGATAGTCAACGCAGACTTAGGTCTAGAAGAGACTGAGCGATTATTAGAAGTCTTAAGGAAATACCCAACAACTCTAGGTTATAACATCTCTGACTTAAAAGTAATTAGCCCCTCTATTTGTATGCACCGAATTATGTTAGAAAAGGACTCAAAAACCTCTCGAAAACATCATAGGAGAATAAATTCAATCATGAGTGAAGTAGTAAAGAGAGAAGTCCTAAAACTTCTAGAAGCAGGAATTATATACCCGATATCTCATAGTAAATGAGTCAGTCCAGTGCATGTGGTGCCTAAGAAAGGAGGAGTCATTGTAGTTAAAAATGAGAAGGGTGAAGTTGTAGCTAAGCGAGTGGAAATAGGATGGAGAATGTGCATCGTTTATCGAAAATTAAACAAAGCTATCCATAAAGACCATTCCCCTTACCATTTATTGACCAAATGTTAGAATGCCTGGCTAGGCACTCCCATTTCTGCTATTTAGATGGGTACTCAGGATTCTTTCAAATCTCGATCCACCCCTAAGACCAAGAGAAAACGACTTTTACATGTCCCTATGGTACTTTGGCTTACGGAATAATGTCGTTCGGACTATGCAATGCTCCCGCAATGTTCCAAAGATGCATCATGAAAGTCTTTATAGATGATTTCTCCACTGTCATACCCCAAATTTTGACCACTTAGATTTCCCATCATTGTGCAAATCATCATCACAATATGGAGGAACCATCATACTTCATCAGTTTCCCCAAAGATGGGTGAGCATTCACTACAATCAAAATTAGGGTTTCAAGCCCTCTCTGAGTGCTTAGACAAAGGATCAATCAAAGAATGACATGATCTTCAACTTGTATAACCTCTCAAACATCCACAAGAGATCAAGAGGACTCCCACTTCAAGGATTAAGCACAAGGTTGCTCCCTTCTAGGTGGATCAAGTCTCAAGATCGACAGTGCCACCAAATTAGGGTTTTGGTCGACCAGGGCCTCCAGATGGAAATTTTTCATCTGGGCACAAGCCAATAATCCAAAACATAACCTAATATACTCCATGGAACCTCATGGACCCAATCATCAAGTCAATTTTGCCTCAGGGGATGCACTCATCAAAAATCAGGAATTAGGGTTTCTTGACCTAATTCACCCCTAAGTTGACATTTAGGGCAAATCATGAGCCAAGACCTCAAGAGAGGGTTTGAGGGTCTCTAATGAACTATATTGATCCATTTGCAACAATGGATTAATCCAAGAAGCTTGAGCAACAAGTCTCAATTTCATCTGCACCACAGTTAGGGTTTTAAGGAAAAAGTCAACTGTAACTTTGACTTTTGACCAGGACATGCTCCCAAGCCCTATGACATGCGTCAATATACCCTATGACACCCATGGAACATGTCCATCAAGTTTAATTTAGGTCAAGGACATGATTTCCTGAAGAATTGCACAATTTGGAATTCATCTGATAAAAAGTCAACTGTGCACAAAAGTCAACTTTGACTTTTTGAGATTTTTCACCAAAATGGATTTTTAACCCCAAAATGATGTTAATGTATGATTTGAAACATCATTCATCAAGAAAAATCAAGAAAAGTTGGATAACTTGTAAAAGGGGTAACCATAAAAAAACTTAGAAAATTTTCTAAGTTAAAAATAAAGTGGCTAGGGTACTAACTTTGGAGGGTCATAACTCCTAAACCACAAAGCCATTTTCTTCCATCCAAAGCTTGATTTGTAGATCTCATTGCCCTCTACAAAAACTTCAACTAGACCTAATTCCAACTCCTCATGGATTTTGAGTTATGGAGTGATCAAAATCAAGAAAAGTCACTTTGTTCCAACACTTAGTGAAAATTTCACTAAGTCAGATTTTGCCTTACTTTTTGCCAAATGTAGGGGGATTTTTCACTTGGATTCAAAAGAGATCAAAACCAAACATGCTCAAACAATTATTGTATCATGTAAGGGCTTTCCAAAATGGCCAAGAACATTACCAAATTCCATCTGAGTCATGAGATATGACATTGGAAAGTTGCCTTGCTGAAATCTGCCAAGGCAAGGCAGAATTTGCATTTTTGCTCGATTTGCCAAAATCAGCCAAATCCAAATGCTCCTATCCACTTGGACACCTCAGAGGATTGAATCTAAAGGCGATAATCACTGAGCCAAGCCTCCAAAGTCTTTGGAACAAGAAATAGCATGTTGAACCTAGAATGGATAAAATAGGGACAAGACTCCAATTTTGGATTCGAGCATTCAATGGAAGCATCAAGGTGGCATGGACTGAGCCATTCTCAACTGAATTCAGTAAAGACTTATCCAAGACCAAGGGAACCACATCCCTGTGCCCTAACCTCAAGTCAATGGCTAGAGGAGACTTGCATTTCCATTGGCCAACATTGAACAAACACCTGTTGCAGTTGCCATTCACTATTCCTTGCAAAACAAACTTGCTCTACTATAAATAGAGCTCAATTGTGGTCAGTTTAAGTACACCAAAGGCCTACAACACTTACCTTTCTCAAAAACCACTTCTCACTCTCAAAAATGCCTTTCTTAGCAAGTCACAATCGGGTTTTTCATTAGAGAGAAATTCCACTCAAACCAATCACACACACACCTCATATACATCACATATGAACTGATCAAACACTTAAACAACAACTGGAACACTGATTTCTTAGAATCACCAGTCAATTGCTCAAGGTTTTAACCAAAGTGCAGTTGAGATGCCATGAAGTGATCCAGCCATTCTCAGTCAAGTCCAAGCATTCAAACACACTTCATAGGGTGTAGGGAAGCTGTTCAGATCATCACAATTCATCTGTAACACCTCCTACTCAAAAATCAATTTGCTCTTGCTGTCACGACCTAGAGGTAAGCTTAAACTTGGTCATCTCTCAATCTATGCATATTTCCTCGCACAATACTTTTGCCAAATGTTCATAATCATGCATGGAATGTTTCCCCTCAAGTAATTGCTTTGTTTGAATCGTGTATCAAAAATCCTAGCCTTCATGCAGAAATTAGGGTTCTTGAGGATTTTTCATGATTTCTTGTTATATGTTTAATTTAAATGAAATTAAATACCATAGACATGATCGTGAGGTTGAAATGAGTTGATTGGTATGTGGATTACATGATATGATTAAGTATTCTGTGAGATTGGATAGAAAATGTAAATCTGGGTAAGGCAGAAAATGCGTGTGTTCTTGGTCCATGTTCTTGGCTCCATTTTCATAAATTCAAATATTTGAATTTTGTGATTTTATTTAATTGATTAAAAAATTAATTTCTCTCTGAGTTTTAATGATTTTGAGTTGATTCTTTTTTTAATAATTCACAAAAATGTTAAAATATTTTATTTTCCCAAAAAATCCTAAAAATATTATTTGTTTTATATAATTGATATTTTTGCAAAGAATTAATGTTTTAATTGTTTTTGACATTTAAAATATTTTTTCCACCTTTATTTTGCAACTTTTAATGCTTTCTAATTATTTTGTAGGTCAATACTTAATTTTTGAAGCATTAATCCAAGATCACAATTTGTTTTCCATATGTTAAACAATTTTAATCATTTTAATTGAATTTTTATTCAATTAAATACATTTTTGAAAATAAATTAGGGTTTTTGGATTAATTCAACCCTCATAAATCATTTTCAAAACTTTTTGGGCCTCTAATAGAGTGTAAAACCCAACCCTTTGTAAATACAACCCATTTTGGGCCTCACTTATTGTATGAGTCACGTTGTATTTCAAAAAGTTCGACGCGATCATCATCCGTTGAAAAACAAACCTTGGACCTACCCTCGAGTAGTTAGACCCATTTATTTTCTTTAAACTCTTTGGGCCTCTAATAGAGTGTAAGACCCAATCCTTTTTTTTTACCAAATCATTTTTGGGCCTCAGTGTATTGTATAAGTCCCGATACCGTCAAAGACAAACGGCGCGATCGTCGTCCTTTTGAAAAATAACCTTTTGGGCCTCTCCTCGAGCTATAAGACCCATTCAAAACTCTTGGGCCTCTAATAGAGTGTAAGACCCAATCCCCTTTTAACCAAAACCATTTTGGGTCTCACTTATTGTATAAGCCCCTCTGCGTTAAAAGAAAACCTCGGCGCGATCGCCATTTCAAACGGAAAAATCATTTGGGCCTACCCTCGTGTTATAAGCCCCACTCTTTTTCTTTAAACCTTTTGGGCCTCTTGAGAGAGTGTAAGACCCATCCCTTTGTACAGAAAACAATTTTTGGGCCACAGTTACTTGTATAAGTCCCTCTGTACAAATTCAAACAGTGCGCTCACTGATAAAACCCTGGGTCTCTCCTTGAGCTGTAAGCCCCAAATCTTTCTTTTTCAAAGCACTTTCTCCTTTGATTTTGAATATACTGTTGTTTTCAATCTTTCTTTGTTGAACAACTAACCAAACAGCATGGAAGCTCTACAACCGAGTAAGTGGTTATTGCTTTCATTTACCGCTTTCATATACATATAACTGTATTGTGGGGCTGTTTCACTGTAAGTCTTCTTTCATAAACTCATATCAACTGTGTAATAATAGTATAGATATTTAGAGTTTCCCCGGCAACTACGTCTAGAACTAGGTGACGCCGTTTCGTTTATTCGTAGAAATAGACAACTAGATCCCTAATAGGATCACCAGATACAGTCTTCTCTTCCGCTGTCCTCATTAGGAATTGTCAAGAAACTCTACTCCCAGAGATGAATGTATTCTCCATGAATGGCATCTTTGAGTTTCTTCCAAATTCTCAAACTTTCCTGACTTGATCTATTCCTTATGAATAGCTTGCCTTGAATTTCTCAGGGTTTGGGGACCCACGGGCTTCTTAAAAGCATCGGCCTCCTCTTGGGCATCGTACAAGGACCCACAGGCTTCCTAAAAGCAACTGTGCCTCCTCTTGGGCTTAGTACAAGGACCCGCCGGCTTCTTAGAAGTATTCACAGCCTCCTCTTAGGCTTCGTATAATGATCTCTTCCTCCGGGAATGATAGCCTCCTCTTGGGCTTCATACAAGGACCGATCAACTTCTTAAAAGTTTTCAGCCTCCTCTTGGGCTTCGTACAAATTGTCCCGACGACCTCCTAGAGGTATAGGAACAGAAATTAGTCATCTTCATAGAACAGTCCTTTCATAGAGTCTACTACTGTTTCTCAAAGCACAGTACAAAATATGACATTCTAGACACGGACAGTCTAATATCCCTTAGTCTCAAAGACATTCTCAAGTGACCCCTTCGTTAAATAGGAAGAAAACCCGTAGACTCGGACAGTCTCAATACCCTTTGGATTTCCCACTTCCTTAAAGAACAGGAATAACCCGGATCCTCGAATCAAATCCTTGAGTACAGTGTTGCTCATATAAGAACTGATTTTCTTTTTCAAAATCAGTATATTGGACCTGTCACTCAACTGAAACGGTAACCATAGCCTCCTCTTAGGCTTTGTATAATGATCCTTCTCCAGTCATACTAGCCTCTCTCTTGGGCTTTATACAATGATTCTCCCCAGCGGAGTCAAACAACGTTTAGCCTCTCTCTCGGGCTTTGTACGAGACACATCAGAGACTCCCTCGTTGAGTCAATTACCCCTTTCGCCTCCATCTCGGGCTTTATACGATATACAAAAAGGTTCTTATTGAGCCAAACAAATTTTAGCCTCCATCTCGGGCTTTGTAAGAGATACAAAAAACTCTCTTGTTGAGTCAAATCGCCTCCATCTCGGGCTTTATACGAGATACCAAAAGATTCCCTCGTTGAGTCAAAACCTTTTAGCCTCTCTCTCGGGCTTTGTACGAGACACATAATAGCCTTCTCTTAGGCTTTATATAAGAAAACCACTGGTTGATCCAATTAACCTTTTAGCATCAAAGTTGTGCCTCGTTCACAGTACATAAACATCAACAACTCCCTCCATCTAATCGCTGTAAGTGGCAAGCCTCTGGATCATCTACATCCATGCCAATGTCCCTCTTTTAGTATGAGAAATTCCTAAGGAAAGATAGCATTACTGTAAACTGAGTTAAAGTCTTCTCCTTCAGGTTAAAATCCCCTATAAAGGAAATTGTGGCATTGCCGGATCCGCGTATCCCGGTTAAAGTAATCCTCCCTTTATGACTAGTCACCCAACAGTTGTGACAAACAAACCACTTTTCGCTTCACGTCTTGGGCTTCGAACAAGACACCAAAACAACCATTTCCTCCCATAGAATAGGAGGAACTACGAACACTCTGATTTCCCTGTTTCGCTAAACGGGAATACGTAGGCATAAGATTGAAAGAAAAATCTTAGCGAGCACACTAAACAAAAACCCAAAATCCCATACTCTCATACATCCATCCTAACATCCTAACCAATAGCCTAAAGCACCCCTTGTCAACAAAATAACCTAGGAGAAACCCCGAATCTTTGTAGCATCTGTAAACCAACCGTTTTGACTGTTTAATCTCAGTATGCAAGCAGGGTTAATTGGAGACATCTATTTCCCTTCCTTCATCAGCTTTAATAGGATAAAAAATGAATCGAACTGTAGTACTAGAGCGATCGTGCTTCGAAATCACATCCAAAAATCACTCGCTCCATCCACTGGCGGGCAAAACTTCGAAAATTGTCTTGCAAATCTAGAATTGGTCTTAGAGAGGTGCGTTAAGGTTAACTTAGTGCTTAACTGGGAGAAATTCCATTTCATGGTAAGAGATGGAATAATCCTCTGAAACGTAGTGTCCGACAAGAGTATAGAGGTAGATAAGGAAAAAATTGAGGTGATTGAGAAACTCCAACCACCTAAAACATTTAGAGAGATCTGAAGCTTCTTAGGACACGCTGGTTTTTACCGACTTTTCATGAAAGATTTCTCTAAAATAATTAAACCCCTAACTGGTCTTTTAATGAAAGACGCAGAGTTCACCTTTGATGAAGAATGCTTAGAAGCATTCCAACTGCTTAAACATATTGGAGCCAGCCATTCGAAATAATGTGTGATGCGAGCGATTTCGCCATTTACGCTGTCTTGGGACAACGAAAAGATAAGAAAGCTCCATGTCATATAGTACGCAAGTAGGACCTTGGACTTAGCTCAAATGAACTACGCCACAACTGAGAAAGAGCTCCTAGTTGTAGTCTTTGCGATTGAAAAATTCAGTCCCTACTTAGTAGGAACTAAAATCATAGTTTACACTGACCATGCATCTATTAGATACTTGTTGAGCAAGAAATATGTTAAGTCGAGACTCCTAAAGTGGATTCTATTGTTACAAGTATTCGATTTAGAAATAAAAGATAAAAAAAGGAACAGAGAATGTGGTGGCAGACCATCTGTCTAGGTTAGAAAATGTCAAACCAGAGCCAATACCTATTAATGATGATTTCCCTTATGAAAGCCTGGTAGCACACCTAGAAGGTGACACACCTAGTTATTCTAGATTAGATGGCTCCTCAGAGGAGGATAAATCCGATGATGAAAACATGGAAAACATGGATACCCTATTAGTACAAACCAGAATTCCTTGGTATGATTACATTGTCAACTACCTGGCAGCAGAAGTATTACCCCCTGAGTTAACGTATCAATAGGAAAAGAAGTTTTACCATGATCTGAAACAATACTATTGGGACAAACCCCTCTTATTCAAAAGAGGAGCCGATGGTCTTTTCCGTCGATGTGCCCCTGAATATGAGGTTCAAAACATCATAACCCACTGCCATGCTGCCCCGTATGGAGGGCACGCTAACACATATAAAACTTGCATAGAAATACTTCAAGTAGGCCTTTATTGGCCTCACTTATGGAGAGACGGTTACGCCACAGTAGCTAAGTGTGACCGGTGCCAACACATTGGGAACATCTCCCGACGTGACAAAATGCCTCTAAAAAACATTTTAAAAGTAGAAATCTTTGATGTGTGGGGTATTGATTTCATGGGTCCGTTCCCGTTATCCTTTGGAAATAAGTTCATACTCGTTGCAGTGAATTACATATCTAAATGGATTGAGGCGATAACTTCTCCTACCAATTATGCACGAGTCGTTATCAAGATGTTTAAGAACATTATATTTTCCAGATTTGGTATGCCTAGACTCGTCATTAGTGACGGTAGGTCTCACACCATTTCACAAATATTTGAGAAACTATTACTTAAATATGGAGTTAGACAATGAATAGAAACGCCGTACTACCCACAAATTAGTGGCCAAGTTGAGGTCTCCAATAGGGAGATTAAACAAATCTTAGAAAAAATAGTTGCAACATCTAGGAAGGATTGGTCATCAAAGCCGCCAAAAGCTTTGTGGGCCTATAGAACCACGTTTAAGACACTTATTAGAACTACCATGTTTAAATTAGTTTATGGTAAGTCCTGCCATCTGCTAGTAGTGCTTGAGCATAAAGCCTATTGGGCCATAAAGACCCTAAATATGGACTATGAGGCTGCTGGTAGCAAACAAATTCTAGACATACAGGAACTAGAGGAATTAAGGATAGACGCTTACGAAAATTCCCAAATCTACAAGGCCAGAACTAAGATATGGCATGATTATCGAATAAAAAGGAGAGAGTTTAAAGAAGGGTAGTTAGTTCTCCTTTTCAACTCTCTACTCTGACTTTTCCCTGGTAAACTTTGATCTAGATGGTCAGGACCCTTTGAGATAACTAAAGTCTTCTATAATGATGATGTCGAAATAAAGGACAAATCCAACAACATGTTCACAGTAAATAGGCAGCGATTAAAGCACTACCATTATGCCGAGGACGCAAACTATTACGTTAGCTTTAAATTGGAAGAGCTTCCCACCATTTTATCATATTAGAAATAATTAAATTTTTTTGAGCTATCGACAGTAAAACATAGCGTTGCGTGGGAGGCAACCCACAACTTTGATTTTTATAGTGCATTTTCAAAATTTTCACCTTTCATTTTCATTTCAATTTTTATTTTTTATTTTTCATCATTGCATTTGATTTATTTTTCATGTCATTTGGCTTTAATTCACAAACTTGATTGTCTTTTATTAAGGCCATGTACTTAAATTATCAACATGCACAAAAATTTTGCCTTAAAAATCAATTAAGAATAAAAAAAATATTCATTTTCTGCCCCTGAAGTAAGAAATCACGTGTCAAAGGTTGATGGCGTTCGCCATAAGGCCCGTAGCGTTCACCATGGGCATTTCATTTTGAAAATTGCGCTTTAAAGCCTATGGCATTCGCGATAGACCTCATGGAGTTCGCCATGGACATACCAGAGACAAAAACACGTTCTAAATGGTTTTCCACACGATTTCCACTCTTTTCTTCTTCAAAAACCCATTATTTCCATTTAATCTCTTAACTTCCACTCTACCACTGTTACTATATCTTTAACCCTCATTCACCTCTCCTTCCTCTAAACTTTACATTTTTCTTCAACCTCAACACCTACTCCTATTTTCCAATTTTACTCTCACAATGCCTCGAAGAGTAGTAAGAGCAGTTAGAGCAGAAGGGGACTACATGAACATTATCTTCAGATTGGGGGAAATGGTGAAAGTCAAAGGATTAGATATGCCAAGCTGTTTAGACGTTCGGATAATCTGACGAGGTATGCCGGCGACTCTTGTTTATGTACTTTAGACTTGATTGGTAGTGTACATTAGACATTAGGTAACCTAGGAATGACTCATTTTTGTGCTTTAAGAGATCCTACGTACATTAAGCTGACACTTGAATTCTTGAGTTCTTTCAGTTATTACACGCCTAAAATCAGATTGACTTGATTGGGAAGGCCTAAAATCTGCTTCAATTCACAACCCGACCATACACTACTTGCACCGTATATTAGCCAAACACACTTTTGTCCTGGTGAATAATGGGAAAGTAAATTCCAAGGAGCTTTTCTTTTTGCACAGTTCACTCGCACAGACAAGAGTCAATCCGACTCCATTTATGTTTGCACATATGCAGTTTTTTTTTTGCACTAGAGGCACCAGCCGTGTTTGCGTTGGAGGGCTGATCACATCCATAGCCCATGCATTAGGCCTAAACAGTGAGCTAGTAACCCTCGAGCCCTTTGAGACACCCTTCCTAGATATAAATGCTTGTCGTAGCATGCGCCTGGCTAGGGCTAGGCAAGATGGCAGATGCAGTTTGATGATTGGTAACCATGCTATTAGGAGTGTTATTTTACCTTGTTTTACATGCACTGATGTGCAAAGAAGGAACAATTGGATATATGATTTGACCTTCCTAGAGCCTGGTCATCCTACCCCTATTGACATACCCATGTAGGATAATGAGGGAGGTTCAACTGATGACGAGTTTGATCATATGGAGCGAGACGTTCCCACCCATGTGTCTGACTTTGTTACACGTACACACACTGCATCTGGCCCCTCTAATACTTTTACAGGTACCTCTTCCAGACACCAGTATTGAGAGGAGTATGACTATACCGCAATTAGGACCGCACTTGATGATGTCCTTAGCGAGCTGCGACATCGAAGAGATATAGTATCCAAGCGCGAACAACTACTTAGAAATATGCAGAGACATAAATTTGACATGATGGCCACCATCCAGTAGATACAGGAGCAGCAACACGACTACGCGGGATGAACCGAGCCTAACATGGCAGACCTGATCGAAGAGATGTCAGGATTGTGTGTAGGGATGACTGATTTACTAGAGTATATGCAGCATATGGGTGTGCCACTCCCTCAGCCTTGGAGGGGTGAATATGGACGAGGGCGAGGTTGTGGCCTTCACTGAGCTCTCCACATAGGTTCTTTATTCCTTTTCCATCTTTTATCAAACTTTGGGGACAATGTTTGGTTTATGTGTGGGGGAGGAACTTTATCGCTTTACTTTTATTGCTTTCTAGGTAGATTTACTTTTTTTCTAGCTTATTTCATGTTTTTAAAATTTCATCTGTTTTCAGTGTTTAGTCGAGTCATTGCATGTGTTGTCGAGTCTTTATGCGTGGTTTTCAATTGATTATTGAATTTCCCTAAAATTGGACCCCTAACAAAAATTTTCTTTTTGATTCATGACACGACATTGTGAAAGTATATAGGTTGTCACACTTTAGGCTATATTAGAGAGACTTGGGAATGTTTTGATAAAATCGATATCGTCCCAATACTCTAAACCCCCTAAATATGCAAAATCAATTTGAGTACTCATTATGTCAAAACCTTAAGTTGAGTTTTAAAGTAACTCCTAAGTAGTTTATAATAGCAGTTAGCACCATCCTAAGCACATACTAAGTAGGAAGCCGATACAAATAAGTGTATGATCTCAAGCTTAAAACGGAAAAAGTTAAGAGAAAAATGAAAGAAAAGATATGTTCCTTCTAAGTTAGGTGATCCTCACCCGATCACTTAGCCCAACGGTGCAAACTCTTTCATATGTGGACGCTTAAGCCAATTTGCCAATAAAAGGAAAATAAAATAACAATGATATCATAGTCGCTAACATGTTTACTTACCATGAATGTGTATAGATAACGGGCTTAATGTGATTGCGCTTGAATGAAATGGAGTGAAAAAGAACAAGAGATCAAGGTTGAGTTATAATAGCATGATTCAGATTGGTTTGCATATGATGGTTTACCTACAAAGACTAGCACGAGATGCTACCCTTTGCTCTTCATGGTTATCGCACATCTGTCCGCACTTCAACAGGGGCAACCCCTTTCTCTCTAGTATATAGCATGGAAGCAGTTCTCCCCATAGAAGTAGAGATCCCATCAATCTGGGTATTGATGGAAGCTAAGCTTACAGAAGCTGAATGGTGTCAAAATCGACACGATGAACTAAACCTAATCGAGGAAAAATGGATGACGGCACTATGCCATGGTTAGTTGTATCAGCAAAGGATGAAGAAGGCGTTTAACAAAAAGGTTTGACCTCGCGTCTTCAGGACAGGAGACCTCGTGCTCAAGAATTTACAATCATTTCTTACTAATTCTTGGGGCAAATGGACCCCGAACTATGACAGCCCCTATGTGGTCAAGAAAGCTTTCTCAGGCGGCGCCTTGAGACTTGCAACCATGGATGGAGAAGAATTTGCCTACCCCACGAATGTTGACGTAGTCAAGAAATACTTCGCCTAAAAAAACGTCTCGGTGGATTGAAAACCGGAAAGGGCAGTCCAGGCAAAAATTAGAGACATGATCAAAAATCATCCCGATGGATTGGAAATCTCAAAGTACAATCCAGGCAAAAGTTAGGGATAATGGCAAGTGACTACGTCCAACAGGGGCAAATTCCCCAGTAGCAGTCATGTCGTCCATCAGAAAACTCCAGTCAAGGTCATATTCGACAGAAGCTCGGGGTACCCAGAATTCAAAGTTGATAGAAGGATAGTGGTCGTTATGTTTTAATGTAGCCCTTTTCCCATAAATGACCATTTTCTAACTTTGTAAATACTCTATGGAATCACGCGTTTGGATAATTTCCATCCTATCAATAAAATTTGAGCCCATGTGCTTTTGTTTGCAATTCTTATTTGTTAGTTTTACAGAACGGCAGTTTTAATATATCGACGATTCTTGAAATAAAACAAAAATGAATTTACTTGTCAAATTTTTCTGCTTTTAAAATAAAGATGGCAATTCCTTTTGACTTTGAACATCAAAAAGAACATCGATTGCTTCTCCAAAGGCGTTTAGGCTTCAAAGTGCAGAATCAAAGTACTCATTCTAAACCAGTGCACCTGAATGAAGGATCAGCTGTGTCAGATGTGAATATTCCGTCTGACACCCCCAGCAGAGTTCTTACCTCCTAAGCCCGACCAATGGTTGTTCTCTACAGGGACTATTTCTCCTAAGCAAGGCAGAATTACTATCGTGAACCAGTGATACTTTTCATCTCCCATTTTGGCCGAGTATCCAGTCGTGTTCATCTACTAGTCTGTATGTCGCGTCATTTTTGTCGGCATAAACATACATACATCATGCATTATTGATTTACATTCACATTCATATTGCATCACCATCACTCTGGTCAGTCTTATCCCTAAGTGGTAACAGTCCTCTCAACCGAGTTTTCAGTTCTTTCCTCGTCAGGAAGCAAACCATCTAAACGATCTCTCCTCCAGTTTATTTATGGATTGAAGTTGGTCCCTTGACCACTTTGATATCTTGAACCTCTGAAAAACAAGAAGACCGTCGACGAACATCACTCTTCGCCGTTGAAGATGATATTTTCGCTTTCCCGGATTAAGGAAAATCCCTAGAGAAAGCCTATTAATCAGAGATTTGGCAATACAGCAATTTTTCTCCGAAAAATCCGCTGACGAATAGGTCATGAGCACCTCAAAATTGGATCACATCATATGGCCTTTCTCTGAGAAGATCTCGAGAAAAGTATGATGTAATACCCCAAGCGAAAGCGGTCTCTCAAGAGACTCGTTTTCCCCAGTAGAGTCGACAAATGGTGTCTCCAAATAGAGAAGTTTGTGCACCTCTACAACTCAGACGACTGGGTTCCCCAGCAACTCTGACATTAAATTTTTTTTCTCAAATGGCATCTCCCCAGGAAAATTCTGCGAGAAGTTTGAGGAAAACCGCTACACGTAGCGTCCCTGGTCAAGAAAGTTTATTGAAAAAAGAAACTTAGACCAGTTCCTTGGTAAGAAACCAGGATCGAGGGAAAGTTTATATCAGAAACTGAGACCAGTTCATTGGTGAGAAACTAGGATCGAGGGGAAGTTTATATCAGAAACTGAGACCAGTTCCTTGGTAGGAAACCAGGATCGAGGGGAAGTTTTACCTTTTCTAAGCATCATTGCTTAGCAAAAGAAGAAGGATGCGTGAACTACCATTCTTAACTACCATCAAAATTTCGGGTATTCCGATATTTAATCCTCTTGCACCCCGAATGCCCGAATACCTTCGCCATTCACACCTTCGGGTCCAAGAAGATTAAATAGGGGCATTTGTCATACCCCAAATTTTGACCACTAAGATTTCCCATCATTGTGTAAATCATCATCACAATATGGGTAAACCACCATACCTCATCAGTCTCCCCAAAGATGGGTGAACATTCACTACATACAATAATTAGGGTTTCAAGCCCTCTCAGATCTCTTAGACAAAGGATCAATCAAGGAATGACATGATCTTCAACTTTTCTAACCTCTAAAACATCCACAAAGGATCAAGAGGACTCCCACATCAAGGATTAGGCACAAGGCTGCAACCTTCCAAGTGGATCAAGCCTCAGGATCGCCAGTGTCACCAAATTAGGGTTTTGGTCGACCAAAGCCTCCAGATGGAGATTTTCCTCTGGGAATGAGCCAATGCTTCAAAGCATAACCCAAAATGCTCCATGGGACCTTATGGGCCCAATCATCAAGTCGATTTAGCCTCCGGGGATGCATTCATCAAAAATAAGGAATTAGGGTTTCTTGACCTAATTCACCCCTAAGTTGACTTTTGGGACACAACATGAGCCAAGACCTCAAGACATGATTTGAGGGTCTCCAATACACTACATTGATCCATTTGCAACAATGGATTGATCCAAGAAGCTTGATGCACAAGTTTCAATTTCATCTGAACCACAATTAGGGTTTTGAAGAAAAAGTCAACTGTGCCTTTGACTTTTGACCAAGACATGCACTCAAACCTTGGGACATGACTCAATACACCCTATAACACCTATGAAATCAATCCATCAAGTTTGATTTAGGTCAAGGACTTGATTTCATAGAGGATCACACAGTTTGGAATTCATCTGATAAAAAGTCAACTGTGCCCCAAAGTCAAAGTTTGACTTTTTGATTTTTTTATCAATTATGGTTCCCTAACCCTAAAATGATGTTAATGTGTGATTTTAATCATCATTCATCAAGAAAAAACAAGAAAAGTGGGATAACTTGTAAAAGGGGTAACCATAAAAACTTAGAAATTTTCTAAGTTATGGAACAAAGTGGCTAGGGTGCCAACTTCCATGGATCATAACTTGAGATCCAAGAAACCATTTGGGTTGATCCAAAGATGGATTTGTAGCTCTCATGGCATACTACAAAATCTCCAACTACACCTCATTCCAATTCTCCATGGATTTTAAGTTATGGAATGACCAAAATCACAAAAAGTGAAAATGTCACTTTTTTCCAACACTTAGTGAAATTTTCACTAAGTCAGAATCTGTTTCACTTTTTTCCAAATGTAGGGGCATTTTTCACTTGGATCCAAAAAGTGTCAAGACAAAATATGATCACACATATGTTGTATCATATGAGATCTTTCCAAAATGGCCAAGAACCCCATGAAACTCCACTTAAGCCATGAGATATGACAATGGCAATGTGCCTTGCTGCAAACTGTCATGGCAAGGCAGATTTGTGCATTTTGCTCGATTTGAGCAATTTTTGCAAATGACAAACAAGTTTATCCATCTGAACACCTCAGGGAGAGACCAAGGAGGGGCAAACACTAATCCATAAGCTTCCCAAGTCTTTGGAACTAAAAATAGCATGCCAAACCTAAAAACTCCTAAAGAGGGGACAAGACTCCAATTTTGTTTTGGAGCATTTAATGGATGCACCAAGGTGGCATGAACTGAGCCATTTCCAACTGAATTAGTCAAGGATGATCTCTGAACCAAGGGACAATAAGTCTGTGCTCTAACCTCTAGTCAATGGCTAGAGGAGACTTGGATTCCTATTGATCAACATTTGCCAAACCTCTGCTGCAGTTGCCATTCATTATTGCAGCCAAAATAAACTTGCTCTACTATAAATAGAGCTCATTTGTGCTCAGTTTAAGTACACCAAAGCACTACAACACTTGCTTTCCTCAAAATCTCTTTCTCTAGGAAAAAATGCCTTCTTTAGCAAGGTAACTCTGAGTTTTTGAGTTAGAGAGCAATTTCATCATAGCTCAATCCAAACTCATCCAATATGTCATATCTAAGCTATCCAAACTCTCACAAGTGACCTGTAACACCAAAATCTCAAAGTCCCCTCTTAAAACCTCAAAATTGGACTTTTTTTGCATTTTTCAAGCCATGTCTTGATTCATTCACTTTTAAAACCAGATAAAACCTCAAACACACTCCAAATATCATCCTTGAACTGTCCCAAATGGTTCCACACATCTGGAACACCATTTGAGAGAGTTGTTATTTTGGCCACTTTTGCCCCTTTTGCAAGAAAGGGCCAATTTCCATTCCTGAGGTTTCCAGCTAATTCCAATCATCCTAAAAGCTTCTAAGGGATCATTTGAGAGTGTTCAAAGCATCAAAACATTTTAGGAACAAGGCACTTGACAGATTGCCCAAAAACTCCTAAAGAGGTAAGCATCTCAACTTGAACTCTTTGAAATATGCATTGTTTTAAGGTCCATTGATCCTGCACATCTCATACATGTTATATGTGTTGTGTTTGAACCAATTCATCATGTGATTCATGCCTGTACCATGAGGTAGCACAGAAAACACAAATGGAGGCCTATTTCAAAACCATTATCGGGTTTTAAAATGGGGACCTCGACTGAAAAAACCACCGCCACCATTGGATTCCTTGTGAAATTCTAGGCAGGATAGACCTAAATTTTGTCCCAATCCATGGAGAAATGAGAAAGTTACAAGCTTCACGTTTTTGGCCAAAATCTTGCCTTGCCTTGCCTTGGCCAGGCCAAAAACAAGGCAAGCCTTGTATATTTGTGGCTGGGGTTTGATACATGGATGTATCACCACCCCAGTGGTAGGGTGCGCACACTACACACAAGAGGTCTGGGGTTCAAATCCCCCTCGCACCATATCCTCTTTTTTACCACTTTTTCATATTTTATTATTTTTCTTATTATTTTTAATGATTTGAAAAATTAATAACTTCCTCAATTTTAATTATTTTTTATTGGTTCTTTTTGCAAAAAAATCAAAAAAATGTTGAAATATTTTATTCCACAAAAAAATAAAATTTATATTATTTATTTAGTATAGTTGGTATTTTTATGAATAAATTCATTTTTAATTGTTTTAAACATTTTAAAAGTGAATATTCACCTTGAAAAATCAAAACCAAATGAGTTTTAATTCATCTTGTGATTAAAACATCATTTTTCAAATCTTAACGAAAAATCACAAGTTGTTTATTCAAGCTTATTTGGTGTTTTATCATTTTTTATTGATTTTCTTTGAGAATTTACTTTTAAAAATGATGAATTTAGGCCTCAGTCATTGTATAAGTCCCGATACGATTTCAAAAATCCCATCCCCCCTCATCAATCATTTTCAAACATTTTTTGGGCCTCTTGGTAGAGTGTAAATCCCATCCCTTTGTAAATAAAAGATTTTGTGCCTCAGTCATTGTATAAGTCCCGATACGATTTCAAAAATCTCGGCGCGATCGCCGTTTTCAAAACAAAAATCATCTGGGCCTCCTTTGTTTTGTAAGTCCCATCTTTCCTCTTGATAGAGTGTAAGTCCCATCTCTTTGTAAATAAAACTTTTTGGGCCTTAGTGCATTGTATAAGTCCCGATACAGTTTCAGAAATTTCGGCGCGATCGTCGCCTTTTTAACAAAAACAATTGGGCCTCTCATTGAGATGTAAGCCACATCACTTGTACAAAAACTCTTTGGGCCTCTAATAGAGTGTAAGACCCAATTCCCTTTTAACCAAAACCTTTTTGGGCCCCTAGATATTGTATAGGTCCCTCTGTGTTAAAAGAAAAAAACCTCGGCACGATCGCCAGTTCAAAATAAAACCCTGGGTATACCCTCGTGTTATAAGCCCCATTTCTTTTATTTTAATTTCTTTGGGCCTCTAAATAGAGTGTAAGACCCACCCCCTTTCACATAAAAACTTTTTGGGCCTCACATATTGTATAAGTCTCTCTGTACAGTTTTTCAAAACAATGGTGCAATCATCGTTAAAACTTAGGCCTCTCCTTGAGCTGTAAGCCCCAACAATCTTTTCAAAGCACTTTCTCCTTTGATTATGAATATATGTTGTTACCAAAACTTTCTTTGTTGAACAACTAACAAAACAACATGGAAGCTCTACAACGGGTAAGTGTTTATCCGCTTTCATTTACCGCTTTCATATAAATATAACTGTATTGTGGGGCTGCTTCACTGTAAGTCTTCTTTCACATCCTTTTATATACTTGTCTTATATCCACTGAGTAAGACTAGTATAGTTATTTAGAGTTTTCCCCGGCAACTACGTCTAGCACTAGGTAAAGCCTTGTTGGTCACTCTTAAATACAAACAAAACTAAATCCCCCGTAGGATTCCAGATACAGTCTTCCCTTCTCTTGGGGTTAAACAATATGGAACAAAGAGAAAGGCAGTATTCTCGGTGAACCTTTTCTCAGACTGTCACCCTTAGAAATTGTCAAATAAACTCTACTCCCCGGAGTTGATCTATTCTCTGTGAATAGCATCTCTTGAGTTTCTTCCAAATTCTCGAACTTTCCTGGAATGAACTCTTCTCTGTGAATTACATTTCTTGAACTTCTCTTGGTTTGGGGACCCACAGGTTTCCTAAAAGCATCCCCGCCTCCTCTTGGGCGTTGTACAAGGACCCTTCGGCTTCTTAGAAGTTCTCATGCCTTCTCTTGGGCTTAATACAAGGACCCTGACGACCTCTTAAAGGTATAAGACAGAACTTAGTCATCCTTTGCTCGAGCAGTCTTTCCAGTGTCAAACCTCTGACCATTTTAGGGTTGATACTCCTCCTTAATGCCCGTGCCTCCTCTTGGGCATTGTACAATAGATAAAACTCTAGACTTGGACAGTCTAAACCCCCTTGAGTCTCAAAGACATTCTCAAGTTCCTTTCAAACCTAGGAAAAAACACTGATCACTTTGAAACCTGGTCTCTCTTATGAGAGTTCCCCACCTTTGGGCCTGCCTATGGATCTAATCCTCAGCAGTAAGATAGCCTCTTCTTGGGCTTTGTACAATGACTCTCCCCAGTGGAGCTAACCTTTTCAGACTCCCTTGTTGAGTCAGTCTCCCCTTTAGCCTCCGTCTTGGGCTTGGTACAAGACATATTAAAACACACTCTCTTGTTGAGTATAAAAGACTCTCTTGTTGAGTCAGTCTCCTTTTAGCCTCTGTCTTGGGCTTCATACAAGACACATATAAAAGACTCTCTTGTTGAGTCGATCTCCTTTTAACCTCCGTCTTGGGCTTCATACAAGACACATATAAAACACTCTCTTGTTGAGTCTATCTCCTTTTAGCCTCTATCATGGGCTTCGTACGAGACAGTAAAACACTCTCTTGTTGAGTATAAAAGACCCTCTTGTTGAGTCAAACATACTCTCTTGTTGAGTCAATCACCTGTCAAACAAACTCTCTTGTTGAGTCAACCTTTTTAGCCTCCGTCTTGGGCTTTATACAGGACAGATAAAAGTACTCTCTTGTTGAGTCAAACTCTTTCAGCCTCCATCTTGGGCTTCATACAAGATACATTCTCCCCAACGGAGTCAAAATCCCTTTTAGCCTCAATCTTGGGCGTTGTATAAGACAGAAGGAACGTTTGCCCCTGAAAAGTCAAATTTCCCGCCTCCTCTTAGGCTTTGTATAAGGAAACACCGGTTGAGTCAATCAACCTTTTAGCATCAAATTTGTGCCTTGCTCACAGCATACAAACATCAACAACTCCTCTTTAGAGATGACAAATTCTCTCTCATCCAAAACCCTTTAGCTTCACATCTTGAGCTTTGAACAAGATACAAACCACCTTTAGCTTCATGTCTTGGACTTTGAACAAGACACCAAAACAACCTTTTTCCTCCCAAAGAATAGGAGGAACTACGATCGCTCTGATTTCCCTGTTTCGTTAAACGGGAATACGTAGGCATAAGATTGAAAAAATCTTAGCGAGCATACTAAATAAAAAACCCAAAACCCAGTACCTTCATATATCCATCCAAAGCATCAGACCTAACACCTTACCAGAAACCTAGCCCATAGTCTAGACACTATTTTTAAGCAAATAACCCTAAAAAACGAACCCCTTTTGATAGCATCTGTAAACCAACAGTTTTGACTGTTTAACCTCAGTTTGCGAGCAGGGTTAATTGGAGACATCTATTTCCCTTCCTTAATCAGCTCAACAAGATAAAAAAAATGAATCGAACTATAGTACCAAAGCGATAGTGATTTGAAACCACAAAAACCGCGCTATAGAAAAATGGCGACCACAGTGGGAGGCATTCTTTCTAGCCCCTTAAATTCATAAAATACTACAGAAATGACGACTCTGCTGGGGAGTCATTGTCTGTATAGGATCATAAGACTAGAGGTCTAGGATGTTATGACAAATATATATACTGCTTTTCCTAATTGATATCTGTGTTTACTTTTCTGTAATGGGAATGCGTGTGATGCCGCATGTGGAAAGATTGAGTATACACCTAAGATAAGTGATGGAATTATACGGGTAATCTTACGGGGAGTGAATCCCAGTTAAGAGTTCCCGGTTGACCATCAAACTCAGTGGAGACTCCCTTTGCAGATACATTACCTATACGACTTCGGTTGTTGAAAGTAGTGTGGTCGATTGGGTTATCTGAGAAGCTGAGGTTTTTAGTAGACTGAAACCATTTTGTAGTGCGGAAGCTATCGGGAATAGTTGTCACGCGATACTACCCTCATTTGAGATCACTCTAAGATACATCGGCTCGCTGGCGATCTGCTTGCTGTTGTTATCCCAAGAGGGGTCAATGATTTTGCGGATAGGTACAAAAAATCACCAGTATAAACCTTTGGGGATGGGTAGAGCCTTCACTTCATGACACCGACCCTTTGACCCCATGTTTTTTCTATGTTTTTGTGTGCTGCATTCATACATTCATTTAAAAAACATTAAAAGAAAGAAAAAATTTCTCTTCTAGTCCCTCTTTTTCAAATTAAACTAAGACAATGATTGCAAATGTCAGATAAAGAGATTGCTAATGGATTTCGGTAGAAGAAAAACTCACAAGTATACCTTCAAGGTTCCAAAGTTAGAGGATTTAAGAGGTTTGGCGAGGATGATTACCAACCCTGAGGCTTTCAGAGCCAAGTATGGGGGACTGTTGTCCCTATTAAGGGTCCATGTAATTGAGGGAATCCTGTCTACACTCATTCAGTTCTACGATCCAGTTTATCACTATTTCACATTCCCGAATTATCAGCTAGCACCAAGACTGGAGGAGTACTCTCACCTGACTGATCTACATATCACTGATCAAGCTCCCTTTTCTGGACTGGAAGAAATTCCAAAAGATCAAACCATTGCAAGAGCAATTTATTTGGACGAGTCAGAAGTCAGGACTCACATGACCACCAAGGGTAGTATCCAAGGTTTGGCAGCCTAGTTTTTTATAAAGAAAGCCTTGTACTTTGCCAGTATAGGGAATGTGCCTGCTTTCGAGAGCATCTTTGTTTTGCTCACCTACGAGTTATTTTTGTTTCCCAACATCGATAACTTTGTAGATAATAATGCCATTAAGATATGTCTGATTGGAAATCACGTACCAACCTTACTCGCAGATGCGTATCATTCTGTACACTTAAGGAATTTACACAGTGGAGGAATGATTACATGTTATGTACCCCTGATATACAAATGGTTCATTTCCCATTTTCCAAAGTCTTCCGCATTTTGGGATCAAAGGAATACTTTACGTTGGTCGCAGAGAATCATGTCTCTTACCAACTCTGACATAGACTGGTACAATCAAATCTATGACGGGATCAGAATCATTGATCGTTGTGGATGTAAGACCCAAATTTTTGAGCCCTAAGATTCCACATATCATTCGCATCTCATTTTGCATCTTTACCACAAACAAGATCATGTTTTGGCTCCCTTGTCTCTCTCATTCTTTGGGTTTGTGCCTTGCAGGGTTTACTGAGCATCTGTGTCTTTCTTACTTGCCTTTATTTGCTTATGTTTACTAACCTTTAATCAAAATCCAAAAATATTTTGTTTTCTTTCACTAACATTTTCAGGGGAAGAACAGGTTAAAAATGCCAAAATAACAGTCCCTCAGCTCGAATGAATTTCATCTGATAAAGTCAAAGTTGGTCTGCACATAATTCAAAATCATCTGATCTAGAGTTCTCAAGTTTTTGATTGATCATTATTCAAGAGACTCCAAGGTTCATGTGTTTATTTCCATGCCTTCTTTGACAAAGCAAAAGAATCGAGCCGAACCACAGCAGTGCACTCAAAAGAGTAATTTTTTCAAAATTTGCACTGAGTAATCGGTTACTCAATTAGGGTAATCGATTACCCTCATGGAAATTTGAAAAAGAAAAGGCAGCAAATTTAAATTCAGCAATTGGCACCAATTTTCACCATTTGGATCACATGTGGAATATTCTAGACCATCTCATTTTAATTCCCCTACATCACTTTGATCATTTCCTACCATACACCTTCACTAATCACCACTCTTTTATGAATTTCCCTCCAAATTCAAATTCCAAGCCTAATTTTTATTTCCAAACCAAATTCCAATCCACCAAATTTTCCAAGCCTAAACTCTATAAATAGAGCCCTCATTTCATTCATTCTTCAAGCTTTTGAGAGCCAAAAAACCCCTTGCAAAATATCTCCCCAACTACCAAAATTCATCAAAAGCTCAATTTCTTCTTTCATAAGTTAGTAAGAATTCACATTGATTCTTACTAATTTAGAGCTAAACCTTCATCCATTCTTGTTTTTGTTCATAGATCAAGGCTTTGGAGTGTAGATCTTGCTGCAATTTGGAAGGATTTTCTGATTTGGAGTGGTAATTCACTTTCCACCATTGTTAAAGCTTCATATTCATCACTCAAGATGTAGATCCTTGGTGCTTTTTGTGGTTGATCCTTTGGATCATATGTTGTTGTTTGATCGCAGGTTTCTCTGTCTAATTTCATAGTAAAATTCGTGCAAATTCAGTTCATGATCATAAGGTGTTTGAAAAATGTTTTGAAAGAGGATCATGCTGGATTCTGCACCCTTTTTTGATTCTGTGTGCAGAGTAATTGGTTACTCACTTAGAGTAATCGATTACTCAGTGTAATTTTCATCAGAAACTGTGTTTTTAAAGCTGGTAATCGATTACTCACTTTGAGTAACCGATTACTCTGAAACAGAACTGAGTTTTTGGCTTGTTTTTGGGACTGTTTTGGTTGTTGTGCCATCTTTTTCCCTTTCCTTTGTTCTTATCCTTAGATCAAATAATTGTGTGGTTTAATTTGGATTTCTCTTCATCTATTTCTCTTTTATTTTAACCGATGAAAGTCTATTTGATCTTGGAATTCCTTTGTTGAATTTCGATCAAGACTAGATCGTTACCATTTTTCTTTTCGTGCAGTATTGCTTTCGGATGACGATTTACATATCGTTCATCTAGCATGCATTAGCACAAAGAGCTATTGACCGGCCTCATTGTAGGGTAGTTACACCGTAAATTACACGGCGATTGCTTAACATAGCGCAATATTTGTCCCACATCAGAAAACTATCAAGAATGTTGATTATTTGTCTTTTGGTTCAAAACTTATGAAACTTGTTGTTAGGAGGCTTTGGTCTTATCAATCCTCTAATGAGTTTTCATTAATCTTAACCTAAGTGCAATTATTCAATCATTATTGATCACTAACTCTAACAACTAATCACTAACTTTCTAACATTACTATTGTACTAATCATTTACAATTCCTTCTTGCTCCTTATCTCTTTTACTTTTATGCTTCATTTTTATCATTTCATATCATGTTTATGCTTCCGCAATTTTTCCTTTGTCTGTTAAACACATGTTTATGTTTATGCCTTTTTCTCTTTGTCCACTTGGACCAAAAACATTAATAAAGGCCAAAACCTCTAAAAAACTTGTGCTTCTAATCTTGGACTATGGTTACTATCCTTTGCAATGGACATGGAGTTTTGCACCTAGACCTTGGACTTCAATGCTATTCTTGAATCCTTGAACTTAGACCTTGGACATCCAATGTAATTCTTGGAACCTTGGACTTAGACTTAGGACCTTTCTCCCTTTGCTTTGGAATTATGGTTCGAAGACTTGGAAGCTTACTTTTGCGGTTAGATGTTTCTTATCCTTAGCTTTTACTTTATGCTCTAGGATAGTCACTTCTTCTCCTCCCCATTCTTCAATTTTAAAAAACTCTCTCCCATTTTCAAAACTTTCATGATTTCAAACCATCACCTCTTTCATAATCAAACCTTGACTTTTTCAAGTGATTTTACTCTTTTCTTTTCATTTCTTAACAAATGCTAAACTACATAAGCATATTGACACCTTTTTCAAAAGACTTTAAAAAACACCAAACTCATCAATCCCTTTTTGTGCCCTCGTGCACTTTTCCTTTAACTTTTTCATAAGTTTAGACATGATTCATTTCTTTAAGCGGAATTATTCGCTTGGAAATGACGACTTGTCTTTACATTTAAAATCAATCAAAAGAAACAAATTTCATTCTTTGTAGCATGAACTACGGGGTTTTGATCCTACATTGCACATCGTGGGTACGTAGGCATGAGGCGACGAGTCTCTTCAAACACAAAAATCTTAAAAACAATTTCTCTTCTCATCTCCTCAATCACTTTTCAAGCAAACCTTTTCAGACCAAAAGCGGTAGATATTTCAAAGGGTTCCTATAGGGTACTATAGACGTTTTGGGTGCTAATTCCTTCCCATTGCGTAACCAACCCCCCTTATCCAGTCTCTCTTCACTTGTTCTTATTTAGAGCTTGTGTAGGTTTTGTTCGCTCTTTTTTCTTTCCTTTTTTGGATAAAATAAAAGTGCGGTGGCGACTCTTGCTTTTCGAGTTAAGTTAATCAATAGCTTCCACTCACGATTTTGCCACTACAGAAAAGTGGAGACTCTGCTGGGGAAAGATTGACCTCTTGCTGGTCCATCCCTTGAAGGGTTTAGCCTACTTTGATTTATTTACTGCTTTTCGTCTGATTTGCTTGTTACTTGCTTGTTCTATTTGGGAATTCTTCTGTGTGGTGAGATAAGCCCAATACACAGGCTTAAGTGTGCACCTAAGACTAGGGTGGAAAGTAGTGGGACCTACGCGCCGTCTTGGTACGTTTGGTGTTCACAAAATTCACATCCAGACAAGGTTTTCTTGGGAGATATTCTGACGTGCGTGTCTTGCGCATTTCGGGGTGTTGACCTAGAGAGCCGTCGACTCTGGAGACCATTCCCGAGGACTCAGTTGAGGCACTCCTCCCAAGAGGTAGTAATGGCAGACCAGAAGTGGCAAACCCATTATGCTTCTTGATCCGAGGACCCGAAGCTGGGAACTTTAGAATCCTTTAACCCAACTTGTCCTTATTAGGACGTGGTGCGGTGGCTATTCAGGTGCAAACTTGAATTAGTTGTTACACGATACCACACTCAGACGAGACTCTCTTGAGAATATTATTGACTACCAAGCAGTTGGGAAATCGATAATATCCGAAGATGGGTTGTAGACTCTGGGAACTTCTTTAGAACCTTGTTCGGCAGGTGTTATACCCTTAGCACATACCTTTGTGGATTGGTTCTTACCCTTGACTTCATGCTCGTGACTTGAACCTTTGAACCCGTGTGCTTTGAGTGATCTTGTTTGTGGTTGCTGCATCCATGCACTCTTGCATCCATGAGCATACATATGCATTCTTCCAAGTTGTCTCAGAAACTCATTTCAACTGTCTCCTTCTTCAGTTATCTGTTCACCGTCAAGTTGTTTCCTCAACACAACTACGGAACTAGAGTTACCGTCAGATTGAGAATGGAAAACCAAGAACAACACAACGCCGAAGTCAGAATGGAAATTGATGAGTTGAAGGCCGGTATGACCAAGCTCACAGAAATGCTGCAAGTTCTGATTGCTAGAGGTGAGCCACCTCAGAGGACTGCGATTGTTGAAACTTCACCTGCTGCTGTTGACCCTCCACTGACTCGGCAACCAGCTTCTACTTGGCCAAAATTTGGGTTACCTCCGAATTACTCACCACCCTTTGCAACTACTCCTGTGTTTGTCTCGCCAGTATCTTCAGCTCCATTGTTCACTGAACCTCAGCCTGTTGTGCATTCTGTTGCTCAAGCTATTCCTGAGAATCCTTTCGTGTACCATGCTGCTGGTCCATAATCTGAAATTCAGGGAGAACCTGGATACATTGAAGAAGTCATAGAGTAATGGCAAACTCTAGACAAAAGGATAAGAGCCGTGGAAGGAAGTGATGTCTTTAGTGCGGCTGCAATGGACATGTGCTTGGTTTCCGATTTGGTTATTCCTCCAAAATTCAAAACTCCTAATTTTGAGAAATACAAGGGGCACACCAGTCCCACAACCCACTTGGTGATGTACTGCCGCAAGATGGCTGCTCATGCCAAAAATGACAAATTGCTCATTCACTGTTTCCAAGACAGCTTAAGTGGGGCTTCAATGAAATGGTATATGGGACTTGAGAAGAATCGTATCCAAAGCTGGATGGACTTGTCTGATGCTTTCTTAAAGCAATATAAGTATAATCTGGACATGGCACCTGACGCCGTCAATTGCAGAACATGTCTCAGAAAGAAAAAGAATCCTTTAAGGAGTACGCTCAGCGCTGGAGAGAGCTAGCTGCTCAAGTGGAGCCACCCTTGGCTGAAAAAGAATTGACTAGATTGTTCATTGACCCTCTTTAGCCACTCTTTTGGGAAAAGATGATAGGCAGTGTATCATCTGGTTTTGCTGACCTAGTCACTATTGGAGAAAGACTAGAAGAAGGTATCAAGAAAGGAAAGATTTCTAATACTGAAGCCTTTAGTGGTGCTAAAAAGTATGCTGGGAATTTTCAAAAGAAGAATGATGGCGATACCCATGCTATTTCAGTTGAAGGGAAACCTCGTCGCAGACAACAATAATATGTAGCTGTAGTTGCTCCTGTTGTTAATGCTAAACCAGCTCAAGCTCCTCGTCAAGCTGTTAGACAGAATCAGAATCGCAATAGGGTTAACTTTGATCCTATTCCGATGTCCTACACTGAGTTGTATCCATGTCTTGTTTAGAAAGGCTTGATTACAATGAGGGATCTACCTCCTCCTCCAAATCCTCTCCCAGCCGGCTATAGGGCTGATCTTCACTGTGAGTTCCATCGAGGTGGGGCATGCCATAACTTAGAAGGTTACTATGCATTGAAAGCTAGAGTACAAGAATTGGTGAACTCAAAGATTCTGTCCTTTGCTGATGATAATCCCAATGTTGTCAACAATCCTTTCCCAGAGCATGCCAAGTGAAGTTTGAGTCAGTTCAGACGGATCATCTCCTAAAGCCAGTGTTTCAGACAGGACAACTCATCCTTGTTGCTGATTAGTCACTAGGCCTTGTTTCTTTCTACTTGCATTTTTCCTTGAATGTATTGACTGTTTGCTTTCAAACTTTATTTTTACTTTCATGGTAATTTCAATGAAATGAGCATTGCAATGTTTGATTCAATTCATTTATATCCACTGTGTGCATCTTTATGCTTTCTTTTTAATATTTCTCCTATTCACTTTCTTTATCAGTTTTTGTTCATGCAAAGATTGGAGGGAGGATAATGAAAACGAAATACCTAAATATGCTAAATTGTATGCTTTCAATTAAAACTTGGCTGAGGATGTACAGGCATTGTTTCAACTCCCAAACACCGGAGAAATAAGGAAGTTAATCCTTTGTCAACCCCTTCGAGCCTAGAAGTTGGAGTTTCTTTCTGTATGAAAAAACCCGCAATTTAACCTGGGGATGGGTAGTTCTCAGTTAATTTGACTGTGCATTCAAGACGCCTTCCAATAAAGATTGCAATTACAAGCTTTCCTTCGCACACATCAAAGAAGTGTCGAAGATGTCTTTCAAATCAAAAGCCAATGATGGTTCACCGTAATCATTAAGCCAGGCAGTCACGATCTTTCAAAAAAAAAGAAGAACAAATAAAAAAAATCATCAAAAGAAAAGCCCGTTAAGTCAAAACCTATGAAGGAGACTTAAGCAAAAAGTTGGGGCATCCCGCTGATTGTAAGCTCAAATGACACAGTTCAGGCAAAAGTTAGGGATAACAAAAGAAAAATCAAGAGGTTACCAAAATCCTCAAAGACAAAACTGAGGTCCTCATCAAAAACAACAAAATGTTGTAAGAAAGAGTGACTGCCGTCTCAAAAATCTTTTGAGCCATCATCATAACTGTGTTGCAATTCCAAAATCTCTTGGAACCTGAATGCATAGTTTGAATTAACTGAGCATAGGACTGGAGATCATCATGAAGAATGGGTTGGGTACAAATAAACTTTGAGCCTATATCCTTTGTTTCAAAAACCGTGAACCAGACCACGTTACAACCTTCAAAAGACCTAATTGAAGCCAGGTTTCTTTTGAAAGCATATTTCAGCAAGGTTGCGTAAACTAACTCCTATGTTTGTTGCCAATCATTTGCTTTGATGTCTCACCTTTGCTTTCTCTTTCACTTTGCATGTCTAAACCGCTGTGTTTTGACAAGTGATTCATTTGCTTTACATCAATAATATCATTCCAAAAATGATTTTTGATTTCAAAATTGCATTGAGCTTTGCATTAAAATTACCATGTTTGTTTGAATGATCTTATTTGCAGGCAAACTTTCCTCATCTAGAAATTTTCAAACAGTTGAGAAACTTGGTCAGTGATCCTATCAGGGGCACATTACTTCCAGATCCTGTTGAGAATCAGTTCAAGATTTGTCGCTTAGTGCAAGTCATTCTCAGAATTGGTTAACCAGAAGATCTCTTTCAAGACCCATACTGAGTGTAGCCTTCTCAACTCTAATTTCAAGAACTGAAGCCATTATCAGTTCATCCCCAACAATAGTCAAGCTGAAGCCATGATCAGTCTATCCTCAGCAATCATTTCAAGAATTGAAGCCATGATCAGTTTATCCCCAGCAACTGAAGCCATGATCAGTTTATCCTCAACATTTATTTCAAGAATTGAAGCCATGATCAGTTCATTCTTCCCCTGAAGCAGTCAAACTGAAGCTATGATCAGTTTATCCTCACCAGTCAATCAATCTGAAGCAATCTTCTTCAAGAATCCTCAAGATGTCTTTCCTCAAAAGACCACCAGTCTGATACAATTCATAAGTGTGACAGAGATGTGTTCAACATCTTCTCTCCAAGCAGAGTGGGCATCGTTCCCTGTGTTGAGGAATCCGAGTTCTTTTCTTCCCTCACAGAAGAGTCTATCTTGGTTGTCTTTATCATATGCATTGCATACATAAATCATTCATATATCATGCATAGGAAGATTTTCATAGCTTGAAGTGTGCTTCACGCTCATACGCATTTCCTGAGGTCCTGTTGCTTTTGACATCTTACCTTGTAATCAAAGCCCAACTTACTTGGCACCTACCAAAACTTTTACCTGCCTTCTCATTCAGTGTCATTCATGAATGTTGTCGTTTACCTGTCTTCTTTCATTCCAGTGCTATTCCTGGATGTCTTGCCTGTTTTCTTTCTTTCCAGTGCCATTCCTGGATGTTGTCGTTTCCCTGTGCATCTTGTCTTATTGTTAGATGTTTGTTTTCTTCCATTCCAGTGCTATTCCTGGATCTTTGTATTTCTTTCACTCCAGTGTCATTCCTGGATGTTGGTCTCTTTTGATCTCTAGTGCCATTCCTGGATACCTTGTTCCTCTTGTTTCTCCCAGTGCTATTCCTGGAAGTCTTTTCTCTGTTTTGTAATCCCCATCAGATTTGCTTGGATATCTTTCAATGCCATTCCTGAAAGTTTTATCTGTTAATTTAGTGCCATTCCTGAATGAGTTTCACCTTTTCTTTCAGTGCCATTCCTGAATGCAATGATTTACCTTTACTTTTCAGTGCCATCATTCAATGCCATTCTTGGATGTAGTGATTTACTTTTACCTTTCAGTGCCATTCCTGAAAGTCCCTACACACTTTATTCAATACCAGTCTTGGATATCGTGAACCCTTTTTAGCCAATACCATTCTTGGATACTTCTGATGTATTTTCCTGAACTTTTCTCACTTTATCCAATGCCATTCTTGGATGTTGAGATTCCTTTTGTCCAATGCCATTCTTGGACGCCTTTTCCCCAGCCAAGTCCAATGTTATTCTTGGATATCTCTGATGTTTACCTATGTTATCCAATGCCATTGTTGGATGTCTCCTGTGAAGTTTTTCAAATGGAATTTTGTTTATATCCAATGCTATTCTTGGATGACTCTGATGTTTGTTGTTGCCTCATTCAATGCCATTCTTGAATGTTGTAGTTCTTTTTATCCAATGCCATTCTTGGATATCTTAGCCCCAATATAGTGTTTTTCACCTCCATTCAATGCTATTCTTGGATGACGCTGTTGTTTTTATGAGAAACTTTCTTGTCATTGTCCAATGCCATTCTTGGACATCTTTTGACATACCTTTTTGTCTCGTTTGTAGTTTCCATCCAATGCCATTCTTGGATGTTACTACTTGTCTTCCCAGGGTCTTGTCCCTCTCTTTCCAACTATTGATGGATACTTCTTGTCACCTTGACAAATATCCAGAAATAACTTGTGTTCCCCGGCGTGTCTTTTCGCGTCATCTCTCTCAATATACCGTAAATCCCTTGTTTTTGTCTCCCCGCAATGTGTTTTATCATTTGCATTCATTTCATCTTGTGGCATCTTAGGGCTAAAAAATATAGCATTTTGTATTTAAGTATCTTCATATCTCCCGATAGAAGAGACTTAAATAGGGGCAGCTGTAAGACCCTAATTTTTGACCCCTAAGATTCCACATATCATTCGCATCTCATTTTACATTTTTACCACAAACAAGATCATGTTTTGGTTCCCTTGTCTCTCTCATTCTTTGGGTTTGTGCCTTGCAGGGTTTACTGAGCATCTGTGTCTTTCTTACTTGCCTTTATTTGCTTATGTTTACTAACCTTTAATCAAAATCCAAAAATATTTTGTTTTCTTTCACTAACATTTTCATGGGAAGAACAGGTTAAAAATGCCAAAATAACAGTCCCTCAGCTCGAATGAATTTCATCTGATAAAGTCAAAGTTGGTCTGCACACAATTCAAAATCATCTGATCTAGAGTTCTCAAGTTTTTGATTGATCATTATTCAAGAGACTCCAAGGTTCATGTGTTTATTTCCATGCCTTCTTTGACAAAGCAAAAGAATCGAGCCGAACCACAGTAGTGAACTCAAAAGAGCAATTTTTTCAAAATTTGCACTGATTAATCAGTTACTCAATTAGGGTAATCGATTACCCTCGTGGAAATTTGAAAAAAAATGGCAGCAAATTTAAATTCAGCAATTGGCACCAATTTTCACCATTTAGATCACATGTGGAATATTCTAGACCATCTCATTTTAATTCCCTTACATCACTTTGATCATTTCCTACCATACACCTTCACTAATCACCACTCTTTTATGAATTTCCCTCCAAATTCAAATTCCAAGCCTAATTTTTATTTCCAAACCAAATTCCAATCCACCAAATTTTCCAAGCCTAAACTCTATAAATAGAGCCATCATTTCATTCATTCTTCAAGCTTTTGAGAGCCAAAAAACCCCTTGCAAAATATCTCCCTAACTACCAAAATTCACCAAAAGCTCAATTTCTTCTTTCATAAGTTAGTAAGAATTCACATTGATTCTTACTAATTTAGAGCTAAACCTTCATCCATTCTTGTTTTTGTTCATAGATCAAGGCTTTGGAGTGTAGATCTTGCTGCAATTTGGAAGGATTTTCTGATTTGGAGTGGTAGTTCACTTTCCACCATTGTTAAAGCTTCATATTCATCACTCAAGATGTAGATCCTTGGTGCTTTTTGTGGTTGATCCTTTGGATCATATGTTGTTGTTTGATCGCAGGTTTCTCTGTCTAATTTCATTGTAAAATTCGTGCAAATTCAGTTCATGATCATAAGGTGTTTGAAAAATGTTTTGAAAGAGGATCATGCTGGATTCTGCACCCTTTTTTGATTCTGTGCGGAGAGTAATTGGTTACTCACTTAGAGTAATCGATTACTCAGTGTAATTTTCATCAGAAACTGTGTTTTAAAAGCTGGTAATCGATTACTCACTTTGAGTAACCGATTACTCTGAAACAGAACTGAGTTTTTAGCTTGTTTTTGGGACTGTTTTGGTTGTTGTGCCATCTTCTTCCCTTTCCTTTATTCTTAGCCTTAGATCACATAATTGTGTGGTTTAATTTGGCTTTCTCTTCATCTATTTCTCTTTTATTTTGATCGATGAAAGTCTATTTGATCTTGGAATTCCTTTGTTGAATTTCGATCAAGACTAGATCGCTACCATATTTCTTTTCGTGCGGTATTGCTTTCGGATGACGATTTACATATCGTTCATCTAGCATGCATTAGCACAAAGAGCTATTGACCGGCCTCATTGTAGGGTAATTACTCTGTAAATTACTCGGCGATTGCTTAACATAGAACAATATTTGTCCCGCATCGAAAAACTATCAAGAATGTTGATTATTTGTCTTTTGGTTCAAAACTTATGAAACTTGTTGTTAGGAGGCTTTGGTCTTATGAATCCTCTAATGAGTTTTCATTAATCTTGACCTAAGTGCAATTATTCAATCATTATTGATCACTAACTCTAACAACTAATCACTAACTTTCTAACATTACTATTGTACTAATCATTTACAATTCCTTCTTGCTCCTTATCTCTTTTACTTTTATGCTTCATTTTTATCATTTCATATCATGTTTATGCTTCCGCAATTTTTCCTTTGTCCGTTGGACACATGTTTATGTTTATGTCTTTTTCTCTTTGTCCACTTGGACCAAAAACATTAATAAAGGCCAAAAACTCTAGAAAACTTGTGCTTCAAATCTTGGACTATGGTTACTATTCTTTGCAATGGACATGGAGTTTTGCACCTAGACCTTGGACTTCAATGCTATTCTTGAATCCTTGAACTTAGACCTTGGACATCCAATGCAATTCTTGGAACCTTGGACTTAGACTTATGACCTTTCTCCCTTTGCTTTGGAATTATGGTTCGAAGACTTGGAAGCTTACTTTTGCGGTTAGATGTTTCTTATCCTTAGCTTTTAGTTTATGCTCTAGGATAGTCACTTCTTCTCCTCCCCATTCTTCAATTTTCAAAAACTCTCTCCCTTTTTCAAAACTTTCTTGATTTCAAACCATCACCTCTTTCATAATCAAACGTTGACTTTTTCAAGTGATTTTACTCTTTTCTTTTCATTTCTTAACAAATACTAAACTACATAAGCATATTGACACCTTTTTCAAAAGACTTTAAAAAACACCAAACTCATCAATCTCTTTTTGTGCCCTCGTGCACTTTTCCTTTAACTTTTTCATAAGTTTAGACATGATTCATTTCTTTAAGCGGAATTATTAGCTTGGAAATGACGACTTGTCTTTACATTTAAAATCAATCAAAACAAACAAATTTCATTCTTTGTACCACGAAGTACGGGGTTTTGATCCTACATTTCATATCGTGGGTACGTAGGCATGAGGCGACGAGTCTCTTCAAACACAAAAATATTAAAAACAATTTCTCTTCTCATCTCCTCAATCACTTTTCAAGCAAACCTTTTCAGACCAAAAACGATAGATATTTCAAAGGGTTCCTATAGGGTACTATAGACGTTTTGGGTGTTAATACCTTCCCATTGCGTAACCAACCCCCCTTATCCAGTCTCTCTTCACTTGTTCTTATTTAGAGCTTGTGTAGGTTTTGTTCGCTCTTTTTCCTTTCCTTTTTTTGGATAAAATAAAAGTGCGGTGGCGACTCTTGCTTTTCGAGTTAAGTTAATCAATAGCTTACACTCACGATTTTGCCGCTACAGTGGAAACTTCCCAAATGTACCCCTTATAGGAACTAAGGGAGGAATCAACTATCATCCAATTTTAGTTCGTCGTCAATTCGGATACCCGATGAGGTATGTCCCGTGGAATGCTCATCTGGAAGGTCTTTTCTTCAAGGAAGGATAAAATAACAGGGCACTAAAGACAAAAATAATGCATGCTTGGAAACATGTTCGTAGGAAAGGAAGAGAGTCTCTAGGAAAACCAGATTGTGTCTCGGTGGAGCCTTATCTCCACTGGGTGCAATCTAGAGCTCTCAAGCTGAGGATGCCTTACCCTCGTCAGGAAGTTCTTCCATTAAGGGACTCTGTCCTTTATTTTATGTCTGATACGGAAAAACTTCAAGTTACTCTCAACAAAGTTCAACCGGAGAAGAGGTCTTGGAGGAACAAGTATCACATTCTCAATGTGGAGTGTAAGAAAATACAGCAACTACTGAAAGATAAAGATGCTCTGATCGAGATTTTAGAGCAACATGCTGTAGAAAATCAGGATGACCAGAGGAATTTGCTCACTCCTTTCACTTGGGAAAGGAATGACAACCTGACAACGGCTCAAGAGCCCCGGTCAAAGAAAAGGAAAGCACAAAAACCAGCACCTGAGCTCTCCTCAGAGAGGACTCGGGACCCATTATTTTAGAGATTTCCTTTTACAGAAATTTATAATCTATTGTATTTCCATTCCGCAATCTTTGAATTCAATAAAACGGGCTCTCCCCACTGTTTGATATTTGCAATCCAAATTGTTGATGTTTCTTTTGATTAAACAAAAAAATGATTAATATAATCATTACATATCATTAATCATTCTCGCGTAACCGTATTCTTCTTCCCTACAAATCTCACGTTTATGTCTCGATTCTAGAGTCAAAGTGTCTCATTCGTACAATACTCAGGCCAATCGACACAAAAAGATGGATGATCTCGAGGAAGAGAACAGAGAGTTGAGAGAAGAGATCGACACTCGGAAAGAGGATCTGAGAAAGCTTCATAACGACATGCAAGCTCTAGCAGAAGCTCAGATGCAACAACAAAGGACTGTGATCTCAGAGATCACATCAACGCCCATAGTGGAGAAGTATGATCCTAGGTACAAAATGCGAAAAGATCGTCCCTGGGGCATGCCTATTAACTATATCCCAGAAGGATATGTTCCGCCGATCACTGAGGATCAGGGAACCACAGTAGGAACCGCTGGGCCTGAAGGTTATGAACTTCGGGAAAGCGAAGATGCCAGGGGCATGACAGCAACTCCTGAAGGTTACAAACTTCGGGAGAGGGAAGGACCTAGAGTCACTGCCATGATGACTATACCACCACCCGTGGTACACACTGTCCCGGAAGGACAGATTCCACAGATACCTTATGGCAGAAACGAAAGTATGTTCGACAGAATGAATGAGTTCCAGGAACAGTTCCTGGAGATGCAGAAAGAGCTGCAAGCCCTTCGCGGTCAGGATCTATTCGGAAAAGACGCCGCAGACCTTTGTTTGGTCCCCAATGTGAATGTTCCGCACAAGTTCAAGGTTCCCGAATTTGAAAAGTACAAGGGTAACTCTTGCCCTCAAAGCCATTTGGTGATGTAACGGCGAATGTCAACTCACACAAAGAACCAGGAGCTGCTGATTCACTACTTTCAGGATAGTTTAACCGGTGCCGAACTCAAATGGTACATGGGTTTAAACCGCACTAAGATCGATACTTTTAGAGATCTTGGCGCTGGTTTCGTTCAGCAGTATAAGTATAACCTGGACATGGCACCGGACAAAGAGCAACTCAGATCGATGTCACAAAAGGACAAGGAAACCTTTAAGGAGTACACTCAGAGATGGCGTGAAATCGCCGCCCAGATTTGTCCACCTCTTGAGGAAAAAGAGATGACAAAGATCTTCTTGAAAACTTTAAGCTCATTTTATTACGACAAAATGGTTGCCAGTGCGCCCAGTGACTTCACCGAGATGGTGGGCATGGGAGTTAGTCTTGAGGAAGTAGTCCGAGAAGGACGTTTAGTTAAAGACGCTGGACCATCAAGTAGTACAAAAAGATACGGTAGTGCTCTCCCTAAGAAAAAAGAGCAGGATATTGGGAATATCTCTCTCGGAAAGCAAAGGCGATGATACCAACCAGTAGCAGCTGTAACTCCTGCTATCAACCCTGCGCCTGTTCCTACGTATCAATCTCAGGTTGCGCAAAGCCAACATAATCAACAGTAATATCAGCAAAGGACACAACAACCTCTTCAGCAGGCTCGTCCTCCATATAACAACCACCAGGGTTCGACCCTATACCAATGTTGTACGCAGAATTGTTTCCACTCTTACTGGTCAAAGGGCATGTCCAAACCAGGTCTCCTCTTACAGTACTGGAAAATCTGCCTTTTTGGTTCAAAGCGGATCAGACTTGTCCTTACCATCAAGGAGGACCAGGGCATAACATAGAAAACTGTCTCAGTCTCAAATCCGACGTACAAAAGCTTGTTAGGAGAGGGGTCTTATCTTTCAAAGATATGAATCCAAATGCTCTCACAAACCCGTTACCTCAACACGAGAAAGCTGCGGTAAATTTAATAGAGGGAGAGTCTAACGACAGCTATCAAATTCATGATATACTCTTATTGAGGACCAATCTGGTCAAGATGCATCACAAACAGAGTGGGTATGGCCATATACCACCTCATAGTTATCATCATTGTGATATCTGCTCTAAAGACAATCAAGGATGTTCGGTGGTGCAATCAGCTCTACAGGAACAATTGGATCTCAGATGGATCCAAGAGCATCGAGTTCGTGGGATCAACGTGACTTACATGAATTCCAACATCATTCAGAGCCACGACATCCGTGCGATGAATGTCAACTTGGTGGCAATGCACTCAAGGCAAAGCCAGTATCATAATCTGTCGTGGCACGATTACAATTCCTGTCTGATTTGCTCGGTAAACAAACGGGGATGCTCTTTTGTACAAGAGGACCTCCAACGTCAGATGGATCTTGGATGGATCCAGGACTACCATTATAGAAATCAGTATCAAGTGAATATGATTCAAATCTTCGATATTCGCTTGATGAATATCAGCTTGGTAGAATTACACGCAGAGCAAGTCCAGCTCAGTTTTCTGACTTCGCATAATTACCAGAGCTGTAAAGGATGTTGTGAGAGTGACCAGGGATGTGCTCTCATTCAAAGAACTTTGCAACACTTTTTAAATCATTGGTGGCTTCCGATCTATCTAGATGAAGACACGCAATAAGTCAGTATGATCGACGGAAACCCTACTAGGCGTTATAGTCAGGATGTTCGATCAATGGAAATAGATCTAGTAAGGTTACACTGCATTCAAAGCGGACGTGGCCAGGTGCCACCACATAATTACGAACACTGTAGGCTCTGCTCAGAAAATAATCAAGGACGTTACCTCGTGCGAGCAGCCCTTCAGAGTCAGTTGGACCGCAACGACATTCAACAATATTCAGTTTCGGGGTCCATTAATTGGACGCCAAACAATTTCGCTGACCAGATCAAACATGTGGTTGTAATCTCTGATCCTAAGAGGACCAAGGATGTTCTTACCATCATCCCTCTACTAGACGAATCAAAGGTTCATAACCAGGAACTGATTGAAGTCACCTACGACAGTCAGAAAAATCAGAAGGCTCCTGTAGTTATCTACCTACCGGGACCATTACCGTTTGAATCAAATAAGGCGATCCCTTACAAATACGGTGCAACAAAAATTAAGAATGGAAAGGAAATTCCATTACCCTCCGTCGTGAATATTGCAGACATCAGCCGAGTAACACGGAGCAGTCGAATCTTCAACCGAAGAGTTAGAGAACCCAGCAAAGAAAAGGAACCTCAAACAGAAGTTCCCGATCAACCAGTCCGTCAGTCAAGTGATCCCAACCTTTCAAAGAACGATGATGAGATACTGGAGCTCATCCAAAGGAGTGAATACAACATTGTTGATCTACTGTTACAAACTCCTTCAAAGATCTCTGTGTTATCTCTTTTACCCAGTTCCGAAGCCCACAGAGAGGCTCTACAGAAAATCTTAGAGCAGGCCTTTGTGGAACAGGATGTGTGAATATGACAGTTCGATAGCATCGTCTCTAACATCACTTCCTGCAACAACTTGGGGTTTAGTGATGAGGAATTTCCAGAAGAAGGCAAAAGTCACAACATGGCGCTTAATATCACAGTTAACAGCCAGGACGATGCTTTAGCCAGCGTACTGGTAGATACTTGATTGGCTCTCAACATTATGCCGAAGTCCACTCTAATGTGATTATCATTCAAAGGATCCCCAATGAGGGGCAGTGAGGTCATCGTCAAAGCATTTGAAGGGTCTCAGAAAGCAGTTATCGGCGAAGTCTACCTTTCCATAACTATCGGTCCTCACACTTTCCAGGTCACTTTCCAGGTCATGGACGTCCGAGCAATATACAGCTATTTATTGGGAAGACCTTGGATACACCAGGCTGGGGCAGTCACTTCGACACTGCACCAGAAACTGAAGTTCGTCAAGAACGGTCAACTAGTCACGGTCTGTGGAGAACAAGCCTTGATCGTGAGTAACCTTTCATTATCCACTTGTGTAGAACCCGAGGAGGTTATTGGAACTCAGTTCCAAGTACTTTTGATGAGCAATGAGAATCAATCAGAGAAAGGAACCTCTATTTCCTCATATAGAGATGCTCTCGAAGTGATCAAAAGTAACAATGCAAAAGGATGGGGACAACTTGTCATTCCTACTGATAACAAAGCAAAGAAGGGTCTTGGTTTTTCTTCAACCTATACCCAGAATGCTACTAACGATGAAAGTTTTCATCCCATTCAGGATTTCTTTTGTAACACCCCAATTCCCATCGCGAATAAATAATACATAATTAAATCAGAGTAAATAAAAATTTATTTTTCCGACAGAAACAAGGATGCAACATTTAAAGAAAGAAAACACAATCCCTGCTCATAAATTTGATACATAACACAAAATGGAATAAACATAAAAGGGAAACTTTTCCAACAAATGGAAAGTTCAATTATGGAATAAAGCGGAAAGATCCATAACTGACTTGTTTTACAAAATAAATTATTTTATAACATCAAAATATTCATACAAAGGTAATACAAAATATATCCAACAAATGTATACATATATAACAAAAGCGTTCCCCGACTCCCGTGTTACGAATCAGAGCACACAGACCGACAAAAGGATGGAGAACTAAGCTTCACAAAAGCCTCCAAGACACTAATCTGCAATTGCCTCATAAAGCAACAAACCACAGCAGAAGGGTGAGAAATAATAACTAAATCAAGATTGCATAATAATATGCAAACACATAAAAATTCACATGCATAGTTATTCTCACCACAAACATCACATACTAATACATATTGCATGCCACAAATACATAACATATATCACTTATTCCAACATAATCACATATTCGCACATAAGGCATACCAAAGTTATGACATATGGAAACACACCACCACATCACATATATTCATGTATAGCATACCATAGATAATTAATACAATCATTGTAAGGTACAACATCCCCACAAAACATAGCATATGTCTATACATAAAACATATCATCCATAACCAATGCATTTATCACATATGCACATCAATTCACCAATCCAAACACAAACTCAACACATAATCAATCAATTCACAATCTTCCACACATAATCAATACATTCATAATTTTCCACACATAATCAATCCATTCATGATTTATGCAAATGCAAAGAGACCGGCACAACGACTCTATGCAAATGCAATGCGTTACCATCCATCCATCAATCTCATCATCAGTTCACTCAAGAACTATTGGAATCATTGCTTGTTACTTAGTGTAACTCCCCGTCGGGCAAACGATGTTCCCCGTCGCTTTAGGTCTTCTCGGTATAAGGCTCACGACGTTTATGGATCGCTTTAGGTCCTCTCGGTATAAGGCTCACGATCCGATCGCTTTAGGTCCTCTTTGTATAAGGCTTACGATCATCTATAACGTCGCTTTAGTTCCTCTCCGTATAAGGCTCACAACCATTATAGCAGATTCCCTCTGGAATCGTTTCGTCGCTCACACCCACTAGGGCACACAACATCACAAGAATGCATATCATGATGCTTGGCATACAATGACTCATGACAATCAAATGCATACATATACACATCCATGTGAACCATTCCAACATCAATAATCATGCATTGCAATCAAACCCAAAACAATGCATTTCATCATAATCCATAAACCACAACAATTATCATTTTAGCATATACACTCATATCAGTTCACATCAAGAATTACTCACCATCAACCACAACAATTACAACAACTTATCACATGCTTCAACATCATATATAAACCACAAAACATCATAACAACATACATTGATATTCAATCAAACAATGTATTTTGCCACACAACAACATAATTATCACATGCATCAACAACATATAAACCACATAAAAGCTCCAAGTTATATAACAATAGAAAAACACACGGTAAAACACCAACCGCACGCATTTAACGCGATAAAAACCCGACAACCCAACACTTTTACAAAACCACGACTTAAATAATTCCTATACTGCACTCCAAACCATTTTTAATAGAAAAAATATTTCATTAGCTTCCCAACGCTTCGAACAGGGGTCAAAACGGACTTACGGTTCAAAAGTTATGACGAAAATACGAAAACAATATATTTGCTGTCCCAGACAAATTCGTCTGGCGAATCCCTGGCGAAGCAGACTCGCCACTAGCTCGCCTGGCGAATCTGGAGGAACCAGAATTCTTCCAAAACGTGTTTGGGACCTAAAAATGATCAAAACCTTCAACCCACATGATATTATTGCACCCAATGACCCAAAACAACATGTTATAACACATTTAGGCATGCATTTCATCGATTTCTACTCATTGTTCATAAATCTAGCCTAATTGAAACTAGAAGAAAATAACCAAAATAATCCAAGAAAACATACACATATACATATACAAGTAAGATATAATCAAAACTTCTCACCCTTACCCGATTAATCGCAATTGAAACGGAGTTTCTTCACTTTTTCCTCTTTCTCCTCTTCTCTCTTTTTCCTTCTCTTCTCTTTCTCTTTTCTTTCTTTTCTTTTCCTTTCTCTCTTTTTCTCTCTATTTCTCTTTTTATATAAATATCTAACTAATTAAATGACCATTTTACCATTACGCTCAAATATCTCCCAAACGCTCTCAAAATGCGATAAAACATAAACATACCGATAAAAAAGATATCGTGCAATAAAAGTTAAAAAGAAAAATATAATGTAATGCAAATATTTTACCTATCAGGGAAATTAACCAATTAACTCAATTAGCAGGTAAAATACAATAAATTCACATATTTCACAAAATTCACATAAATGAAATAAATAAATACAATTAAACAAATCGGGGCGTTACAATTCTCCCCCACTTAGACATTTTCGTCCTCGAAAATATAACTGAGACGAACAACTCCGGATACGACTCTCGCTACCAACCAACTAACTAACATGCCAACACTAGGCACACCACGAATAACACAAACTGACAAACCACCTTGCTAACAACAACTACAACAACGACACGACAACGACGACAACTACAACGACAAGATGCAAAGACCATACAATGCACTTGACGACTAACTCACGACTCAAAGAAAACCATGTTGCCAACACCCAGGTAACACTCCCCTAATCTCCCACAAGGAATTATCTACCCGCACTCGAACCATCACCATGGAAATGAGGCAATAACAAGGACAAGAACCTAAAGTCCCACGACACCACGTCGTCTCAACAACATCAACAAAACCAGAATACCAAACATAACATCAATACAACAACGTTGTGATTTACCCACCAAACATGTAACTAATACAATCATTTACATATTAGTACATGATTAATATTGGAACCTTCCACCTATCACTTCCATTATAGAACATCCCACGGTCTCATCCTTCCTACCGTTTTCCACTGTTCAACCTTCGAACTCTATCAAGTCACACACCAGACACAAGTCTCTGAACTGCTCAAATAATTCTAATTCCCTGACCATCAAAACAGACATGTATAAAAACTTTCGACTTAGCTCATCACGCACGACATTAACTTTACCAATAGGATAATTCCAGCTAAAGTCACAACTCATCACAAATTCCAACCATCTTCGCTGTCTCATACTATATTCCTTCCGACCAACCAGGTACTCAATGTTCTTGTGATTACTAAACACTTCAAACTCAAAACCATAAAGATAATACCTCCAAATTTTCCAACACAATACAACCGCAACCAATTCCAAATCTTGAATAGTATAGATCCTCTTATGAATCCTCAATTGGTTTAAAGCATAAGCCACGACTTTACCATCTTGCATTAACACGCTGACTAAACTCATCAAGGACACATCACAATACCTCACCAACGGTTTATTAGGATCACACAGAATCAAAACTGAAGCCGTAGACAAATTCTACTTTAACCCTCTCAAACTTTCCTCACAATAAACATCCAAAGCAAACGACTTACCCTCTGCAAGTCAACTGAAGTAACGAAAATGCTAACTTGGAAAAGCTTTCCATAACCTCCGGTAATAACCACTAAGGTCCAAAAAGCTTCTAATCACCTTAACCGACTTCGGAGCCTCTCAATGTAGAACTGTATCTATTTTGGATAAATACACAACAATACCACCATCGGAAATAACATAACCAAGAAAACTAACCTCTTTCAATCAAAATTCTCACTTCGATAATTTAGCAGAAAGCTCCCTCTCTTTCAACCCTTGTAACTCAATCCTCAAATACTCTACATACTCATCCTTTGATTTAAAATAAATCAGAATATCCCCAATGAACACCACTCCGAACTTATCCAATTAAATATGGAAGATACGATTCATATACTCCACAAACATTCCAGACGCATTACTAACACCGAACAACATCACTGTACATTGTAATGCCTAACTAAACCAACCCTCATCCAAACTTGTCCAAACTCACATACAAGCTTAATCGAGTAAATAACAACCTATTCCGATGATAACAAACCTAACCAGTCACATGAAATCGATCAAAGTCTCAACTCACAAAATTCACCACTCTTATCGAACGTTCCAACCAAATTCCAAAAGATATAAATTCTTAAAGTTTTTGCAAAATTCTTCACTGGGTAATTCTAACACCAACATCCAATATCCCATCCGGAAACACATCTGGAAATCACGCACAACTGGCAGCCCTTCACTCTGGCTTTCCTGCCAATTCCAGAACACTATTATCACAAATATAACAAACTCCTTGGTTTCATCGCCTAAGAGTTTTTCTACTCACTTAGCAGATCCAAACCTCAGATCTTCACCTTCATCAAATTTGAGTTCACACTCTACTCTCTGAGAACAACCATTAACGTTACCCAATCGTTCTCTCTCAATGACTTCCCAACTGGACCAACATACCAAAACCTCTAATCCATCTCATAAACAATAATTTAACTTTCCACAGCATAGAACACTTTCATAGCTTCATATCGATATAAAGAACGCTTAAATTGGACCCCCGAGTCAAAAGATATGAATTTTTTATGGAAAGTCAATTATTGGAAAACAGCCAGATCCGCCTGGCGAGTAAGGATTTCGCTTGGCGAATACCTCTTCGCCAGCCCTTCGCCTGGCGAACCAGTGACGAAACCTGATTTTTTTGAAAACCCAAACTTCCAGTAGCTACACATGTTCTGCCTCTTGAATTTCGCCTGGCGATTTAGAATTCCGCCTGGCGAATCCCTCTTCACCAGCACTTCGCCCGGCGATCCAATGGCGAGACCCCATTCGCCTGGCGATTCCTGATTCTCCTAGCGAATCGCACCAGAAGCAGAATTTTCTGCTGTGTTTTTCATGGTTTCCACACCTCAAAATCCACCTCTTCCAAACCAACACATTTTCAAATTCCAAACAATTCATTACACACACTATCAAAGCCAGAAAGACACGTCTATCCCATCCAACATAATTCCGTCTACTATCAACAAGAGATTAACGGTGATCAGTTCCTCAATTTGTCAATAGACAGCCGACAATCATGATGGGGCATAAACCATCTTTACCAAACTATAATAGCATTTCTTGCATCTTGTGCACAAAACTACCTAAGGCACAAATCCTTAGTTGACATAACCCTTACCTCCGCATTCCCTCCGGAACCGGGAACAACACTGTCCAAACAACACTTATAATCTAGCAAACAACGTCACACCAAGCCAACGCTCCACAACTGAAGCAACTTGGAGAAGCACCAGCTTCTCCCCCACTTATCTCATTCTCAAACTTGAAGACAAGGATTAGAAAAACCAGAAAGTACTGACAGTGTTTCACACACATATCATGTACTAAGGAACAAACAACATCGACAGTATTCAGCTGTCACACCAACTGACTCAACAACTTGGCCGGACGGACCGACCTGCTCTGATACCACTAATATAACACCCCAATTCCTATCGCGAATAAATAATACATAATTAAATCAGAATAAATAAATATTTATTTTTCTGACAGAAAAAAGGATGCCACATTTAAAGAAAGAAAACACAATCCCTGCTCATAAATTTGATACATAACACAAAATGGAATAAACATAAAAGGGAAATTTTTTCCAACAAATGGAAAGTTCAATTATGGAATAAAGTGGAAAGATCCATAACTGACTTGTTTTACAAAATAAATTATTTTATAAAATCAAAATATTCATACAAAGGTAATACAAAATATACCCAACAAATGTATACATATATAACAAAAGCGTTCCCCGACTCCCGTGTTACGTATCAGAGCAGACAAACCGACAAAAGGATGGAGAACTAAGCTTCACAAAAGTCTCCAAGACACTAATATGTAATTGCCTCATAGAGCAACAAACCACAGCAGAAGGGTGAGAAATAACAACTAAATCAAGATTGCATAATAATATGCAAACACATAAAAATTCACATGCATAGTTATTCTCACCACAAGCATCACATACTAATACCTATTACATGCCACAAATACATAACATATATCACTTATACCAAAATAATCACATATTCGCACATAAGGCATACCAAAGTCATGACATATAGAAACACACCACCACATCACATATATTCATGTATAGCATACCATAGATAATTAATACAATCATTGTAAGGTACAACATCCCCACAAAACATAGCATATGTCTATACATAAAACATATCATCCATAACCAATGCATTTATCACATATGCACATCAATTCACCAATCCAAACACAAACTCAACACATAATCAATCAATTCACAATCTTCCACACATAATCAATACATTCATAATTTTCCACACATAATCAATCCATTCATGATTTATGCAAATGCAAAGAGACCGACACAACGACTCTATGCAAATGCAATGCGGTACCATCCATCCATCAATCTCATCATCAGTTCACTCAGGAACTATTGGAATCATCGCTTGTTACTTAGTGTAACTCCCCGTCGGGCAAACGATGTTCCCCATCGCTTTAGGTCCTCTCGGTATAAGGCTCACGACGTTTATGTATCGCTTTAGGTCCTCTCGGTATAAGGCTCACGATCCGATCGCTTTAGGTCCTCTTTGTATAAGGCTTACGATCGTCTATAACGTCGCTTTAGGTCCTCTCAGTATAAGGCTCACGACCATTATAACATATTCCCTCTGGAATCGTTTCGTCGCTCACACCCACTAGGGCACACGACATCACAAGAATGCATATCATGATGCTTGGTATACAATGACTCATGACAATCAAATGCATACATATACACATCCATGTGAACCATTCTTACATCAATAATCATGCATTGCAATCAAACCCAAAACAATGCATTTCATCATAATCCACAAACCATAACAATTAGCATTTTAGCATATACACTCATATCAGTTCACATCAAGAATTACTCACCATCAACCACAACAATTACAACAACTTATCACATGCTTCAACATCATATATAAACCACAAAACATCATAACAACATACATTGATATTCAATCAAACAATGTATTTTACCACATAAAAACATAATTATCACATGTATCAACATCATATAAACCACATCAAAGCTCCAAGTTATATAACAATAGCACAACACACGGTAAAACACCAACCGCATGCATTTAATGCGATAAAAACTCGACAACCCAGCATTTTTACAAAACCAAGACTTAAATAATTCCTCTACTGCCCTCCAAACCATATTTAATAGAAAGAATATTTCATTAGCTTTCCAACGCTTCGAACGGGGGTCAAAACGGACTTACGGTTTAAAAGTTATGACGAAAATACGAAAACAATATTTTTGTTGTCCCAGACAAATTCGCCTGGCGAATCCCTGGCGAAGCAGACTCGCCACTCTCTCGCCTGCGAATCTGGACGAACCAGAATTCTCCCAAAACATGTTTGGGACCTAAAAATGATCAAAACCTTCAACCCACATGATATTATTGCACCCAATGACCCAAAACAACATGTTATAACACATTTAGGCATGCATTTCATCGATTTCTACTCATTGTTCATAAATCCAACCTAATTGAAACTAGAAGAAAATAACCAAAACAATCCAATAAAACATACACATATACATATACAAGTAAGATATAATCGAAACTTCTCACCCTTACCCGATTAATCGCGATTGAAACGGATTTTCTTCACTTTTTCCTCTTTCTCCTCTTCTCTCTTTTTCCTTCTCTTCTCTTTCTCTTTTCTTTCTTTTCTTTTCCTTTCTCTCTTTTTCTCTCTATTTCTCTTTTTATATAAATATCTAACAAATCAAATGACCATTTTGCCCTTACGCTCAAATATCTCCCAAACGCTCTCAAAATGCGATAAAACATAAACATACCGATGAAAAACATATCGTGCAATAAAAGTTAAAAAGAAAAATATAATGTAATGCAAATATTTTACCTATCAGGGAAATTAACCAATTAACTCAATTAGCAGGTAAAATACAATAAATTCACACATTTCACAAAATTCACATAAATGAAATAAATAACTACAATTAAACAAATCGGGGCGTTACATCTTCCACAGTGGAGGTTTCCTTCACCCAGTGTCTCAAGAAGTCCATACCATCAACGAGGGAGACTCCTCCGATAAGGATAAAGAATGGAAGTCCTATCTTAACGAGGACGGTTATATGTCTCAGGAAGAGGTTCCTATGCCATTTTTCTATCCGGCACAAAGTCCGAGATTTATACCAAGGTCAGATGTCAGAACGATGTACGGAGATTGTGATCTGGAAGGATGTCGTGCTCCACCAAACTCATTAGAGGAGGACACTCTAATGAAAGACAACTTTGACCACGACTATTACGGCCCGATGGATGGCTTGCCTAGCTGGCAGCCGTACCCAGGAAACTCGGGGCAAGAAAATCAGCCGAACAATGAAAATCAGCTGAGCATCATTGAACAGAATACCTGCGTCCCCACCATGTCATGGGACCAACACTCAGGTCATTCAGAAAATATCCAGTACGACGATGAATTGGCAAAGCTTTCCGGACTAGAATTCATCAACTATGTTTTTCCCGACATCAACGTCATCGAGAGAGATGATTCCTCCAGTTCCAAAGAAGTATGGGATACCTTGGGACAACCAAGTGGAAAGTTTGACTACTTGGTCAAGTACACTGCTCCTGAAAGCTCTCATATCAGGCTCGAAGACATCCAGCCAACTGGATGGGGAGATTCACCAAAGAGCACAAATACTATGCTAGATACAACAGAAGAGTTCGTCTACGACAACTCTGCTTGGGAAACAGATTCTAATGATCCTGCTCCGCCAGAAATCAGCGTTATTTCTGAAGACAAATCAAGGAAGGTGCCAGACTTTGTGATTCACCGAGGAGTTCGCCACCAATGGGTTGTTGTCGATGTTCCGAAAGTCGTTCATAAGTCAAAGTAATTGCCGTCTTTAACCTTTCTCCCTGCCCAGGTGAAACAAATGTTTTGATAGGGCTCACTTTCTATAAATATCCCTCTTCGCTTTTCCCAAAGCGACAGAGTTTTGTTTTATAGGGCTGTAGTTTCAAGAATCGACTCAATCATAAATAAAATAACGTCATTATGTAATTTCCACATTTATTGTTGTTTTCTCTTTTTGTTTTTCAGAAAATGGTAATCCTAAAAACAACCCAATAATAAAAACAAGAAATTTTCCAAAGAAAATACACTGCACACACTCTTGCATTCTCTCTATCTCTTCTAAAAAAACAATCACAACGTCATGCAGTTTGCTTGTTTTAAACCCCATTGATACATACGTGTCGCTCCCGGGATTTTCATCCAAGTACAAACGCGAAAGTGGCACCGAAACAGAGTCGCCAGCGATGTGTATTTATCCCACGAGAGGGAAAGGAAACACTGCATAAACCTGAGGGAAAGGAAAGAGCATGGTCTTGCGACCAAGAGAACTGGGTTCGGGAATCGGTTACGCGAAGGGAAGATATTAGCACCCCCACGCGTCCATTGTACTCGATGGGATCCACTCTTGCTTGCTTCAATCAAAGGGAATAAGGAAAGGATACTGGAAAAGGAACTGGAAAAGGAATGGAAAGAGAAAGAGGAACAAATGTAGGGAAAATAATAGAAGTGCTCGAATGGGCCCTACCCCACTGCCTACGTATCTCATCGGGAGCATGAGAATCAGAGCGACGTAGTTCCCCTCAATGAGGCATCGCTTTGTTTGTGTTTTTTAAGGAACGGTTAACGTTCTAGCTCAGGTGTTGTAGGCTCGCTGGTCCGAGTGCGTTACCATCTTGCAAGAGAATGAGTAGGAGCACGTTCGTACGCTGAGAGTGAATGAGGTGAGAAAAGAATTCCCGAAGGAAAGACGTTATTGTTTGTTTTTGTCTTTTAAAAGTTTTTTCATTTGTTTACATATGATAGTGTATCTAAATCTTGGTCATTGGAATGTATACATCCTCACATTCCAAGATGGAATGAGTAAGAAAGTACACTAAGTGTGAAGCAGACCCCCACACTTAGTTCCAATTATTAAGGATCAAACACACTAGCATACTTGTATTTATTAAGTGTTTTTGTTGATTATGAAATGAAGAAGTGTTTATCTTTATTCGTATCTTCAACGAGTATTGCATTTAAGTCCCTCATACAAGATCAAATGTTTAACACATTGACCCAAGATGGGCAATATGCTACACATTCTAAGATTATAAGAGAAGACCCCTTATAATCTTTTCTTTATATGAAAGGCCTAAATGCAATAAATGCCTACCTTTATTAGATATTTTGAATTTTCTTTGAGATGAGAAGATGAAAGACTCAAAAGCGGATCAAAGGTAAAAATTTATGTGAACTAAGACTCAATCCTAATTGATTAATTAAGGGAGTGATCCTAATGGTTTGTGAGGTTGCAAAACCTAAAGTCTAAAGAAGGAATGAGTTAAACGATTCACTTCTAAAGTAGAAGATGAATTGTAACCCAAAAGGGAAAGTAATGAGTTAATCAAAGAAAGCACATAAGTACTTAACAAAACACAAGATTGAATTGTAAAAGATGAAAGGAAAGAGGTTTGAATGTGGATTCCTTATCCACATTCAATTTCAACTTACCAAAACCCCTACATGGTTAGTAAACATGGAAACATGCATAAGAAGTAAAAAACACTTAATACACATTAAGGTTCGAAAGAATAAGATGAAGAATCAAATCTAAATGTCACAACCAGAATTTGAATCATATTGACAACAAGTGGTTATCATCATACAAGTTCAAATGAATAAGCAACAATCATCATCCATAGCATTTAAACATGTTATCATAAGAAAGGATAGATGAAAGATGAAAAGAAATGAAAAGAACGTGCATAAATGGAACATGTAATCCAACAATCAGAATTGAAACTAAATGAAAAATGGTTTACAAACATCTCAAAGTATTCATGAATCAACATTCAAGACATTCAAGGAGTAATAGAAGAAGAAGTGAAGTGAAAGTTCAAAAGGAAAATGCAAACAATACATGTCAAGGATGCACAAAGTTCAAGTTGAAATGAACATGTAAAGATGACCTATAATGTGTACCAAGGACCTATAACATCACATGAATAGCTCATAAAACATGCAAATGCTCACACAAATATGCACAAAAGAATTCATGCAAACATACACTAAAGTTAGAATGATATGACATGTATTAAGCTTCAAAAGTAATGCATCAAACAAAATCAAATGGACTTATGAAAATTATGCAAGCATGGTATTTGAATGCCTAATTCATAAGTAAATCATACATCAAAATAGCATGTTAAAATTCAAGGCAAAATGACTTCAAACAATGCATTAGGTCAAGTTGAAACATCATGCAAAGTGGTGCAAAGACAAGCATCAAAACATGTCATAAAGTGACTTAAAAAATCAAACAAAAATCACCTAACATGCTTCAATGTATAAGTGAACCAATACAAAAAGAATCAAGTCAAAACAGCTTGTAATGAGCAAGAACAAAATTCTACAAACTCATGTATCATACTTGGAATGCATACAAATGGAAATTCAAAGAAAATTATGAAACAGTGGTAAAAATGTAATAAAATCATGAAATAAAAATATCAAAAATTTCCTAAATGTCTTGATAATATTCATGAATTTTTCCAGAATTTTCTAATGTTGTTTTGTAATTTTAAAAATTAAAAATGAAATGTGTGTGAAATGAAAAATAAAATGAAAGAAAACAAATAATGGGTGCAGATAGCAACATTATCACGTTCAAACAAGATAGATGGGCTCAAGGGGGGTGCCAATAATAATCAGAGTCCACTTAAAAACGTGATCGTGTGTGATGCGTGTATGCACGGTCAACATGCTCAATCAATCAACGCCACACATCTTAGTCAACATGGATAAGTCATTAAAATACACACATCCAACCATTCTCACTAAGAGTGCATGATATTCCTCCTACACACACACACACAATCATCAAAGTCCACCATAATACCACGTGATATGCACATGCTTCAGTAATGCGTTGGCACACTTTGGTGCATTGGATCAAGTCAATCAAAGAAAGTACTTCAAACATGTGGTTCATGATCAATCGTCCATGGTAATTAGCATACACTCACGCACACACATGTCACTCGGATCAAAATATAAAACATGTGCAAGGCATGTGACATTTTTATGTGTTGTCATCACATGAGCCACACGATGAGAACAAATCAACGGCCAGTATTCAAACTGCAAACAAAACCCTAGAACAAAGACCACCGCCGGAGAAGGACCTCCGGTCATCTTCTCCGGTCCACAACCACCACCTGCAAACTTCAAATCTTCCAGAATCACACAAATATGGTATCAAAATGAAGCTGACATTGCATACATCAAGAATCCATTATTATTTTTCACATAACAATCACACACATGGAGAAACGAAGAGATTAAAACATGCCCTAGGTTTGGTAACTATGCCTCTAAGAGGCCTATCAACTAGCCGGAGTATCAAATGCTCCTAGTGAGCTCATATCACTATGTAAACAACAAAATAAACCATAAAACGTGAGAGAAAAGTTTGAGAGTTTTAGAACCTGAACTTGCAGCTCTTGGAGATTCTTGAGAAAACCAGAGAAAACACTTGCTCTTCAACCTTGGAGCTTCAAATTAAGCAAAATAAATGCTGCTGGAATTTGTTATCTTGAGAGCAAAGAGATTCAAAACTTGCTGAAGTATATTTGAGGAAATCGTGTGGATTGTGATAGATCTTCCTTCAATCATGTGCCATTGATGATGATATAGATGAAGTAGATGTAAATCTCGTGCATTCAGAGAAGAAGTTTTGAGAGAATTGGTGAAAAAAGTGAGAAAATCTGAGAGAAAGTAGAGAGAGTCTTGAGTGAAACTGACCAAAATGGAGTTGAAATGAGAAATGTGAGTGAAGCTTTGATTTATAGTGTGAGTTTAACTATGGTTAACATGAGTTGGTTAATTGAGTTAACATGGTTAAGGTGAGTCATCCCTAACTAACTGAGCCAAGTTAGTTAGGGCGAGTTAACAATGGTTTTGCTATGGTGATGAGGGTTTATGACAGTTGTGGTGGAATGCAAAGGAATCAGTGGTGGTGATGTGGTTCAGGTGTAGCAGCTGCAAGGGAGACTTGCTGTACAAGTTTTGTTTCTTTTCTCTATTCATGTAAGCAGCATCATGGAAATACATAATGTAAGGAAGGTGTTTGTACAAATAAGGCAATGGTTGTATGGTATTAACATGTATCGTGCAAACTGATGTGAAGGAACAACCTCAAAGTGAAAACATTTCCATCCTTGGCAGCTTGAAACATGGAATTTTGGGAAGGAGTTTCTCCATACTTTGTGGATGATTTGCTGAGAATTTGTAGGTCAATGGAAAGAGGAGATGTAATGCTACAAGTTTAATGTGAAAATTGGATTGAATACAAGCTTGGAAATTGGTGAAAAGTGACTTGGAACACCCATGTTTGAAACTGATAGAAGGGCGTGGCAAGGGGTTGGCTGGAAAGGCAACATGACATACAAAATTTCAGCATGATCACCCTATCTTGAGACCAAGATTTCCCCCTCATAACTTGATCAATTCAAAATTTGTCCAACATCAAAATTGAAGAGGGCATTGCAAGGAAAAACTTTGAGGTTGAAAAGTTTTTCATTTGGAGCTTTTATCATTGTGAAAAATGAGCAAACATTTGGCACACCACATGTTTGTAAAAATGATGGCGCGTGGGCCTGGGCATTCTTGGTCATGACCTGATTTTGGACCTACTTTTCTCCAACTTTGATCAATCATATCTCACCCAATTTTTATCCAATGGAGATGTTCTTTATATGGATTTGAAGCTTGAAACAAGATCTTTTGTTGTGGCCTGGTGGAATTTCTATTTGATGTCTCAATTTTGAATGGCCTTGGTTCAAAGTTTGGTGCAAAATGGCTCAAAAATTACTATTTTTGGAAACCCTACTTCTTCCAAAAATGGCAACTTTCCAAATCTTGATTTTTCATGATCCTTTTGGAGTTTCTTGATCAAATTTTGTACATTGGTCACATATAACATGAATATCATGAATTTGGCCTCAAAAAGTCAAGAGTTGACTTTTTTCCTCTGATTATTTGACTTAGCCCCAATTTTCCTGATTTTCTATCTTTCTTCCAATTGAACCACTTCTAAAACCAATTGAGAGGCAATTTTCCACACACATACACTTAAGGACATGTAGAATACCATGACATCAAGTTTTGTCCAAAAAATCAGAGATGGCCTGATTTAATTGGAAACCCTAGTTTTGATACCCACCTCCAACGGGAAAAATGTACAGTCTTCAATTTCAAATTCCTCAGAGTATGTTGTGTATCCTCTTAAAGGATGATGAGATATGCCACTTGAGGGTGATTTTGAACCAATGAACTATCTCTTTTGAGGGTTTTGCTTCAATTTTTTGGACCTCTTGCATAGTGAAGGATGGAATGCTTCAATCTCCTATTGAATCTCACTTTCTTGAGGTTTTGGATGATCAATTGAAATAGTATGAGACATGAAAGACCTCTTGGCTTGCCTTGAGGCAACTTGTTTGACCTTTTGTGCCTTGAATGATTCCTTGATTGTCCATCTTTCACCTGATCAGATGCCTTGATGGTAAGAGGGATGCTATGCTTCATTTCTCTATGTTAAAGATGCAATGCAAGGCTAATGAGATGGATATGATATGATATATGACAATGCTATGCTATGATGACAAAAGAGAGAGCAAATTTTGGGGTATTACAGCTGCCCCTATTCAACCGCTGTAGACCGGAATGCCTGAAAGCGATTGCTTTCAGACTTTCAAGGTATATAGTGATTGAATACCAACTATAACCAAAAATTTGCTCTGGATGACGAAGAACAAAAGGGATATAAACCCAAAGAGACTGCTGGATTGAATCTTCAATGAAACGTTGTCAGAGAGATCTGTCTTTTGAACGACGCCAGACGACTACTGGCTTGCCACTCTATGGATGGACTTTCAACAATGTCTTTTTGAACGACGCCAGACGACTACTGGCTTGCCATACTGTGGATGGACTTTCAACAATGTCTTTATGAACGACGCCAGACGACTACTGGCTTGCCATACTGTGGATGGACTTTAGCTGCTCTGCCATTCTAGACAATGGACTTTTACCAATTCGTGTTGGATTTCTGTCAATCTGTCGTTGGACTTTAATGATTTCCAAACCGGCTTTGGAATCTCAAACTTGTCATCCTCCGATGTACTTTTGCAGCTTTGCCAAACTAACATTGGGCTTCGATGCTTACCAAACCGGCTTTGGAAGCTTTGCCAAACCAACGTTGAACTTTGCCGAGAATATAGTTGTTTATCATCATCCCACCTGCTGGAACAATATAAACTACTGTATATAATGATCCTCCCACCTGCTGGAAAAACCATCTGCAATACTATCCCACCTGCTGGAATAATATGAACAACTGTATATAATAATCACCCCACCTGCTGGAACAACCAATACTATCCCACCTGTTGGAATAATATGAACTACTGTCTGTATGATCATCCCACCTGCTGGAACAATCATCTGCCATACTATCCCACTTGCAGGAATAATATGAACAACTATCTGTGTGATCATCCCACCTGTTGGAACAATCATCTGCCATACTATCCCACCTGCTGGAATAATATGAACAACTGTCTGTATGCCAAAATTAAATTGGACTTTGAGTTGTGAATGAGCAATGCTGAGAATTACACCACCGGCTGGGTAATATCATATGCTGACACTTTGCTGAAGAAGAGATTCTCTCGATCTATTTAGACCTTACTGGGGAAATTACTGTCAAAATGTTGAACTCTGTGGGGAGAGAAAACAATTCAGCAGGGAATTATTCTTTGACAAATTTCACATGCTGAAACCTGCGGGAAATATGACACTACCACTTGCTGGTAAATCCTGCAGAGAATAAACTCCACAGGGGATGTTACTGAGAAGCTTCGTCTCTTAAGAGGATTTTATAGAAAACCAAGCGTTTTCAAACTCTTAGACGAACACCCTATCTTCAACTTCCGAACATTCGTTCTTGAACTACCCCTCACATCATCTGCGAGGTACCGGAAGATTTGCACTCGTTATGGACATGGAGTCCTCACTGTATTAATAACTGTTATAAACACAGAAGAATTCAATCTTCGACAACCGTTGTCGTCACAAAACCCGGTGGGAAATCTTGAATTAAAGAGTCGACTTAATAAGATACAACAGTATCAAGTCATAGCAAATATCCGTTGATTATGCTGAGAGATAACTTTCGTGCTGCTTGGATCGATCGTACTCATTACCTGCAACAGAAAAAGAATATGCACATGCCCCAGGATATTGCGTGGTTTTTTGAGTCCACCATCCAAGGTTGTCCAACAAGCAAAGTAATTTTAAATGTCTTTTTTGTGCATGTTTTTGCAAGGCCATGATATTTTCAAAGCAATGTTTTATTATCAAAAATCGGACGTTTTTGCAAACAAAACAGTAAAATGAAAATAAAAGCTTGTGAATGAATATTCAATTTTATTGAGGAAATGCCAAAATCGGCGAATTTACAATTGGAAGAAAACCCATGAAAGAGTTGATTGCCATAAAATTGAGAAAAGAAATCTATCCTAATGATAATGCGGAAAATGGGTTCCAACTGATTTCTGATTCTGTTATAGCCAGTATATATTCCAACACTCTTGATTATCTTCGCCTTCGGAAGCTCGTGGTCGGACCAATTCCTCCGTCGGAAACTTTGCTAGTTTGTTGAAGAGTAGAGAACGTACAGATTAATTCAGACTGCAGACATTCGCTTGAATCCCTCTTTTGCGTGGATCGCCTTTTCAGGTTTTCAATCCACCGGGATACCCATTTTTGCCTAAGTTGCCCTTTCGGGTTTTCAACTTACTGGGTGTACAATTTTTTTTTAATTATATCCCTAATTTTTTCCGGAACCTTTATTCTGTTTTTGGTTCGCCAGGATGCCCTTTTTTGCCTGGATTTTTTTCTTTTTTTTTTCATCCAGCGGGTCTATTTATACGAAGTATTTTTTAACTGCGTCTGAATTAACAGGGGATGAAAAGTCTTCACCATCCATGGTTGTCAGCAATAAGGCTCCACCTGAGAAAACCTTTTTAACCACGAATGGACCTTCATAATTAGGAGTCCATTTGCCCCTGTGATCTGTACTCGGAGGAAGTATTCTCTTGATTACCACATCTCCGACCTTGTAAACTTGAGGTCGAACCTTTTGATCGAATGCCCTCTTCATTTTGCGCTGATATAACTGACCATGACATACTGCTGCTAGTCGCTTCTCCTCAATAAGGCTCAGCTAATCAAATTTGGCTCGTAACCATTCAGCTTCATCTAGCTTAACGTCCATCAATACTCGGAGAGAGGGAATCTCAACTTCTATCGGTAGAACTGCCTCCATACCGTATACAAGTGAGTATGGTGTTGCCCCAGTGGACGTGTGGACTAATGTTCGATACCCATGCAAAGCAAACGGTAACATCTCATGCCAATTTTTGTACGTGACAACCATCTTTTGCACAATCTTCTTGATATTCTTGTTGGCCGCTTCGACCGCGCCATTCATCTTTGGGCGGTACGGAGAAGAATTGTGATGTTCGATTTTGAAGTCCTGACATAGCTAAGCCATCATCTTATTATTCAAATTAGAACCATTATCAGTAATGATTCTTTCAGGCACTCCATATCGACAAATGATGTCTCATTTCAAGAAACGAGCTACCACTTGCTTAGTGACATTGGCATAAGATGTTGCTTAAACCCATTTAGTGAAGTAATCAATGGCGACCAAGATGAAACGATGGCCGTTTGAAGCAGTAGGCTCAATTTTCCCGATCATATCAATGCCCCACATTGCAAAGGGCCACGGAGAGGACATGACACTCAACGGATTTGGAGGAACGTGTACTTTGTCTGCATAGATCTGGCATTTGTGGCACTTGCGGGCATACTTGCAGCAATCTGACTCCATTGTCAACCAATAATACCCCGATCTCAACAATTTCTTAGCCATCGCATGTCCTCCGGCATGGGTACCGAAAGAGCCTTCGTGCACTTCAATCATCAACAGGTCTGCTTCATGTCTATCCACGCATCTGAGTAGAACCATGTCAAAATTTCTTTTATACAGCACGCCATCTTTGTTCAAGAAGAAACTACCGGCTAGCCTTCTTAACGTCTTTTTATCTTTGGAAGATGCCCCAGGCGGGTATTCTAGACTTTCCAAGAAGCATTTAATGTCATGGTACCAAGGCTTGTCGTCAGACACTACATCAACATCAAACACAAAAGCAGGTCTATCAAGACGAGATACATCAATCCTGGGTACAAAGTTCTAACCATGCACTTTGATCATCGAAGATATAGTGGCCAAGGCGTCTGCAAACTTATTTTCATCTCTGGGAACATGGTACAACTTGACAGTTGTAAAGAATGTCAGCAACCTCCTCGTATAATCTCTATACGGAATCAAATTCTGTTGATGTGTGTGCCAAGTTCCCTTTACTTGATTGATTACCAGTGCTGAATCACCAAAGATGTCGAGGGTCTTGATTCGTAAATCAATAGCCTCCTCAATCCCTAGTATGCAAGCTTCGTATTCTGCTTCATTGTTGGTACACCCGAAAGTTACTCGGGCCGTGAAGGGCATGTGAACGCCTTCTGGCGTAATGAGAACTGCACCAACTCCGCACCCATTCATATTAACTGCCCCGTCAAACATCAAACTCCATTTGGATTCAGGGTCAGGCCCCTCCTCCAGAAGTGGTTCCTCACAGTCTTTCGCTTTGAGAAACATGATGTCCTCATCAGGGAAATCAAACTTCATGGGCTGGTAATCATCAAGAGGTTGTTGCGCAAGATAATTTGACAGTATAATTCCCTTGATTGCTTTTTGCGAAGTATATTGAATATCATACTCTGTCAGTACCATCTGCCACCTTGCAACTCTGCCTGTAAGCGCTGGTTTCTCAAAAATATACTTGACCGGATCCATTTTTGAGATCAACAGGGTTGTATGTGTGAGCATATATTGTCTCAATCGCTTTGCGGCCCATGCGAGTGCACAACATGTCTTCTCAAGCATTGAATAACGCGATTCACAATCTGTAAACTTCTTGCTCAGGTAGTAGATAGCATGTTCTTTCCTACCTGTCTCGTCGTGTTGACCGAGAACACAACCCATGGATCCTTCGAGCACTGTCAAGTACATAATTAGTGGTCTCCCTTGAACTTGAGGTATCAGAATCAGAGGTTCCTGTAAATATCTTTTTATTTTATCGAATGCATTTTGACAATCATCATTCCACCTGACCGTTTGATCTTTTCTTAGCATTTTGAATATCGGTTCGCAGGTGGCAGTTAGGTGAGATATGAATCTTGAAATGTAGTTCAATCTCCCTAGAAAGCCACGAACTTCTTTCTCAGTTCTCGGTACAGGCATATCTTGTATAGCTATCACTTTAGCAGGATCAACCTCTATTCCTTTTTCACTGACAATGAAACCCAACAATTTTCCGGACCGCACGCCAAAGTACACTTGTTAGGATTCAGTCTCAACCTGAATTTCCTCAACCTGTCAAACAACTTCTTTAAGTTGATCAGATGTTCCTCTTCTGTCTTTGATTTAGCAATCATGTCATCCACATAGCACTCGATCTCTTTATGAATTAGATCGTGGAATAACGTCACCATTGCTCTTTGATAAGTTGCCCCTGCGTTATTCAACCCAAAAGGCATTACTTTGTAACAGAAGGTACCCCACGGGGTAATGAATATTGTCTTCTCCATGTCTTCAGGCGCCATCTTTATCTGATTGTACCCGGAGAATCCATCCATAAATGAGAACACTGAAAACTGAGCAGTATTGTCGACCAGCACATCGATATAAGGGAGTGGAAAGTCATCTTTAGGACTCGCCCTGTTGAGATCTCTGTAATCCACGCACATTCTGACCTTGCCATCTTTCTTCGGCACCGGTACTATATTGGCTACCTAGGGAGGATAGTTGGTTACTGCCAGAAAACCTGCATCCAACTGTTTCTGTACCTCTTCCTTGATCTTCAAAGCCATTTCTGGTTTCGTTCTGCGCAGCTTCTGCTTGACCGGTGTACAGGCCTCTTTCAATGGCAGTCTATGCACAACTATGTCTGTATTTAAACCTGGCATATCTTGATATGACCAAGCAAAGATGTCAACGTATTCACGTAGCATGACTATCAGTTCTTGCCTTACATCAGCCTGCAGACTTGCACCGATCTTGATCTCTTTCTTGCTTTCTTCTGAACCAATATTGATAACCTCAAGAGCTTCCTGATGAGGCTGAATGGTCTTTTCTTCCTGTTTCAACAATCTAGCCAACTCTTCTGGGAGTTCATAGTCTTCATCACTTTCCTCCTCAGCTTGATAGATCGGATTGTCGAAATTATACGTGGGCATAACAGAATCATTTTCAGAGGAATCCACAAAATCAAGTCTGCATGATTGGATTGATGCTTTATTTTAGATTATTTTTTGCTCGAAAAAAAAAAGAAAAGAAAGTGCATTATCATTTTTAATTTTCTTTGTGCAAACATAAAAATAAAGAAGGAATAAAGGAACACAAATTTGTAAACAAAAACGTCCTTTTTATTGATATTTGAACATTATATGAGAAAATATGGTGGCCCTACAAATGGATCCTCACACCTTGGGAAGAGTGTGGGATTTTATGCATTATGAAAGACAAGAATTATTAGTCTGAATGGTGTACAACATGAATGACTTCTTCACTAGACCAGTTTTGCAATGCCTCGCCCGGAGCCAGTGAATACACCCATCTGTCCAGATAATCTGAGCTTTCAGTATCATCTTCTATTGTTGAGCAGGACTGATTAGGGTTGATAATTCCTCCACTGTTGAAATTGATTGGCCCACGGAATCGGGGAACTGGCGTCTGGCCCGGTTGGTATCCAATGCCGAACTTATCTTCTTTCACAAACACGTCGATAGCTTTACCCCAACCTTGGGCATTTCCGCTTTCAACCACTTCTCTGGCCTGCTTGTAGGACGCAATTGATGCACTTGGCCTAACTGGCACATTTGACACCACTGATGCTGAAGTAGATTCTGGGAATTTGTTGATATTCAGGGCTTCAAAAGACTGGCACAGGGTTTCATGAATCTCTCCATCCATTTCCACATATTTGAAAGTGGATAAATGACTCACAAATATATCTTCCTCACCGCAAACGGTAACCACTTGACCCTCGAACACGTATTTGATCTTCTGATGTAGTGTGGAGGTAACTGCGCCTGCTGCATGAATCCACGGTCGGCCCAACAAACAGCTGTAAGCAGGCTGAATGTCCATAACGTGAAAGATTGTCTTGAATATCTGTGGACCAACCTGTATTGGTAATTCTACCTCTCCAAACACCGATCTTTGGGATCCATCGAAAGCTCTCACAATCAGATCGCTGGGTCTAAGAATCAATCCATCTACTTCAATTTTCATCAGGGCCTTTTTGGGTAACACATTCAACGAAGAACATGTGTGAACCAGCGCATGTGACAAAACAGCTCCTTTGCATTCAAGTGTGATGTGCTACGCTTTGTTGTGATTACGTCCATCTGGAGTCAAATCCCTATTCGTAAACCCTAACCCGTGGCTCACATTGACATTAGAAATTACTCCCTCCAACTGATTCACAGTAATCTCATGGGGGACATAAGCCATATTTAAAACCTTCAACAAAGCAGCCTGGTGTGCATCTGAACTCATTAACAGGGATAAAATTGAGATTTTAGAGGGTTTCTGATTGAGCTGATCAATGATCTTATAATCGCTCTTTTTGATAATCCTCATAAATTCCTCAACGTCACTATCAAAATTGACTTTAGGGTCCTCTTCCTGAACAGGCACCTCGTCACCAACAACCTGTTTTCCTTTTATTCTTGCAGCGGCTTCAGCTTCTTTATCACTCCTTAAAGTCTGGGGAGCAAACAGTCGACCACTTCTAGTGAAACCACTTGGTCCACTGACATTCTCAACACTGGTGCCAACAACAGCCTCTGCTTTCTGTTGACTTCCTCCTTGATGAGTATTAGTTCCATATTGCCATAGAACTGCCCTATTAGACACATAAGAAGCAGATTCAGGAGCTATAATCGTAACTGGTCTCGGCCTCTCGGGCATGATGATAGCAACAGGAGCTTCAACAGGCACCTGTATTTCAACTGGATTATAATAAATGGTAACGGCAGAAATATCTTTTTCCTTCTCTACTTTATCAAACTGAAGGCTTCCTTCGTCCATAAGATCCTGCAGTCCAACTTTTAACTTACTGCAGCCATTAATCTATCTTGAACAATCCTCACAATCAAAGCCACATCCAGGAAATACCTTTCCATTTAACAAACGCTCTTTTACAATCAACAGCGGAGTCTTTACCAAATTAACATCGGTAATCAGATTCAATTTCTCGCCATCAGAAATAGCATGCATGTCTGCATCTCCATGATGAGGCATTGGATTATCACAAACATTTGGCGGCTTAGAGAATTTAATAGTTTTTGCGTCAATCAGGTCCTGAACCTTATGTTGAAAGGCCCAGCACTTTTCTATCGAGTGACCTGGCGCACCAGAATGAAATTCACATCGAACATTAGCATCATAATTTTGAGGCAATTTTCCAGTATCGGGCGGCCTCATAGTCCGCAGTTCAACCAACTTCTCTCTGAGTAATTGTGGTAACAGAGCAGCATATGTCATAGGAAAGGGATCAAACTTATGGTCCATTTGTCTATTAGTCTGGAATCGGGGTCTAGCTTGCTGATCTGGAGCTTGCTGTTCTGCTAGAACCGGAATGGTTACAGCATCCACCTGATGATAGGATTGAGTCCTGCCTCTGCCCTTTCCTCTATGCACAGCACTGGACTCCCCTTCTCTTTTCCTTGGTCCATTAGCAAAGGGTTTCCTCGAACTCGAAGCACCAGTCCCACTGATGTCTTGAATCTTACCCATCTTTAGCAGACTCTTTATTCGTTCCCCAGCAATAACAATGTCGGCAAACCCTGTTGAAGGACACGCAGCCAATCTATCCAAATACGGCCCCTGGAGTGTGCTCATGAACATATCAGTCATCTCACGATTAGCCAAAGGTGGTTGAACTCGAGCAGCCAATTCTCTCCATCTCTGTGCGTACTGCTTAAAGCCCTCCTTATGATCCTGAGTCATACTCTGCAGCTGAGTACGATTGGGTGCCATGTCCAAATTATATTGATACTGCTTCAAAAACGCAGCGCACAAATCTTTCCAGCTCTTTATATGAACCCTGTCCAGCTTAATGTACCATTCCAGGGAGGCGCCTGACAGGCTGTCCTGGAAGAAATACATCCAGAGCTTTTGGTCTTCAGTATAAGCGGAAATCTTGCGATTGTAAGCTTGCAAATGTGTTTTGGGACAGGTACTGCCATTGTACTTATCCAATGTAGGAAGTTTGAACTTAGGAGGGATTCTCACACCTTGCACGAGACCCATGTCCTCTACGTCAATCCCCAGAGGATTTTGGCTCTCAATAGCCTTGAGTCTTTCATCTAACCCTTCGTACTTCCAGTCTTCATTGTAGAAACCCATGTCATTGTTGAATGCCGTAAATTGGTCATCTTGACCATCCTCTAAACCATTATTATCAAATCCCAGATGTGCCCCCCCAGTGGGGATGTTGCCGACAGGAGGAGTGCGCACATTGCGATTTGGGATTTCAGTCTGCAGCCTCTGAATAGTGGCTCTCATGCCATCTTGACCAACCCTCATGGTTTCCTGACCGGCCCTCAGCTCCTGCTGACCTTGAGCAATCCCCTGCATAAGGTTCATGAACTGCTCCATCCTCCCCCTCAAATAAGCTAATTCAGTCTGAACTTGTTCCATGACTCTGGCTTGATTGCGTCGGGTAGAATATCGGTGAACTGGGGTATCAGCTATCTTGCCTGAAGACCAAATAAAGGTTAGCAGGCGCCTGCACAAAGAAAACCTGTAATGCAAAAATGATATGCTATGCAAATGCAAATGCACATTTATGTCTGTCATTTCAAGATACTTTTCATATCCTGATTCCAATCGTAACCACCAATTCCTAACGACCATAAATCATGATTATTGAGTTTTGCCAATCACAAATATCCGAAGACCAGAAATTGTGATGTTGTAGTGTGTCAGTGTGCAGATATCTTATTACATCACATATATCTGAAGACCAGAAATTGTGAACAGAAATGGCTCATGTCGTACAAATTCCCAAAAGTTTTCAAGCACATTTGTCATAGTTTCAGCAACAGGATAAGAAACAAGCAGTCAAATGGATTCATCAACAATTCTGATGGTAACCATTGCAAATTACAAAGAAATGACAAAAATCATTAATCTGATAGCTCTACGTCTTTCAGCTTCTGGCTGGAATGCTTAATCTCTTCGAACAGGATGCGGGTACGCTGATGATGTGGCTTCTCAATCAGCTCTTTGATTACGACGTCCCTTTTTTCCAATGCATCAGATAATGAGCCTATGTGCATCAGCAAGGCTTCATCTTCATTGGCTCCTTTGCGCCTCTTAATTCCAGCTTGAATTTTAACCAGCTTCAGATCTGCCGTGACATCTTCAAGCTCTTTGTTGGCAATTTTTAGCTTATCTTCAGCATTCCTTACCTGTTCTTGACTTTTGCCAAGATCCTCTCGATAATTTCTTCTTGCCACATGTGCCTTCTTCAGCTCTTCATCTTTATCTTTTAACTGGGTCAGCAATTCAGAGTTTTCAATTCTGACTTCATCCCAAGCTTGACGAAGTTTAGCTAATGAATCCCTGCTTCGGGCTAAAGCCTGCTTTGTAGTCTTGTGAGCCTGACTAGTATCATCTGCTCCTAAAGTAAGTTTTCGGAAGTACCGAGCTCTATCATCAAAATCTTCTTCCTTGTCTGCCAAGATTTTCTCCGCTTTCAATGCTCTCTTTTCCAAATATTTGTTGTCAGCCAAAGCTTTCTGAAGACATCTGCTCATTCCAGAGTTCTCTATCTGCGACTCTCTAACCATTTTCTTCCATTTCTCGCACTCTTCAGCCGGTACCATGGAGTGTTGATTTGGACATAAGAGAATCTCTCTTGAAAAGGGTAGCAACAACTCTTTGACCATCTCAATCCAAGCATCGTAGTCAGGGTATGATCTACAGTCTCCTTTGCCAAAAATTGACTTTCCCTCTCTTTGCCTAAATTTCCAGGCATTTATTACTTCTGGCACTCTTTCATTCTTGGTTCCCACGAAAAACAGTGAAGCACTAATCTCTTCATCAGCAGGAGGATTTCTCGAAGCATAACCAAATTGTCTAACAGCCAACACCGGGTTGTAATTAATCCCACCTCTTCTTCCAAGTAGAGGCACATTCGAAAAACTTTCACATTTAACAGTAAGCTCTATTGTCAGTAATTTGGGATCAAACCAAATGATGTTATTGGCAGTCAAACCTATCAATCTCTTGGACCATTTCATTGTCTCAATAGTTTCTACGAAAGCACCAGTTCGAGGTAAATGTTTGAAGAGCCACTGACATAACAATTGGGTACAGCAACTAACCAGACTTCCTCTTCCCTTCTCATTTTTGTAGTGTACTGAGTAATAAAAATCCCCTAGCAGGGTAGGAATCGGATTCTTCGAAACGAACACTTTCATCGCTTGCATATCAACAAAGTCAGGTTGACCAGGGAAAAGCACCAAACCATAGATACAAAGAGCTAACACAGCATTGTAAGTAGTCCAGTTTTTAGCCTTGGCAGCTTCCTGAGCTTGTTGGAAAAGAAACTCCAAATGAAATCCTTCATCTTCTTTAAGCTTACTCAGGCCACTTTTCACAACAGACTAGTCCAGATGTAGAACAGCAGCAATTACTTTGGGGGCAAGAGCATCTTCAGAAAAATACGGTATAGAAGAGGTGACTGGAATTCCCAAAATAAATGAGAATTCTTCCAAAGTGGGCATCAAAATGTAATCAGGGAACAGGAAACATCTCATTGATCGTTCGTGGAACTGTAAGAAAGTATGCAACCCATCCTTCTCATACTTTGTGAATGCACATACCATTTTAATCAGCTCTCCATATTCCTTCTGAAAAGTGCTGAGAACACCAGAACCAGCCATGCCTATTATCTTGTTCAATGAATCCAGCTTAGAATCAGGGAATTTATATGACACATTATTCTTCCTTTTAACCTCAACTTCTTGGAAACGCATGATTGGAATCAGACAATATGGTAGGTACCTGAAAATGACAAACATAACCTGTTATGATATGAGTATGCAAATGCAAAAGGCATGTGATCAAGTATTCAGATGTCTGTGTCTGTGTTGAACTGTGTACACTGTGTCTCTGTACTGAATCTGGCAATATATCTGAGATGAATACTCAAACAACTGTTATAGGATACACTGACTGTAACAATCATAGAATCACAAGTAAGGTATGTAGGAGGTTGGGTTACCTGCAAACTTGTAAACATCCCACCCATACTCACCTGTGGTTCCTAGAAAACAAGGCTTGTCAGCTTCGGAGGTTTGAGAAGCGATAGCACATTCAGCCCGCAGGATACAATGCTATGCCAATCAAAGAGGTCGTCCACTGACTCACCTTAGAAAATAAAGGTCATCCTATGCAAGTTCCAAAGTGGGCCCTCGGGTGCGAGTGGGTTTGCCACAGAATGTGGTCTGCCACTGTCACCACTAAAGAGAGATGTTTCCACTAAGGTCCTCATGATCGGTCACTAGAGTCGACAACTCTCTAGATCGACATCCTGGAATACGCAAGATGCGTACGCCATGATGGGTCCCAAGATAGCCTCGTCTAGCTGTGAATTTCGTGATTACCCAACGTACACAGATGGTACGTAGGTCCCACTACTCTCCACTCTAAATCTAAGTGTGCACTCAAGCCTTGGTATTGGGCTCATCTCTCAGAAATCCCATCCCGCCAAACAGACAGAACAGTGCAACACAGTATAATATATGAAATGTAAATGCTAACATGTTGTAAATATGGTACAAGTAATAAAATATAGTAAACAGCAAATACAAGATAACAGTAAACACCCAATGAAAGAAAAGCAAACAAGTGCTAGGATTGACTCGCTTAGGATGGACCAGCAATAGGTTAACCTGTCCCCAGCAGAGTCGCCAGCTATCGCTCTCGGGATTTTCATCCAAGTACAAACGCGAAAGTGGCACCGAAACAGAGTCGTCAGCGATGTGTATTTATCCCACGAGAGGGAAAGGAAACACTGCATAAACCTGAGGGAAAGGAAAAAGCATGGTCTTGCGACCAAGAGAACTGGGTTCGGGAGTCAGTTACGCGAAGGGAAGATATTAGCACCACCATGCGTCCATCGTACTCGATGGGATCCACGCTTGCTTGCTTCAATCAAAGGGTGTAAGGAAAGGATACTGGAAAAGGAACTGGAAAAGGAATGGAAAGAGAAAGAGTAACAAATGTAGGGAAAATAAAAGAAGTGCTCGAATGGGCCCTACCCCACTGCCTACGTATCTCATCGGGAGCATGAGAATCAGAGCGACGTATTTCCCCTCAACGAGGGATCGCTTTGTTTGTGTTTTTAAAGGAACGGCTAACGTTCTAGCTCAGGTGTTGCAGGCTCGCTGGTCCGAGTGCGTTACCATCTTGCAAGAGAACGAGTAGGAGCACGTTCGTACGCTGAGAGTGAATGAGGTGAGAAAAGAATTCCCGAAGGAAATACGTTATTGTTTGTTTTTGTCTTTTAAAAGTTTTTTCATTTGTTTACATATGATAGTGTATCTAAATCTTAGTCATTGGAATGTATACATCCTCACATTCCAAGATGGAATGAGTAAGAAAGTACACTAAGTGTGAAGAAGACCCCCACACTTAGTTCCAATTATTAAGGTTCAAACACACTAGCATACTTGTATTTATTAAGTGTTTTTGTTGATTATGAAATGAAGAAGTGTTTTTCTTTATTCGTATCTTCAACGAGTATTGCATTTAAGTCCCTCATACAAGATCAAATGTTTAACACATTGACCCAAGATGGGCAATATGCTACACATTCTAAGATTATAAGAGAAGACCCCTTATAATCTTTTCTTTATATGAAAGGCCTAAATGCAATAAATGCCTACCTTTATTAGATATTTTGAATTTTCTTTGAGATGAGAATATGAAAGACTCAAAAGCAGATCAAAGGTAAAAATCTATGTGAACTAAGACTCAATCCTAATTGATTAATTAAGGGAGTGATCCTAATGGTTGTGAGGTTGCAAAACCTAAAGTCTAAAGAAGGAATGAGTTAAACGATTCATTTCTAAAGTAGAAGATGAATTGTAACCCAAAAGGGAAAGTAATGAGTTAATCAAAGAAAGCACATAAGTACTTAACAAAACACAAGATTGAATTGTAAAAGATGAAAGGAAAGAGGTTTGAATGTGGATTCCTTATCCACATTCAATTTCAACTTACCAAAACCCCTACATGGTTAGTAAACATGGAAACATGCATAAGAAGTAAAAAACACTTAATACACATTAAGGTTCGAAAGAATAAGATGAAGAATCAAATCTAAATGTCACAACCAGAATGTGAATCATATTGACAACAAGTGGTTATCATCATACAAGTTCAAATGAATAAGCAACAATCATCATCCATAGCATTTAAACATGTTATCATAAGAAAGGATAGATGAAAGATGAAAAGAAATGAAAAGAACATGCATAAATGGAACATGTAATCCAACAATCAGAATTGAAACTAAATGAAAAATGGTTTACAAACATCTCAAAGTATTCATGAATCAACATTCAAGACATTCAAGAAGTAATAGAAGAAGAAGTGAAGTGAAATTTCAAAAGGAAAATGCAAACAATACATGTCAAGGATGCACAAAGTTCAAGTTGAAATGAACATGTAAAGATGACCTATAATGTGTACCATGGACCTATAACATCACATGAATAGCTCATAAAACATGCAAATGCTCACACAAATATGCACAAAAGAATTCATGCAAACATACACTAAAGTTAGAATGATATGACATGTATTAAGCTTCAAAAGTAATGCAACAAACAAAGTCAAATGGACTTATGAAAATTATGCAAGCATGGTATTTGAATGGCTAATTCAGAATTAAATCATACATTAAAATAGCATGTCAAAATTCAAGGCAAAATGACTTCAAACAATGCATTAGGTCAAGTTGAAACATCATGCAAAGTGGTGCAAAGACAAGCATCAAAACATGTCATAAATTGACCTAAAAAATCAAACAAAAATCACCTAACATGCTTCAATGTATTATTGAACCAATACAAAAATAATCAAGTCAAAACAGCTTGTAATGAGCAAGAACAAAATTCTACAAACTCATGTATCATACTTGGAATGCATACAAATGGAAATTCAAAGAAAATTATGAAACAGTGGCAAAAATGTAATAAAATCATGAAATAAAAATATCAAAAATTTCCTAAATGTCTTGATAATATTCATGAATTTTTCCAGAATTTTCTAATGTTGTTTTGTAATTTTAAAAATTAAAAATGAAATGTGTGTGAAATGAAAAATAAAATAAAAGAAAACAAATAATGGGTGCAGATAGCAACATTATCACGTTCAAACAAGATAGATGGGCTCAAGGGGGGTGCCAATAATAATCAGAGTCCACTTAAAAACGTGATTGTGTGTGATGCATGTATGCACGGTCAACATGCTCAATCAATCAACGCCACACATCTTAGTCAACATGGATAAGTCATTAAAATACACACATCCAACCATTCTCACTAAGAGTTCATGATATTCCTCCTACACACACACACACAATCATCAAAGCCCACCATAACACCATGTGATATGCACATGCTTCAGTAATGCGTTGGCACGCTTTGGTGCATTGGATCAAGTCAATCAAAGAAAGTACTTCAAACATGTGGTTCATGATCAATCATCCATGGTAATTAGCATACACTCACGCACACACATGTCACTCGGATCAAAATATAAAACATGTGAAAGGCATGTGACATTTTTATGTGTTGTCATCACATGAGCCACACGATGAGAACAAATCAACGGCCAGTATTCAAACTGCAAACAAAACCCTAGAACAAAGACCACCGCCGGAGAAGGACCTCCGGTCATCTTCTCCGGTCCACAACCACCACCTGCAAACTTCAAATCTTCCAGAATCACACAAATATGGTATCAAAATGAAACTGACATTGCATACATCAAGAATCCATTATTATTTTCACATAACAATCACACACATGGAGAAACGAAGAGATTAAAACATGCCCTAGGTTTGGTAACTATGCCTCTAAGAGGCCTATCAACTAGTCGGAGTATCAAATGCTCCTACTGAGCTCATATCACTATGAAAACAACAAAATAAACCATAAAATGTGAGAGAAAAGTTTGAGAGTTTTGGAACCTGAACTTACAGCTCTTGGAGATTCTTGAGAAAACCAGAGAAAACACTTGCTCTTCAACCTTGGAGCTTCAAATTAAGCAAAATAAATGCTGCTGGAATTTGTTATCTTGAGAGCAAAGAGATTCAAAACTTGCTGAAGTATACTTGAGGAAATCGTGTGGATTATGATAGATCTTCCTTCAATCATGCGCCATTGATGATGATATAGATGAAGTAGATGAAAATCTCGTGCATTCAGAGAAGAAGTTTTGAGAGAATTGGTGAAAAAAGTGAGAAAATCAGAGAGAAAGTAGAGAGAGTTTTGAGTGAAACTGAACAAAATGGAGTTGAAATGAGAAATGTGAGTGAAGCTTTGATTTATAGTGTGAGTTTAACTATGGTTAACATGAGTTGGTTAATTGAGTTAACATGGTTAAGGTGAGTCATCCCTAACTAACTGAGCCAAGTTAGTTAGGGCGAGTTAACAATGGTTTTGCTATGGTGATGAGGGTTTATGACAGTTGTGGTGGAATGCAAAGGAATCAGTGGTGGTGATGTGGTTCAGGTGTAGCAGCTGCAAGGGAGACTTGCTGCACAAGTTTTGTTTCTTTTATCTATTCATGTAAGCAGTATCATGGAAATACATAATGTAAGGAAGGTGTTTGTATAAATAAGGGAATATTTGTATGGTATGAACATGTATCGTGCAAACTGATGTGAAGGAACAACCTCAAAGTGAAAACATTTCCATCCTTGGCAGCTTGAAACATGGAATTTTGGGAAGGAGTTTCTCCATACTTTGTGGATGATTTGCTGAGATTTTGGAGGTCAATGGAAAGAGGAGATGTAATGCTACAAGTTTAAGGTGAAAATTGGATTGAATACAAGCTTGGAAATTGTTGAAAAGTGATTTGGAACACCCATGTTTGAAACTGATAGAAGGGCGTGGCAAGGGGTTGGCTGGAAAGGCAACATGACATACAAAATTTCAGCATGATCACCCTATCTTGAGACCAAGATTTCCCCCTCATAACTTGATCAATTCAAAATTTGTCCAACATCAACATTGAAGAGGGCATTGCTAGGAACAACTTTGATGTTGAAAAGTTTTTCATTTGGAGCATTTATCATTGAGAAAAATGAGCAAAAATTTGACACACAACATGTTTGTAAAAATGATGGCGCGTGGGCCTGGGCATTCTTGGTCATGACCTGATTTTGGACCTACTTTTCTCCAACTTTGATCAATCATATCTCACCCAATTTTTATCCAATGGAGATGTTCTTTATATGGATTTGAAGCTTGAAACAAGATCTTTTGTTGTGGCCTGGTGGAATTTCTATTTGATGTCTCAATTTTGAATGGCCTTGGTTCAAAGTTTGGTGCAAAATGGCTCAAAAATTACTATTTTTGGAAACCCTACTTCTTCCAAAAATGGCAACTTTCCAAATCTTGATTTTTCATGATCCTTTTGGAGTTTCTTGATCAAATTTTGTATATTGGTCACATATAACATGAATTTCATGAATTTGGCCTCAAAAAGTCAAGAGTTGACTTTTTTCCTTTGATTATTTGACTTAGCCCCAATTTTCCTGATTTTTTATCTTTCTTCGAATTGAACCACTTCTAAAACCAATTGAGAGGCAATTTTCCACACACATACACTTAAGGACATGTAGAATACCATGACATCAAGTTTTGTCCAAAAAATCAGAGATGTCCTGATTTAATTGGAAACCCTAGTTTTGATACCCACCTCCAACGGGAAAAATGTACAGTCTTCAATTTCAAATTCCTCAGAGTATGTTGTGTATCTTCTTAAAGGATGATGAGATAAGCCATTTGAGGGTGATTTTGAACCAATGATCCATCTCTTTTGAGGGTTTTCCTTCAGTTTTTTGGACCTCTTGCATAGTGAAGGATGGAATGCTTCAATCTCCTATTGAATCTCACTTTCTTGAGGTTTTGGATGATCAATTGAAATAGTATGAGACATGAAAGACCTCTTGGCTTGCCTTGAGGCAACTTGTTTGAACTTTTATGCCTTGAATGATTCCTTGATTGTCCATCTTTCACCTGATCACATGCCTTGATGGTAAGAGGGATGTTATGCTTCATTTTTTTATGTTAAAGATGCAATGCAAGGCTAATGAGATGGATATGATATGATATATGACAATGCTATGCTATGATGACAAAAGAGAGAGCAAATTTTGGGGTATTACAATACGATCCGATGCCTTCTCCCAACTTTGAATTCCCGGTATTTGGGGCTGAAGAAGAAGTTGATGACGAAATTCCAGAAGAGATCTTCCGACTACTCAAACAGGAGGAAAAGTCCATTGAACCTCACAAAGAGCCGTTGGAAACTGTCAACTTGGGTTCAGAAAAAGAGAGAAAAGAGGTCAAGATTGGGGCACTGCTCAGTCCAACTGCCAAAGAGAGTTTGACAAAGCTTCTCAAAGAATTTCCCGATGTATTTGCTTGGTCCTACCAGGACATGCCAGGGTTGGATACCAGCATCGTGGAACATCATCTACCGTTACGATCAGAATGTTCGCCAGTAAAACAAAGGTTGATACGGACTCACCCAGACATGGCCATCAAAATCAAAGAAGTACATAAACAGATTGACGCGGGTTTCCTCGCCACTTCAGAGTATCCTCAATGGTTAGCGAACATCGTACCCGTTCCAAAGAAGGACAGAAAGGTCAGAATGTGTGTGGATTATAGAGATTTGAACAAGGCTAGTCCAAAGGACGACTTTCCTTTACCACACATTGACATGCTGGTAGACAGTACATCAAAATTCAAAGGATTCTCCTTCATGGATGGATTCTTGGGCTATAATCAAATCAAAATGGCGCCGAAAGACATGGAGAAAACTTCATGCATTACCCCATGGGGTACCTTTTGTTACAAGGTAATGTCGTTCGGCTTAAAGAACGCTGGGGCAACCTATCAACGGGCCATGACTGCTCTTTTTCATGACATGATACACAAAGAAATCGAGGTATATGTCGATGATATGATTGCCAAGTCTAAGACAGAAGAGGAGCATGTGACCCACCTGTCAAAACTATTCGAGCGTTTGAGGAAATACAAACTCCGCTTGAATCCCAACAAGTGCACCTTCGGTGTCCGTTCAAGGAAACTGCTAGGGTTCATCGTCAGCCAGAAAGGATATGAGGTTGATCCTGACAAGGTCAAGGCCATTCAAGAAATTCCTTCTCCAAAGACTGAAAAACAAGTCAGAGGATTCTTGGGACGTCTGAATTACATTTCCAGATTCATATCCCTCATGACCGCGACATGCGCGCCAATCTTCAAATTACTAAAAAAGAATCAGGACTACGTTTGGACAGAAGATTGCCAAACCGCCTTCGACAGTATCAAAGTATACCTGTTGAACCCATCGATTATATCACCTCCAGTGGAAGAAAGACTACTAATTATCTACCTCACAGTCTTGGAAGACTCAATCGGTTGTGTACTTGGCCAACAAGATGAAACAAAAAGGAAAGAGTTTGCCATCTACTATCTGAGCAAGAAATTCACCGACTGCGAGACTCGGTACACTATGCTTGAGAAAACTTGTTGTGCTTTGGCTTGGGCAGCCAAGCGTCTTCGCCAGTATATGATTCGTAACACTACTTGGTTAATCTCAGAAATGGATCCAATCAAGTACGTCTTTGAAAAACCTGCTCTCACGGGAAGGATTGCCCGTTGGCATATGTTGTTATCAAAATACGACATCGAGTACCATGCTCAGAAAGCCGTTAAAGGAAGTATTTTAGCCGATCATTTGGCTCATCAACTGATCGACGATCAGGAATCAATCAGGTTTGAATTCCCAGACGAAGATGTCATGTACTTGAAAATGAAAGATTGCGATGAACCACAACCCAGTGAAGGGCCAGAACCAGGTTCCCAATGGGGACTAATCTTTGACGGAGCTGTCAATCATTATGCAAACGGAATTGGGGCAATCATCATAACCCCTCAGGGTACCCACATACCTTTCACCGCCTGACTGACATTCAAGTGTACAAACAACGAGATCGAATACGAAGCTTGTATTATGGGTCTCGAAGAAGCGATCGACTTAAGGATTAAGAACTTGGATGTATATGGTGACTTAGCCTTGGTTATTAATCAGATCAAAGGAGATTGGAACACATACCATTCAGGATTGATTCCTTACAAAGATTACGCAAGAAGGTTGTTACTATTCTTCAACATAATCGAGTTTCATCATATCCCTCGTGAAGAGAATCGTATGGCTGATACATTAGCCACTCTCTCTTCCATGATTAGTGTAGGTCAATGGAACGACCTACCTAAGATCGACATAATGCACCTTGAGAGGCCCGCTTATATCTTCGCGATTGAAGCAGTCATAGACGACAAACCTTGGTATCACGATATCAAATGCTTCCTTCAGAAACAAGAGTACCCACCTGGGGCACTAAGGAAAGACAGAAAAACCCTCAGAAGGCTGGCCGACAGTTTCTTCTTGAGCGGTGACACACTCTATAAGAGAAATTTTGACATGGTCTTGCTCCGATGCGCAGACAGATCAGAAGCAAACAAACTAATAAAGGAAATTCACGAAGGATCCTTTGGCACTCATGCCAATGGACACACAATGGAAAGAAAAATTCTGAGAGCAGGGTACTATTGGTTGACCATGGAATCCGACTACTACAAGTACATGAGGAGGTGTCACAAGTGTCAGATATACTCTGACAAAATACATGTACCGCCAAGGCATCTCAAAGTTCTCTCTTCCCCATGGCCTTTTTCCATAAGGGGAATCAACATAATTGGCATGATTGAACCCAAAGCTTCAAACGGACATCAGTTCATCCTGGTAGCCATTGACTACTTTACCAAGTGGGTCGAAGCAGCGTCATACGCCAATGTAACCCGACAAGTGGTAGTCCGATTTATCAAAAACAATATCATCTGCCGTTATGGTGTTCCAAGCCAGATCATTACTGATAATGGATCTAACTTGAACAACAAGATGATGAAAGAGTTGTGCACAGAGTTCAAGATCGAACACCATAATTTATCTTTCTACCGACCTAAGATGAACGGAGCGGTAGAAGCGGCTAACAAAAACATCAAGAAGATTGTTCAAAAGATGGTTGTAACCTACAAAGACTGGCACAAGATGCTACCCTTTGCTCTTCACGGTTATCGCACATCTGTCCGTACTTCAACAGGGGCAACCCCTTTCTCTCTAGTATATGGCTTGGTAGCAGTTCTCCCCATAGAAGTAGAGATCCCATCAATCCGGGTATTGATGGAAGCTAAGCTTACAGAAGCTGAATGGTGTCAAAATTGACACGACGAACTAAACCTAATCAAGGAAAAACGGATGACGGCACTATGCCATGGTCAGTTGTATCAGCAAAGGATGAAGAAGGCGTTTGACAAAAAGGTTCGACCTTGCGTCTTCAGGAAAGGAGACCTCATGCTCAAGAAGATACAATCATTTCTTACTGATTCTCGGGGAAAATGGACCCCGAACTATGACGGCCCCTATGTGGTAAAGAAAGCTTTCTCAGGCGGCGCCTTGAGACTTGCAACCATGCATGGAGAAGAATTTTCCTACCTCACGAATGTTGACGTAGTCAAGAAATACTTCGCCTAAAAAAACGTCTCGCTGGATTGAAAACCCGAAAGGGCGGTCCAGGTAAAAATTAGAGACATAATCAAAAATCATCCCGATGGATTGGAAATCTCAAAGTACAATCCAGGCAAAAGTTTGGGATAATGGCAAGTAACTACGTCCAACAGGGGCAAATTCCCCAGTAGCAGTCATACCGTCCATCAGAAAACTCTAGTCAAGGTCATCTTCGACAGAAGCTCGGGGTACCCGGAATTCAAAGTTGGTAGAAGGATAGTGGTCGTTATATTTTAATGTAGCCCTTTTCCCTTAAATTACCATTTTCTAACTTTGTAAATACTATATGGAATCACGCGTTTGGCTGATTTCCATCCTATCAATAAAATTTGAGCCCTTGTGCTTTTATTTGCAATTCTTATTTGTTTTAGTTTTACAGAACGACACTTTTAATATGATCGACGATTCTTGAAATAAAACAAAAATGAACCTACTTGTCAAATTTTTCTGCTTTTAAAATAAAGATGGCAATTCCTTTTGACTTTGAACATCAAAAAGAACATTGATTGCTTCTCCAAAGGTGATTGGACTTCAAAGTGCAGAATCAAAGTACTCCTTCTAAACCAGTGTACCTGAATGAAGGATCAGCTGTGTCAGATGTGAATATTCCGTCCGACACCCCCGGCAGAGTTCTTACCTCCTAAGCCCGACCAACGGTTGTTCCCCACAAGGACTATTTCTCCTAAGCAAGGCAGAATTGCTATCGTGAACCGGTGATACTTTTCATCTCCCATTGTGGTCGAGTATCTAGTCGTGTTCATCTACTAGTCTGTATGTCGTGTCAGTTTTGTCGGCATAAACATGCATACATCATGCATTATTGATTTATATTCGCATTCATATTGCATCACCATCACTCTGGTCAGTCTTATCCCTAAGTGGTAACAGTCCTCTCAATCGAGTTGTCAGTTCTTTCCTCGTCAGGAAGCAAACCATCTAAACGATCTCTCCTCCAATTTATTTCTGGATTGAAGTTAGTCCCTTGACCACTTTGATAACTTGAACCTCTGAAAAATAAAAAGACCTTCGATGAACATCTCTCTTCGCCATTGAAGATGATATTTTCTCTTTCCCGGATTAAGGAAAATCCCCAGAGAAAGCCTCTTAATCAGAGATTTGGCAATACAGCAGTTTTTCTCCGAAAAATCCGCTGACGAAAAGGTTATCAGCACCTCAAAAATGGATCACATCATATGGCATTTCTCTGAGAAGATCCCGAGAAAAGTATGATGTAATACCCCAAGCGAAAGCGGTCTCTCAAGAGACTCGTTTTCCCCAGTAGAGTTGACAAATGGCGTCTCCAAACAGAGAAGTTTGTGCACCTCTACAACTCAGATGACTAGGTTCCCCAGCAACTCTGACATCAAATTTTTTTTTCTCAAATGGCATCTCCCCAGGAAAATTCGGCGAGAAGTTTGAGGAAAACCGTTACACGTAACGTCCCTTGTCAAGAAAGTTTTTTGACAAAAGAAACTTAGACCAGTTCCTTGGTAAGAAACCAGGATCGAGGGGGAAGCTTATATCAGAAGCTGAGACCAGTTCCTTGGTAGGAAACCAGAATCGAGGGGAAGTTTATATTAGAAACTGAGACCAGTTCCTTGGTAGGAAACCAGGATCGAGGGGAAGTTTTACCTTTTCTAAGCATCATTGCTTAGCAAAAGAAGAAGGATGTGTGAACTACCATTCCTAACTACCATCAAAATTTCGGGCATTCCGATATTTAATCCTCTTGCACCCCGAATGCCCGAATACCTTCGCCATTCACACCTTCGGGTCCAAGAAGATTAAATAGGGGAATATGTCATACCCTAAATTTTGACCACTAAGATTTCCCATCATTGTGTAAATCATCATCACAATATGGGTAAACCATCATACCTTATCAGTCTCCCCAAAGATGGGTGAACATTCACTACAAACAATAATTAGGGTTTCAAGCCCTCTCAGAGCTCTTAGACAAAGGATCAATCAAGGAATGACATGATCTTCAACTTGTCTTGTAACACCCCCAATCTATACCCCCAATTAAATAAAGCAATAAAAATTTCATCAGAGTATAATTAAAAATTCACGGCATAGACAGAGGCGTCACATCAATTTGAAACAAACATACAACAACTTGCTCATACAGATATGCAACAATCAGGTAGCAAATAATAGAGGAACTTAGTTCCTACTACCCACAATTCACTACAGAATACAAGCAGAAAATCTGCAACTGAATCTCATATATATATATATATATATATATATATATATATATATATATATATATATATATATATATATATATATATATATATATATATATATATATATATATATATATCACAAAAAGAGTTTGTCTGCTATATACAAAGTCACACAAGTACAATCCAAAACGTGCGTATACATAATACAAATAATCACATAACGATCTCCCCGACTACCCGGTGCTACATATCAGAGCCGACCGAAAAAAGAGTGACGACCTAAGCTTCACAAAAAGACCTCCAGCATCTAATCTGCAATGCCTCATAGAGCATTTAAAACAGCAGAACGGTGAGAAACACAATCATAATATAATTGCATATAATTATATATTACACAGAAATATTCACGCAAAATATTCTCACCACAACTTACACCAGAATTCAAATGCAAAACAACACAATACATATTTCATATATCCATCACCAATTTATATCAATCATGCACAATACAATTATCACCAACACAAATATATATATATATATATATATATATATATATATATATATATATATCTCAACTCATCAATTCCGATCACAATTCCACACAAAATCAATACATTCATGATTTATGCAAATGCACAGAGACCGGCACAACGACTCTATGCAATGCATATGCGGTACCATCCATCCATCATCTCAACACTAGTTCACTCAGGAACTATTGGAACCATCGCTTGTTACTTAGTGTAACTCCCCGTCGGGCAAACGATGTTCCCCGTCGCTTTAGGTCCTCTTGGTATAAGGCGCACGGCGTTTATGGATTCCTTTTGGTCCTCTTTGTATAAGGCGCACGATCGTCTATAATCATCGCTTTAGGTCCTCTTTGTATAAGGCGCACGATGTTATAGCGGATTCCCTCTGGAATCGATTCGTCGCTCACACCCACTAGGGCATACGACATCACAATAATGCATATCATGATGCTTGGCATACAATGACTCATGACATTCAAATGCACACACATACACATTCATAATCATGCATATATAATCCAATACCACACAATGCATTTTCTTCATACACCAGCACACAAGTCATACGATATCCATATCAACAGCACATTGCATGATACACCTCAATTACACACAACTACAACGACAAAAGTCGACAAAACAACACTATTCCAAATTCCCGACATAATTAAATCGGTCAATAATCACAAAACTATTATAATAAGAAAGTACAGCTCAATAGCTTTCCATCGGCACAAAGAGCACTCAAAACCGATAAACGGATCACAAGTTATGGGATTTAAAAGAAAATATAATTATTGGAAATCCCCAGGACCGCCCGGCGCTACCCAACTACCGCCCGGCGCTGGCCCTTCGCCTCTACTTCGCTCGGCGAAGCAGCGGCGAAACAATTCCCCATCCATGACTCAAAAGAGTCAGGAACGTGCTACGCTGCGCCTCTCGGGCATCGCCCGGCACAATCCCGCGTCGCCCGGCGCCCTACATCAGAAATGGAAAAATTCTGCTGCGTTTTTACACGACACCAACACCCCAAAATCCCCATTTTCCAACCTAATTCATTTCCAACAGCAAAACAAATATCAGCAATTGTTCATAAACATGGTGTGATCATACAATTCCATTTATATCGATTTCCGACCGTGAAAACATCGATTTCTACTCGTTTACTCATTTTTGACCTATAACCGAAAAACTAGTAAAACTTCCGATACACACCTACATAATCATACACAAACATAATATAACCGAGTTTCGCACCCTTACCCGATTTAATCGCGTTTTTGAAAGTCGGTTGATCGATTTCTTAATCCACAAGTTTTCTCTCTTTTCTTCTTTCTCTTCTCTTTCCTTCTTTTTCTTTCCTTAATATTTTTCTCTCTTTTTATTTCTATTATATGAAAAATATAATATCTACCCAAACAAAAGACCAAAATACCCCTTCACTCAAATATCTCGCAAACGCTCCCAAAACCCGATAAAATATAACAGCAATGAAAAATAATATATTTTCAAATAATAGTCAAAAATAAAATAATATAATAATAAAATAATCAAAACGACTCAATTAAATAAAACTAACTAAAACTGGGGCGTTACAACTCTCCCCCACTTAGAAATTTTCGTCCTCGAAAATATTACCTGAGACGAACAACTCTGGATACGACTCCCGCATCCGACTCTCCAACTCCCAAGTCAAATTGCCCTCAGCAGCGCCTCCCCACTCTACTTTCACAAGTGCAATATCCTTGCCCCTTAACCGCTTCGACTCGCGATCCAAAATCCTCACCGGTAATGCCTCAACCGTAAGGTTCTCCCTTACCTCTACCTCATCCATCGGAATCACATGCGACGAATCCGGAACATACTTCTGAAGCTGTGAAACATGGAACACATCATGCAAATTTGACAGACTCGGCGACAACGCCACCCTATAAGCCACAACACCCACTCTCGCGGATATCTGGTAATGACCAATAAACCGAGAAGTAAACTTCTTTGACTTCAATGCACGACCAACACCCGTTACAGACGCAACTCTCAAAAATACATGATCACCCTCTTGAAACTCCAGATCTTTCCTCCTTCGGTCATGATAACTCTTTTGCCTACTCTAAGAAGCCTTCATTTTCTCACGAATAAGTTTCACCTTTTCCGTAGTCTGTTGAATCAATTTCGGTCCAACCACCGAACTCTCACCAGATTCGTGCCAACACAACGGTGTTCGACATCTTCTTCCATACAACGCTTCAAAAGGTGCCATTCCAATACTAGAATGGAAACTGTTATTATACGTGAATTCCACCAACGCAAGATAACTATCCCAAGCACCACCTTGTTCAAGAACACAAGCCCGCAACAAATCTTCCAACGACTAAATCGTTCTCTCGGTCTGCCCATCTGTCTGAGGATGATAAGCCGAACTCAATCTCAATTTAGAACCTAAGGCCTTTTACAAACTTTCCCAAAATCTGGAAGTAAACCTCGGATCACGATCTGAAACAATGCTCAACGGAACCCCATGTAGTTTCGCAATCACACTGATATAAATCTCAGCCAACCTCTCCAAAGAAAAACTGATGTTAATCGGAATGAAATGCGCCGATTTAGTCAGTCTATCCACAACCACCCAAATCGTATTATGCCCCCTCAGTGTATTCGACAACCCTGTCACAAAATCCATAGAAATGCTGTCCCATTTCCACTCAGGAATATCCAACGGTTGCAACAACCCACTAGGCTTTTGATGTTCCCCTTTAGACTTTTGGCACGTCAAACATTAATACACAAACTGAGCCACGTCTCTCTTTAACCCAGACCACCAAAAGATTTTCTTCAAATCCTGATACATCTTATTAGCTCCCGGATGTATACTCAAATTACTCTGGTGTCCTTCCTCCAAAATCATCCTTTTCAAGTCCGAATCATCAGGGATACAAATTCTACCACGGAATCTCAAAACACCATTATCATCCACTCTAAAATCACCATTCGCATATTTTTCTCCAACCAACATCAAATCCACAAATTTCACATCCAACTTCTGTTTCTCGCTTACGGTCAACAGAAACTCATTAGTAACCTTTAGCATACCCAGCCTCACGCTGTCGAATGTCACATCACACACCAAACTCAAGTCTCTAAAAGCTTCCAAAAGTTCCCACTCTTTAACCATTAAAGTGGACATATGCAATGATTTTTGACTCAACGCATCGGCTACCACATTAGCTTTACCAGGATGGTAATTCAAGCCAAAATGGTAGTCCTTCAAAAATTCCAACCATCTACGTTGCCTCATATTCAACTCTTTCTGATCAAACAAGTATTTCAAACTTTTATGATCACTAAAGACTTCGAATCTTGCACCATAGAGATAATGCCTCCAAATTTTCAACACAAAAACCACGGCCGCTAATTCAAGATCATGAGTAGGGTAATTTTTCTCATGAATCCTCAATTGCCTCAAAGCATAAGCCGCAACCTTACCTTCTTGCATCAACACTCCACCTAGCCTAATCAAAGACGCATCACAATCCACCACAAACGGTTCAGTAGGATTTGGTAAAATCAAAATCGGAGCTGTCGTCAATCTCCTCTTCAGCTCACTAAAACTTTCCTCACACCGAATATCCCAAATGAATGCTTTCCCTTTACAAGTTAATTGGGTCAAAGGAAGTGCTAATTTGGAAAAACCTTCAATAAACCTTCGATAATATCCAGCCAAACCCAAAAAGTTTCTAATTTCAGTAACAGATCTAGGAGCCTTCCATTGTAGAACTACTTCTACTTTAGATGGATCCACAGCGATACCGTTACCTAAAATCACATGACCAAGAAAACTCACTTCCGACAACCAGAACTCACACTTGGACAACTTAGCAAAAAGTCTCTTCTCCTTCAAAATTTGCAACACAACACGCAAATGCTCTGCGTGCTCCTCCCGGGACTTAGAATAAATTAATATATCATCAATAAACACAACAACAAATCGATCCAAATGCTCGTGGAAAATACGATTCATATACTCCATAAACACACCTGGCGCATTAGAAACCTCAAATGGAATCACCAAATATTCATAATGACCGCAAGGTGTCCTAAAAGCCGTCTTCTGATTATTTTCCTCTTTCACCTTTATCTGATGATACCCCGACCTCAAATCAATCTTACTAAACACACACGCACCTACCAACTGATCCATCAGATCATCAATTCTCGAAAGAGGATACTTATTATTAATCGTCACTTTATTCAGCTGGCGATAATCAATACACAATCGTATACTTCCATCTTTCTTTTTCACCAATAAAACTGGAGCACCCCATGGCGACACACTCGGTCTCACAAACCTCTTTTCCAATAATTCGTTCAATTGCTTCTTTAACTCTACCAACTCAGACGCCGACATTCTATAAGGTGCCATAGATACAGGTCTAGTACCAGGAACTAGATCTATAGAAAACTCCACCTCTCTCTCTGGCGGCACATCTGAAATATCCTCAGGAAACACTTCCGGAAAATCACACACAACAGGAAACACATCAAATGAAACTTGACTCTCCACAGTCAACGATGCAAACAACCCAAACAACTAAGCTTCATCCGCCAAAAGTTTCTTCAACTCTTTGGTAGATAAGAAACTCGAGTCCTCGTCTTCCTCAAGAGAAGGAAACCTTACTAGCTTATGATAACAATCAATATGAACCCGATTAAACTGCAACCAATTCATACCTAGAACCACATCTAAACCCTCCAATGGCAAACACACCAAATCCATCTCAAAATCTTTACCATAAATGGTCAAAGGACAACTTAAACAAACTAAAGAAGTAGTTATTGACCCCATTGCTGGAGTATCAATAACCATCTCACCACCCATCGAAGACAACAAAAGATTCAAACGCTTCGCGCACTCAGATGAAATAAACAAATGAGTCGCTCCAGTATCAATAATAGGAACTAAAGGCATACTATTAATAAAACAAGTACCTCTGATCAGACGGTCTGCACTTGAAGTCTGAGTTCCCGCCAATGCAAAAACTTTCCCACCAGCTGGAGCTTGCTTTGGTTTCGGACACTTTGTACTAATATGACCAGGTTCACCACAGTTGAAACACTTCGCCACATTCTTCCTCTTGCACTCAGCTGCTACATTTCCTAAACCTCCACAATTGGAACACTTCCTCGTATCTTTTATGCATTCAAACTGACGATGTCCTAATTCACCACACCTAAAACATCTTGGAGAATTAGACATACCTCCTCCACTTGGCCATTTCTCAAAATTACCCCTTTGTTTACCCTTATCAGCTGGTGTCACATAAGGACCACTACAAAACTGTTGCTTCCCTTTCCTGTCGTTCACACTCTTGTAGTGAGTAGAACGAGCCTTGATATCTTCCTCATAAATCCTACAACAGTCCACCAAATATGAAATCCTCCGAATTCTCTGATAACCAATTTCTTGCTTAATCTCAGGACGCAACCCGCTCTCAAACTTCACACACTTAGAAAACTCCGCAGTAGCTTCAGCATAATGTGGATAAAACTGCACAAGCTCCACAAACTTAGTAGTATAATCAACAACAGACATGTTACCTTGTTTCAATTCCAAGAACTCTATCTCCTTCTTTCCTCTAATATCTTCGAGAAAGTACTTCCTCAGAAACTCAACACTAAACAAAGCCCAAGTGACTTCTTCCCCTACAGCTTCCAACACCTGACAAGTACTAACCCACCAGTCATCCACTTCCTCCTGCAACATGTGAGTACCCAGTCTCACCTTCTGATCCTCAGCACAATCCATCACTCGGAAAATCCTTTCAATCTCCTTCAGCCAAATCTGAGCACCATCAGGATCATGTCTCCCTTTGAAGACAGGCGGTTTGTTCTTCCTGAACTCATCATTCCCAGCAGCATTAGGTGCACCCTGCACAGCACGAGCCAGAGCTTGCATAGCAGCAGCCAAAGCAGCATCATTCCTACCAGCCATATTCTGTTCATTTCCAATAACAGCAACTATGGTTAAACAAACAGCTCACCCAAACACAACCACCGACAAGGACTGACACAAACTGACACGGATTGGCTCTGATACCACTTAATGTAACACCCCCAATCTATACCCCCAATTAAATAAAGTAATAAAAATTTCATCAGAGTATAATTAAAAATTCACGGCATAGACAGAGGCGTCACATCAATTTGAAACAAACATACAACAACTTGCTCATAAAGATATGCAACAATCAGGTAGCAAATAACAATGGAACTTAGTTCCTACTACCCACAATTCACTACATAATACAAGCAGAAAATCTGCAACTGAATCTCATATTTATATATATATATCACAAAAAGAGTTTGTCTGCTATATACAAAGTCACACAAGTACAATCCAAAACGTGCGTATACATAATACAAATAATCACATAACGATCTCCCCGACTACCCGGTGCTACATATCAGAGCCGACCGACAAAAGAATGAAGACCTAAGCTTCACAAAAATCCCTCCAGCATCTAATCTGCAATGCCTCATAGAGCATTTAAAACAGCAGAAGGGTGAGAAACATAATCATAATATAATTGCATATAATTATATAATACCACATAAATATTCATGCAAAATATTCTCACCACAACTTACACCAGAATTCAAATGCAAAACAACACAATACATATTTCATATATCCATCACCAATGCATATCAATCATGCACAATACAATTATCACCAACACAAATATATATATATATATATATATATATATATATATATATATATATATATATATCAACTCATCAATTCCGATCACAATTCCACACAAAATCAATCCATTCTTGATTTATACAAATGCACAGAGACCGACAAAATGACTCTATGCAATGCATATGCGGTACCATCCATCCATCATCTCAACACTAGTTCACTCAGGAACTATTGGAACCATCGCTTGTTACTTAGTGTAACTCCCCGTCGGGAAAACGATGTTCCCCGTTGCTTTAGCTCCTCTTGGTATCAGGCGCACGACGTTTATGGATTTCTTTAGGTCCTCTTTGTATAAGGCGCACAATCCGATCGCTTAAGGTCCTCTTTTTATAAGGCACACGATGTTATAGCGGATTCCCTCTGGAATCGATTCATCGCTCACACCCACTAGTGCACACGACATCACAAGAATGCATATCATGATGCTTGGCATACAATGACTCATGACATTCAAATGCACACACATACACATTTATAATCATGCATATATAATCCAATACCACACAATGCATTTTCTTCATACACCAGCACACAAGTCATACGATATCCATATCAACAGGACATTGCATGATACACCTCAATTACACACAACTACAACGACAAAAGTCGACAAAACAACATTATTCCAAATTCCCGACATAATTAAATCGGTCAATAATCTCAAAACCATTATAATAAGAAAGTACAGCTCAATAGTTTTCCATCGGCACAAAGAACACTCAAAACCGACAAACGGATCACAAGTTATGGGATTTAAAAGAAAATATAATTATTGGAATTCCCCCGGACCGCCCGGTGCTACCCAACTACCGCTCGGCGCTGGCCCTTCGCCTCTACTTTGCCCGGCGAAGCAGCGGCGAAAAAATTCTCCCTCCATGACTCAAAAGAGTTAGGAACGTGCTACGCTGCGCCTCTCGGGCATCGCCCGGCGCAATCCCGCGTCACCCTGCGCTCTGGGCACCGCCCGGCGCCCTACATCAGAAATGGAAAAATTCTGTTGCGTTTTTACATGACACCAACACCCCAAAATCCCCATTTTCCAACCCAATTCATTTCCAACAGCAAAATAAACATCAGAAATTGTTCATAAACATGGTGTGATCATACAATGCCATTTATATCGATTTCCGACCGTGAAAACATTGATTTCTACTCGTTTACTCATTTTTGACCTATAACCGATAAACTAGTAAAACTTCCGATACACACCTACATAATCATACACAAACATAGTATAACCGAGTTTCGCACCCTTACCCGATTTAATCGCGTTTTTGAAAGTCGGTTGATCGATTTCTTAATCCACAAGTTTTCTCTCTTTTCTTCTTTCTCTTCTCTTTCCTTCTTTCTCTTTTTCTTCTCTTCTTTTTCTTTCCTTGCTATTTTTCTCTCTTTTTCTTTCTATTATATGAAAAATATAATATCTACCCAAACAAAAGACCAAAATACCCCTTCACTCAAATATCTCGCAAACGCTCCCAAAACCCGATAAAATATAACTGCAATGAAAAATAATATATTTTCAAATAAAAGTCAAAAATAAAATAATATAATAATAAAATAATCAAAACGACTCAATTAAATAAAACTAACTAAAACTGGGGCGTTACATGTCTAACCTCTCAAACATCCACAAAGGATCAAGAGGACTCCCACATCAAGGATTAAGCACAAGGCTGCAACCTTCCAAGTGGATCAAGCCTCAGGATCGCCAGTGTCACCAAATTAGGGTTTTGGTCGACCAAGGCCTCCAGATGGAGATTTTCCTCTGGGAATGAGCCAATGCTTCAAAGCATAACCCAAAAGGCTCCATGGGACCTTATGGGCCCAATCATCAAGTCAATTTAGCCTCCGGGGATGCATTCATAAAAAATCAGGAATTAGGGTTTCTTGACCTAATTCACCCCTAAGTTGACTTTTGGGACACAACATGAGCCAAGACCTCAAAACAAGATTTGAGGGTCTCCAATACACTACATTGATCCATTTGCAACAATGGATTGATCCAAGAAGCTTGATGCACAAGTTTCAATTTCATCTGAACCACAATTAGGGTTTTGAAGAAAAAGTCAACTATGCCTTTGACTTTTGACCAAGACATGCTCTGAAACCTTGGGACATGACTCAATACACCCTATAACACCTATGAAATCAATCCATCAAGTTTGATTTAGGTCAAGGACTTGATTTCATAGAGGATCGCATAGTTTGGAATTCATCTGATAAAAAGTCAACTGTGCCCAAAAGTCAAAGTTTGACTTTTTGATTTTTTGATCAATTATGGTTCCCTAACCCTAAAATGATGTTAATGTGTGATTTGAATCATCATTCATCAATAAAAATCAAGAAAAGTGGGATAACTTGTAAAAGGGGTAACCATAAAAACTTAGAAATTTTCTAAGTTATGGAACAAAGTGGCTAGGGTGCCAACTTCCATGGATCATAACTTGAGATCCAAGCAATAATTTGTGTTGATCCAAAGATGGATTTGTAGCTCTCATGGAATACTACAAAAGCTTCAACTACACCTCATTCCAATTCTCCATGGATTTTAAGTTATGGAATGACCAAAATCACAAAAAGTGAAAATGTCACTTTTTTCCAACACTTAGTGAAATTTTCACTAAGTCAGAATCTGTTTCACTTTTTTCCAAATGTAGGGGCATGTTTCACCATGGATCATAACATATGTTGTATCATATGAGAGCTTTCCAAAATGGCCAAGAACCCCCTAAAACTCCACTTAAGCCATGAGATATGACAATGGCAATATGCCTTGCTGCAAACTATCATGGCAAGGCAGATTTGTGCATTTTGCTCGATTTGAGCCATTTTTGCAAATGACAAACAAGTTTATCCATCTGAACACCTCAGAGAGAGACCAAGGAGGGACAAACACTGATCCATAAGCCTCCCAAGTCTTTGGAACTAAAAATAGCAAGCCAAACCTAAGAAACCATATTGAGGGGACAAGACTCTAATTTTGTTTTGGAGCATTCAATGGATGCATCAATGTGGCATGAACTAAGCCATTTCCAACTGAATGAGTCAAGAATGATCTCTGAACCAAGGGACAATAGGCTTGTGCTCTAACCTCTAGTCAATGGCTAGAGGAGACTTGGATTCCTATTGATCAACATTTGCCAAACCTCTGCTTCAGTTACCATTCACTATTGTAGCCAAAACAAACTTGCTCTACTATAAATAGAGCTCATTAGTGCTCAGTTTAAGTACACCAAAGCACTACAACACTTGCTTTCCTCAAAATCTCTTTCTCTAGGCAAAAATGCCTTCTTTAGCAAAGTAACTCTGAGTTTTTGAGTTAGAGAGCAATTTCATCACAGTTCATGATCCAAACACCTCCAATATGTTATATCTAAGCTATCCAAACTCTCACAAGTGACCTGTAACACCAAAATCTCAAAGTCCCCTCTCAAAACCTCAAAATTGGACTTTTTTGCATTTTTCAAGCCATGTCTTGATTCAGTCACTTTTAAAACCAGATAAAACCTCAAACACACTCCAAATATCATCCTTGAACTGTCCCAAATGGTTCCACACATCTGGAACACCATTTGAGAGAGTTGCTATTTTGGCCACTTTTGCCCCTTTTGCTAGAAAGGGCCAATTTCCATTCTTGAGGTTTCCAGCTGATTCCAATCATCCTAAAAGCTTCTAAGGGATCATTTGAGAGTGTTCAAAGCATTAAAACATTTCTGGAACAAGGCACATGACAGATTGCCCAAAAAGCTCCTAAAGAGGTAAGCATCTCATTTTGAACTCTTTGAAATATGCATTGTTTTGAGGTCCACTGATCCTGCATATCTCATACATGTTATATGTGTTGTGTTTGAACCAATTCATCATGTGATTCATGCCTGTACCATAAGGTAGCACAGAAAATGCAAATGGAGACCTATTTCAAAACCACTATCGGGTTTTAAAATGGGGACCTCATCTGAAAAAACCACCACCACCATTGGATACCTTGTGAAATTCTAGGCAGGATAAACCTAAATTTTGTCCCAATCCATAGAGAAATGAGAAAGTTACAAGCTTCACGTTTTTTGCCAAAATCATGTCTTGCCTTGCCTTGGCCAGGGCAAAAACAAGGCAAGCCTTGTATATTTGTGGCTGGGGTTTAATACACGGATGTATCACAACCCCAGTGGTAGGGCGCGCACACTGCACACAAGAGGTCTGGGGTTCGAACCCCTCTCGCCCCAGATCCTCTTTTTTACCACTTTTTCATATTTTATTATTTTTCTTATTATTTTTAATGATTTGAAAAATTAATAACTTCCTCAATTTTAATTATTTTTTATTGGTTCTTTTTGCAAAAAATCACAAAAATGTTGAAATATTTTGTTCCACAAAAAAATCAAATTTATATTATTTATTTAGTATAGTTGGTATTTTTATGAATAAATTCATTTTTAGTTGTTTTAAACATTTTATAAAACAACTCAAAAACCTGATTCTGAACGTTCTCTCTGATGGGTAAGCGAGGACGAGGGAGGCCGAAATCTACGGTACCTCCGTCACCGGAGAACCATCCACCACCGGAGACACAACCGGAGGTGGTGAACGTGATTACAAAAAGGAAGAGGAGAACCCCCCAAAAAGGAACATAAACCCTAGAAGAATCAGAATCAACTGGTAGGAAACTATGGGTGGATGTTCTAAGTGATAATCACAATCCTGCTAAGGGTTTAGCCATGGAATACGTGGCTTCGAAACTGGTGAATGGCGTGGTGGAGGTTAAAATCGATCAGGAGCATATTGAATCGAAACTTCGATTCTGGGATAGTGCGTTAATCTTGTATGTGACGGGCGAAGATTTGAGCATGCATACAGGGAATAATTTCATGATGAAGACTTGGAATTACGTTCAATTATCGGATCTCTACTATCATGATGAGGGGTGTAACACCCCCAATCTATAACCCGAGCAATTAAATCGATAACAAATAATCAGAGTATAATTAAAACATTCATGGAATAGACGGGAGCGTCACATCAAAATGATGAAATAAAGTAACATACTCAAATAGATATCAACAATCAGGTAGCCACATAAGTAGAGGAACTCAGTTCCCATCACCCACTATTCAGATACAGAATAAAAGCGGAAAATCTGCAGCTTAAATCTCATATATATAAACATAGAAGTTTTTCTGCCATACACAGAATCATACATGTACAATACAAAAAGATATATATACATATACACATAAATCACATAACGATCTCCCCGACTCCCCGGGGCTACATATCAGAGCCGACCGACAAAAGAATGAACACATAATCTTCACAAAAAGACCTTCAGCATCTAATCTGCAATGCCTCATAGAGCATTCAAAACAGCAGAAGGGTGAGAAAAACAATTATAATATAGTTGCATACAAATATATAATGACACAAAATACACAGGTAAAACATTCTCACCACAACTTACACCATAATTCAAATACAAAACACCACAATCCATATCTCATACATCCATCACAATGGCATATCAATCATGCTCAATGCATTTATCACCAACATATATATATATATATATATATATATATATATATATATATATATATATATATATATATATATATATATATATATATATATATATATATATATATATATATATATATATATCAACTCATCAATTCCATTCACAATTCCACACATAATCAATCCGTTCATGATTTATACAAATGCACAGAGACCGACACAACGACTCTATGCAATGCAATGCGGTACCGCTCCATCCATCATCTCATCATTAATTCACTTAGGAATTATTGGAATCATCGCTTGTTACTTAGTGTAACTCCCCGTCGGGAAAACAGTGTTCCCCATCGCTTTAGGTCCTCTTGGTATAAGGCACACGACGTTTATGGATCGCTTTAGGTCCTCTTTGTATAATGCACACGATCCGATCGCTTTAGGTCCTCTTTGTATAAGGGACACGATCGTCTATAACGTCGCTTTAGGTCCTCTTTGTATAAGGCACATGATCGTTACAGAAGATTCCCTTTGGAATCGTTTCGTCGCTCACACCCACTAGGGCACACGACATCACAAGAATGCATATCATGATGCTTGGCATACAATGACTCATGACAATCAAATGCATACATATATACAACCATGTGAACCATCTCAACATCAATAATCATGCATTGAAATCAAACCCAAAACAATGCATTTATTTTCCATAAGACCACAAACCATCATCACAATATTGCATTACATGCATTCACATCATATAACGGCACACAAGCTATACGTTATATATATCAAAACATATTGCATGATAACACATCAATCGTACACAATTACAACGGTAAAAGTCGACAAAATGACACATTTCCAAAATCCCGACACAATTAAATCGACCACTAATCTCAAAACCATTTTTTTATAAGAAAGAACATTTCATTAGCTTCCCAACGCATCCGACCGCGCCTCGATCCGAGCTACGGATCAAAAGTTATGAAGGAAACAAAACTGCACAAACTGTCATGTTCGCTAGGCGAACCTTCTAGCTAGCATTCGCTACCACCTTCCTAGGCGAATGTCCAGGCGAAACCACAATCAGACCAAAACAGACACAAAGTTCGCTAGGCGAACTCCTTGGCGAACCTTCCCCTTGTCGTTCGCTTCGCGAATCCCTGGGCGAACCAAGGCAGCAACAAACATAACTGAAAAGATACAAAGTTCGCTAGGCGAACAACGTTAGCGAACATTCTTTGACCTTCGCCGACGGGCTCGCTAGGCGAACCCTCGAAAATCATTCGCTTTCGCTTCACCCCGGGTTCGCTAGGCGAACCAAGGAAAACTCAGAAATTCTGCAGCGCTGTTATGGGTCCAAAACCCATATTTCTTCAACCAAAATATCTTCCAAACCATAACATAACCACTAAAATATACCACAATCATAACAACAAGTATCCTACAACATTTATATCACATTCCAACTGCGAAAACATCGATTCCCAATCATTTTTCTCATTTCCAACCTAGAATTGAAAACCATGGAAAGACAAATAGACTTCAAACATATACATACATATTCATACACAATGATAAGATAATCGAGTTTCACACCCTTACCCGATTAATTGTGCTTCGAAGTGTCGGTTGATTCGATTTCTTACACTCCAAGTTTTTCGTCTTTTTCTACTCTCCTTTCTCTTTTCCTTCTTTTCTTTCTATTCTCTCTATTTTTCTCTCTATTTCCTATTTTATGAAAAACAATAACCCCCCAAGCCAAAAAGACCAAAATACTCCTACACTCAATTTTCTCGCAAACGTTCCCAAAACGCGATAAAACGTAATAACCAAGAATAAAATAATATAAAGACAAAAAATAATTAAATCGACTCGATTAAATAAATCTAACAAAAACCGGGGCGTTATAACTCTCCCCCACTTAGAAATTTTGGTCCTCGAAAATATTACCTGAGACGAACAACTTAGGATACGATTCCCGCATCCGACTCTCCAACTCCCAAGTCAAATTGCCCTCAGAAGTGCCTCCCCACTCTACTTTCACAAGCGCAATATCCTTGCCTCTTAACCGCTTCAACTCGCGATTCAAAACTCTCACCGGTAATGCCTCAACTGTAAGGTTCTCCCTTACCTCAACCTCATCCATCGGAATCACATGCGACGGATCCGGAACATACTTCCGAAGCTGTGAAACATGGAACACATCATGCAAATTCGAAAGATTTAGTGGCAACGCCACCCTATAAGCCACAGTACCCACTCTCGAGGATATCTGGTAAGGACCAATAAACCGAGAAGTAAGCTTCTTCGACTTCAATGCACGACCAACACCCGTCATCGGTGTAACTCTCAAAAATACATGATCGCCTTCTTGAAACTCCGGATCTCTCCTCCTTCGATCATGATAACTCTTCTGCCTACTCTGAGAAGCCTTCATTTTCTCTTGAATAAGTTTGACCTTTTCCGTAGTTTGTTGAATTAACTCCGGTCCAACCACCGAACTCTCACCAGATTCATACCAACACAAAGGTGTTCGACATCTTCTTCCATACAACGCTTCAAAAGGTGCCATTCCAATACTCGAATGGAAACTATTGTTATAAGTGAATTCCACCAACGAAAGATAACTATCCCAAGCACCACCTTGCTCAAGAACACAAGCCCGCAACAAATCTTCCAATGACTGAATAGTTCTCTCGGTCTGACCATCCGTCTGCAGATGATAAGCCGAACTCAATCTCAACTTGGAACCTAACGCCTTTTGCAAAATTTCCCAAAATTTGGAAGTAAACCTCGGATCTCGATCTGAAACAATACACAACAGAACACCATGTAGCTTCACAATCACACGGATATAAATCTCAGCCAACTTCTCTAGAGAAAAACTGATGTCAATCGGAATGAAATGTGTCGATTTAGTCATCCTATCCACAATCACCCAAATGGCATTATGTCCCCTCTGTGTATTCGGCAACCCTGTCACAAAATCCATAGAAATGTTGTCCCATTTCCACTCGGGAATATCCAACGGTTGCAAAAATCCACTAGGCTTCTGATGTTCTATCTTTGACTTCTGACACGTCAAACACGCATAAACAAACTGAGCAACATCCCTCTTCAATCCTGACCACCAAAAGATCTTCTTCAAATCTTGATACATCTTATTAGCTCCCGGATGTATACTCAAATTACTCCGGTGTCCTTCCTCTAAAATCATCTTTTTCAATTCCGAATCATCAGGAATACAAATTCTACCACGGAATCTCAAAACACCCTGATCATCCACTTTAAAGTCACCATTCACACCTTTATCTCCAACCGTCATCAAATCAACAAATTTCACATCCAGCTTCTGTTTCTCGCTAACGGTCAACATAAAATCATTAGTAACCTTTAACATACCAAGCCTCACTCCATCAGATGTCAATTCACACACCAAACTCAAATCTCTAAATTCTTCCAAAAGTCACACTCTTTAACCATCAAAGCAGACATATGCAACGATTTCCGGCTTAACGCATCGACTACCACTTTAGCTTTACCAGGATGGTAATTCAAGCTAAAATCGTAGTCCTTCAAAAATTCCAACCATCTCCGTTGCCTCATATTCAACTCTTTCTGATCAAACAAGTATTTCAAACTCTTATGATCACTAAAGACTTCGAATCTTGCACCGTAGAGATAATGCCTCCAAATTTTCAATACAAAAACCACTGCCGCTAATTCCAAATCATGAGTAGGGTAATTTTTCTCATAAACCCTTAATTGCCTCGAAGCATAAGCCACCACCTTACCTTCCTGCATCAACACTCCACCTAACCCAATCAAAGACGCATCGCAATACACCACAGACGGTTCACTAGGATTCGGTAAGATCAAAATCGGAGTTGTAGTCAATCTTCTCTTCAACTCACTAAAACTTTCCTCACACTGAATATCCCAAATAAACGCTTTACCTTTACAAGTCAGCTGGGTCAAAGGAAGTGCTAACTTGGAAAAGCCTTCAATGAATCTTCGATAATATCCAGCTAAACCCAAAAAGCTTCTAATTTCAGTAACAGATCTAGGAGCCTCCCATTGTAGAACTGCATCTACTTTAGATGGATCCACAACAATACCATTACCTAAAATCACATGCCCAAGAAAACTCACTTTGGACAACCAGAACTCACACTTGGACAACTTGGCATAAAGTCTCTTTTCCTTCAAAATTTGCAATACAATACGCAAATGCTCCGCATGTTCCTCCCGAGACTTAGAATAAATCAAGATGTCATCAATAAACACAACAACAAATTGATCCAAATGCTCATGGAAAATACGATTCATATACTCCATAAACACTCTCGGCGCATTAGAAACCCCGAACGGCATCACGGAATATTCGTAATGTCCGTATCGTGTCCTAAAAGCCGTCTTTTGAATATTTTCCTCTTTCACTCTAATCTGATGATAACCTGACCTCAAATCAATCTTACTAAACACACACGCACCTACCAACTGGTCCATCAAATCATCAATTCTCGAAAGAGGATACTTATTCTTAATCGTCACCTTTTCAGGTGGCGATAATCAATACACAATCGCATACTTCCATCTTTCTTCTTCACCAATAAAACTGGAGCATCCCAAGGCGATATACTCGGCCTTACAAACCTCTTCTCTAACAATTCATTCAACTGCTTCTTCAACTCAACCAACTCAGATGCTGACATACGATATGGTGCCATAGATACAGGTCTAGTACCAGGAACTAGATCTATAGAAAACTCCACCTCTCTCTCTGGCGACACATCTGAAATATCCTCCAGAAACACCTCTGGAAAATCACACACGACTAGACCCACATCAATTACAACTTGACTATCCACGGTCAACGATGCAAACAACCCAAACAACTGAGCTTCATCCGCCAAAAGTTTCTTCAACTCTTTGGTAGATAAGAAACTCGATTCCTCCTCTTCTTCAAGAGAAGGAAATGTTACCAACTTATGATAACAATCGATATGAACTCGATTGAACTGCAACCAATTCATTCCCAGAACCACATCTAAACCCTCCAACGGCAGACACACCAAATCCATCTCAAAATCTTTACCATAAATGGTCAAAGGACAACTTGAACAAACCAAAGAAGTAGTTATCGACCCCATTGTTGGAGTATCAATAACCATCTCTCCATCCATCGATGACAACAAAAGATTCAAATGTTGTACACACTCAGACGAAATAAACGAATGAGTCGCTCCGATATCAATAATAGCAACTAAAGGCGTACTATTAATAAAACAAGTACCTCTGATGAGACGATCCGCACTAGTAGTCTGAGTTCCTGCCAATTCAAGTACTTTCCCACTAGCTTGAGCTTACTTTGGTTTCGGACACTTCGTACTAATATGACCAGGTTCACCATAGTTGAAACACTTCACCACATTCCTCTTACAATCAGCTGCGACATGTCCTAAACCTCCACAATTGGAACACTTCCTCATATCCTTTCTACATTCAAACTGACGATGTCCTAAGTCACCACACCTAAAACATCTCAGAGGATTATTCATACCTCCCCCACTTTGCCTTTTATCAAAATTAGCCCTTTTCTTACCCTTGTCAGCTGGTGATACATAAGGACCCCCATGAAACGGTTGCTTTCCTTTCCTTTCGTTCACACTCTTATAATGAATAGAACGAGCTTTGCTATCCTCCTCATAAATCCTACAACAATCCACCAAATCTGGAAACCTCCTAATTCTTTGATAACCAATTGCCTGCTTGATCTCGGGACGCAACCCGTTCTCAAACTTCACACAGTTGGAAAACTCCGCAGTTGCTTCAGCATAATGTGGATAAAACTGAACAAGCTCCACAAACTTAGCAGTGTAATCAATAACAGTCATATTACCCTGTTTCAACTCCAAGAACTCTATCTCTTTCTTTCATCTTACATCTTCCGGAAAATACTTCCTCAAAAACTCCCTGCTAAACAAAGCCCAAGTGACCTTTTCACCTGTAGCTTCCCACACGTGACGCGCACTAACCCACCAATCATCAGCCTCCTCCTACAACATGTGAGTACCCAGTCTCACCTTATATTCCTTAGCACAGTCCATCACTCCGAAGATTCTTTCAATCTCCTTAAGCCAAATCTGGGCACCATCAGGATCATATCTTCCTTTGAAGACAGGCGGTTTGTTCTTCCTGAACTCATCATTCCCACCAGTATTAGGTGCACCCCGCACAGCCTGAGCCATAGCTTGCATATCAGCAGCAAGAGCAGCGTCATTCCTACCAGCCATATCCCGTTCATCCAATAATAGTAACTATGGTTAAACAAACAGCTCACCCAACACAAATGTCGCACAGCAACCAACTTGTCACAATGACTGATACGGACTGACAAAGACACAAATTGACACAAACTGGCTCTGATACCACTTAATGTAACACCACCAATCTATAACCCGAGCAATTAAAGCGATAACAAATAATCAGAGTATAATTAAAACATTCATGGCATAGACAGGAGCGTCACATCAAAATGATGAAATAAAATAACATGCTCAAATAGATATGCAACAATCAGGTAGCCACATAAGCAGAGGAACTCAGTTCCTATCACCCACTATTCAGATACAGAATAAAAGCAGAAAATCTGCAACTTAAATCTCATATATATAAACATAGAAGTTTGTCTGCCATACACATAATCATACATGTACAATCCAAAAAGATATATATACATATACACATAAGTCACATAACGATCTCCCCGACTCCCCGATGCTACATAACAGAGCCGACCGACAAAAGAATGAAGACATAATCTTCACAAAAGGACCTCCAACATCTAATCTGCAATGCCTCATAGAGCATTCAAAACAGCAGAAGGGTGAGAAACACAATTATAATATAGTTGCATACAAATATATAATGACACAAAATACACAGGTAAAACATTCTCACCACAACTTACACCATAATTCAAATACAAAACACCACAATCCATATCTCATACATCCATCACAATGGCATATCAATCATGCTCAATGCATTTATCACCAACATATATATATATATATATATATATATATATATATATATATATATATATATATATACATATATATATATATATATATATATATATATATATATATATATATATATATATCAACTCATCAATTCCATTCACAATTCAACACATAATCAATTTGTTCATGATTTAAGCAAATGCACAGAGACCGACACAACGACTATGTGCAATGCAATGCGGTACCGCTCCATCCATGATCTCATCATTAATTCACTCAGGAATTATTGGAATCATCGCTGGTTACTTAGTGTAACTCCCCGTCGGGCAAACGATGTTCCCCATCGCTTTAGATCCACTTGGTATAAGGCACACGGAGTTTATGGATTGCTTTAGGTCCTCTTTGTATAAGGCACACGATCCGATCGCTTTAGGTCCTCTTTGTATAAGGCACACGATCGTCTATAACGTCGCTTTAGGTCCTCTTTGTATAAGGCACACGACCGTTACAACAGATTCCCTCTGGAATCGTTTAGTCGCTCACACCCACTAGGGCACACGACATCACAAGAATGCATATCATGATGCTTGGCATACAATGACTCATGACAATCAAATACATACATATATACAACCATGTGAACCATCTCAACATCAATAATCATGCATTAAAATCAAACCCAAAACAATGCATTTATTTTCCATAAGGCAACAAACCATCATCACAACATTGCATTACATGCATTCACATCATATAACAACACACAAGCTATACGTTATATATATCAAAACACATTGCATGATAACACATTAATAGCACACAATTACGACGGTAAAAGTCGACAAAACGACACATTTCCAAAATCCCGACACAATTAAATCGGCCACTAATCTCAAAACCATTTTTTTATAAGAAAGAACATTTCATTAGCTTCCCAACGCATCCGACTGCGCCCCGATCCGAGCTACGGATCAAAAGTTATGAAGGAAACAAAACTACACAAACTGTCATGTTCGCTAGGCGAACCTTCTAGCGAGCATTCGCTACCACCTTCCTAGGCGAATGTCCAGGCGAAACCACAATCAGACCAAAACAGACACAAAGTTCTCTAGGTGAACTCCTTGGCGAACCTTCGCCTTGCTGTTCGCTTCGCGAATCCCTGAGCGAACCAAGGCAGCAACAAACATAATTGAAAAGATACAAAGTTCGCTAGGCAAACAATGTTAGCGAACATTCGCTGACCTTCGCTGACGGGCTCGCTTGGCGAACCCTCAAAAATCATTCGCTTTCGCTTCGCCCCAGGTTCTCTAGGCGAACCAAGGAAAACTCAGAAATTCTGCAGCGCTGTTATGGGTCCAAAAACCATATTTCTTCAACCAAAATCTCTTCCAACCCATAACATAACCACTAAAACATACCACAATCATAACAACAAGTATCCTACAACATTTATATCACATTCCAACCGCGAAAACATCGATTCCCAATCATTTTTCTCATTTCCAACCTAGAATTGAAAACTATGGAAAGACAAATAGACTTCAAACATACACATACATATTCATACACAATGATAAGATAATCGAGTTTCAAACCCTTACCCGATTAATCGTGCTTCGAAGTGTCGGTTGATTCGATTTCTTACACTCCAAGTTTTTCCTCTTTTTCTTCTTTCCTTTCTCTTTTCCTTCTTTTCTTTATATACTCTCTATTTTTCTCTCTATTTCCTATTTTATGAAAAACAATAACCCCTCAAGCCAAAAAGACCAAAATACCCATACACTCAATTTTCTCGCAAACATTCCCAAAACGCGATAAAATGTAATAACCAAGAATAAAATAATACAAAGACCAAAAATAATTAAATCGACTCGATTAAATAAATCTAACAAAAACCGGGGCGTTACAAGGGGTATTTTCTCCTTAGATTCAAATCGGATGCGGAAAGAGATGAGGTCATGATGAAGGGACCTTATTCCATTAGAAACATGTCGGTAATTCTTAAGGAATGGAGGCCTGGTTTTAATCTGAAGAAGGATCTGCTTCGCACACTACCTATTTGGGTAAAGTTGCCACAATTGCCACTGGATCTATGGGAAGTGAAAAGCTTGAACAAGATAGGGAGTGTAGTAGGAACACCTTTGGTAACGGGTGAATGCACTGCCAACAAACTCTGAGTTTCCTACGCTCGAATCTTAGTGGAAGTTGATATTACACAAGAGTTGGTCAAAGAGATTCAAATAAGGAATTGTTATGGAGATATGATCAAGCAACAAGTGGAGTACAAATGGAAGCCAAAGTTCTGCCAAAAATGTCTTAAGATAGGCCATCAATGTGGTGAACAGCAGAAGATACAGAGATGGAAAGTAAAACAAAAGCCACCTGATGCAAATGGGGAAACACATCAGAAAAAGGAAAATGAGGTAGAACAAAATGAAATGAAGGTACATGAGGACAACCCTTGGACTAGTGTGAAATCACCTGCCAGAGACAAAGGGAAAGGTATAGCTCTTGATTCTAGCACTGCTATTAACTGTAATAATGGCTTTGAGGTTCTTGAGGTTTTGAATGACCAAATTGGGACCTCTAGCAGTGAACCATGTTAGTTTCATGGAACATCAGGGGGCTAAATAAAAGTGGAAAAGTTAGAGAGGTTATCTCCCACCTCTTAGAGCTTAGGCTAGATATTGCTGTGATTCTTGAAACTAGAGTTAAAAAGAAGAATGTTGAGAAGATCCGTGCCAAAATTAACTTTACTGCTTCTTATGTTGATAATTACTCTGATCATGAGAATGGGAGAATTTGGGTAGGGTGGGATAACAGCAGGAGTGATGATAGGAAAACGCAGAGTTCTAGTCAATACATCCATTGTGGAGTTTTTGACAAGGCAGGTGTTTTTTCTTATTGGTTAACTGTTGTTTATGCTCATAATCAATTGGATAAGAGGAGAATTCTTTGGAAGGAATTGGAGCATTTGTATGGTAATCTCCAATGTCCTTGGTGTGTGATAGGAGACTTTAATAATGTCCTTAAAGCCCATGATCGTGTTGGTAGGAATATGGTGACTGAGAAAGAGTTTGAAGATTTACCTAATATGATGACAACTACTGGTCTAAGTGAAATGGAAAGTACAGGTGATTACTATACTTGGTCTAATAAACATGCGATAGGAACAATCTACTCCAGGATTGACAGGGTGCTGGGGAATGTGGAATGGTTCCAGGCTCAAATGGAGACTACATTGAGAATTTTACCCCCTAATGTTTCTGACCATGCTGTGTTGTATTTGGAGAATAAGATTAAGAAGCAAAGAACTAAAAGTCACTTTAGATTCACAAATTGTTTAACTGAGCTTCCTTGCTATAATGATGTGGTGAAAAAGAGTTGGGAACAACCCATTAGTGGAAATTCTATGATGGTTCTGTGGAAGAAACTTATGAGATTGAAAAAGGATTTGAGGCAGTTTAGTAAACCTTTATTAAATCTGAAACAACAAATCAATGAGGCCAGGGATAATTTGAGGAAAGCTCAAACTGATTTGGTTGACAATAGAATGGATATCACTAAGATTGAGATTGTAAAGAATCTTACTGAGGAGGTTATCTATCTTAATTATAAATACAGTTATATGTTTCAAAATTTTAACTTCAAATATTAAATCTTGTATTAATGTTAAAAAAAGTTATCTAGCAATTTTTTCAAATTTAACTCATAATTTTCTGATAGACAAATAAATGCCTCAAATTGTTTTTAAAAAATTATTTGAATTAAACTTGCAAATACATATTATAACATTAAATCATAAATTTTTAACAATCATTTATAATTCATTACATTAAAATGTCCAATAATGTATTGTTAAATTATAAATAAGTTAAATTGATAGGCTAATTCTATTGAATTAAATCAATGATAATTATTGCAAATGAAAGGTAAACAACAATACTTGGCATAATTAAATACCAAAATCATTGTCCAACCGATAGAGACTCATTCAACAGTCATACTCAATTATTTTCTAGACTACAAATTCAATATAAAATAAAGAGTCTTATTTAGTATTTTAATGTTGACATTTATGAATGGTTACATAGAGAGTAAATAGTTTGAATGTGGAATGTTTTTCATCCATGAAATAGTTAAGAACAAACATTTTTAGAGATGTTGAAAAAAGGAAAGGAAATATTTAAAAAAAATATATTAAAATTCTTTACACTTATTTTACATATTAAAATTAAATTGTGATGTCTTATTTTCATATCTATGATTCAAACATATTTCTTTTCACTTAAACTTTTACTCTTTTTTTATCACTTTTATCTTATCGTCTTAATTACAATTTTTCATAATAAACGAAATCAAAATCTACATTTTATAATACTACTTAAAAATTCATCTTAGTCCCGCGCATCGTGCAGGTCTCTATCTAGTTTTTTTAATTAAAAATAATTTACATTTTACCACAATTGGATATAGCAACCGTGGGAAAATATTATAATGGTCATGGGTTTGAATCACAATACTTGCACATTTGTGATTTATTTAATAGGGTTAATACCCCTTTTGCCCCCTGCCATATAGGCGAAATCCCAAAAACAACCCTGTAAAAAAAAACACAGATTTCATCCCTGCCATTTGTAGATTCCCTCGTTTTGCCCTCTGAGTAGATTTGGTCAACAAAATTGATGACATGGCGCTGCTTTGTTGACTCTTTTTTTTATTTAATTACACGCGTGACATTTTTATTAATATTTTATTGATTGCATGTTAAAATGTCAAAATATCAAAATTTTGTCACTCATGAGAATCGAACCCATGAATTAAAGCTTACATGGGGCACCTTCCACCACTAGGCCATCTTGATTATTTTGTTATATTATCCTTTTGAAAATTATATATTACATTATAAATCTGAACTAGGATTAATTATGAATTATTAATCTGAACTATTAATCTAAATATTAATAATGAATTATATATTAATATTAATACTAAAATAAAACGTTAATTAATTAATTACTTTAAATTTAATATTAATATGTTAAATTAATATTAATATTAATTTTAATACTGAATTATTTAATATTAAAACGATAATTAATACTAAATTATTAGCGTTAAATAAATGAATAATTTTTATTTAATAATTTTTTAACTAATGAAATTATTAGCGTTAAATAATTTTAACTGAACTAATGAATAATTTTTTCTAAAATTATTTAATGCTATTATTTAAAATTTATTTATTTATTTATTTTATTTCAAATCTATATCATAAAAACTAAATTATTTATTTTTATTTAACGTTATAATTAATTTAAAAAAAATTTCAGTTTGTTATTAATTATTAATATAAAAAATTGTTATTTTAATTAAAAATCTTTTAATTTTCAGTTTACTATTAATTACTAATATTTTTATTTTCAGTTTATTAGTAATTACTAATATTAAAACTACTATTATATTTATTTATTTAGTTTAGTTTTTTATTAAGAGTTTTTTAAAATAACAGTTTTTTTAAAATAGCAATTTTTTTTAAAATAACAGTTTTTTTAAAATATTAATTATTATTATTTACTGTATTTATTTTAACTATAAATACTATTTAGTTATTATTAATTTAGTTAATATTTTAGTTACAAATAGTTATTATTTTTTACAAATATCTTAACTATTTATAAATATTTAGCTTTTATTTACAGTAATTACTATTTATAAATATTTTGTTATTATTTAGTTTAATAAGCTGAAATTATTATTTAGTTATTATTTACTGTAATTAATAATTATTAAAATATAAATAGTAATTTAGTAAATGTGTTTTAATATTAATACTTAGTAAATATTTAGAATTTAGCTACAATATATGTATAATATGTAAAAAAATTATAGTTAGAGTATAATATTTACAATATGTTATTTAACTATATTCTAATAATAGTTATAATATATATAATATAGTTACAATATATTCTAATAATAATTGATGAAAATGAAAACAAGTGCAAACGTATAATATGTATGTTTAAAAGCAATTAAAATACAAGATAAAGTCTCTAGCCTAGTGGTAGGTGCTTAAGCTTTGAAACAAAAGGGGTTGGGTTCAATCCTTGTAGTGGACAATTTTTTGAATTTTTGAATTTTAAGCATTTCAACATTAAATATTAAAATAATAATAAAATGCCACGTGTGTAATTTAAATATATAGAAAAAATAAATAAAATTCCAACTAAGCAGTCATGTCATCAATTTTGTTGACCAAATTTACTCAGGGGACAAAAAGAGGGAATCTACAAATGGCAGAGATGAAATCTTTGTTTTTTTTACAGGGTTGTTTTTTGGATTTCGCCTATATGGCAGGGGGCAAAAGGGGTATTAACCCTATTTAATATTATAATGACGCGTTTCTTTTTAAATTATTTTAAAACTAAATATAAACTACTTTTTTCCACGGTTAGAATTTTCAAGTGTGGTGAAATATTTTCCACTTTTTAAAAAAAAAATTAATTGTAAAAAAATTAATGTTTTTTCTAAAATTAAAATAAATAAATAGGATTTTACCTCTGTTGGATTTTGTAACTCTAGCAAAATATATTACTCTTATTCAAAAAACATAGCTTACCTTTTCATATCTCTTCAGTTTTTCTTCCCTTATAAAAACCACACTCAACGCATACGAAAATCACTTTGAGCCTTAGCAAGTTTATCATCTCCATTAACGACAATAGTCCTAAACATGTATCATCTCCAATTCGTTCACCATCGTATCATCTCCATTTCTGCACCATGATATCTTCTCAACCTAGTTCTTTAATAAACATGTTTGAACTCCATAAATGTCGCTTTAGGTACAAAGCAACAAAATACAATGAAAAAACTAGAAGGGGGAACACGAACGATACTTGCAAGAATGAAAGACAAAAATAATATGATATTTAGATTTTTGACTTCATCATCGCGTTTCCGGTACGTCAAATATATCTACCATGCATGCAACAGTAATGGTGTTGAGATATGTAAGATTTATGTTGCTATTGATGTTGTTTATTGCCTAAATCCTAAAGGTTTGTTTATTATTGTTGTTATAGTTGAGAATGTTAATGAAGGTTTTATCTTAGTTGCTTTATTGAGATAAGTGATATGTTTATTAATGTTGTCGTTGTTATATATATATATATATATATATATATATATATATATATATATATATATATATATATATATATATATATATATATATATATATATATATATATATATATATATATATATATATATGAGGTTTTGTGTTATTTTGATATTGAAGTTTTTTAATGTTATTGAGATAATGATTGTTTAGCGTTGTTGTTATTGCTGCTATTTATGAGATATTGAAGTTTTATTTATGAGATAATGATGGTTTAGTGTTGAAGTTATTGGTATTATTGAGATAATGAAAGTTTAGAGTTGTTATTGTTGTCATTGAGTTGTGGATGGTCTTGTGTTATTGAGATATTATAGTTTTGTTGTTATTAAGATATTGTAGTTTTGTTGCTATTAATAGTCAAACTCTAAAGGTTTAATGTGTTTTTATTTTTCTTCTGTTTTTTGTTTTGAATATAGATGGACTATTTAGCTAGCGACACTCATACAAATGAGTGTTCTACTAATGAGGATAAAAATGACTAATGGTGCTACAATGATGGATAAATTAACTAAACTGCGCAATATGGATGTTAGGTTGCCAATCGAGTTTCATAATAAAAAATGGACTTGTTATGGTAATAATGCTTCCTCTTTAAGAGTTAAGTGGCGTTTCTTGGACGTACCAAAGTGAATATTTTAATACATGATTTGATCAAGGTATCAAAAGATTTAAAAACAAGTATATGGACAGAACTTCAGGTACTAATTTTAATTTATATAATTTAATACTAATTTTAAGTGTGATTACTAATACCTTACTTATTGATGTAATTGTAGTCGGTTTTTGAGTTTGAAGAAAGTGATGACGATAAGTTGATGAATAAGTGGGTATCTTATGTTGGTGAGCGATGGAGGGGATTTAAGTCACAACTCACGCGTGATTACATTATGATGCCTAAGTTTGCTCTTGAGCATCCAAATGTGAAATATAGTTTTATTGGTAAGGACGTTTGGGTGAAGTTTTTCAAGTCTCGTAGTTCTACTAATTTCTTGGTTAGTAGTAATCTTATTTTCTGAAGAGTAATATTATTGTGTTATGATGATGGTTTTTAGGTACCATCTAAATTAACATTTTCATTATGTTTATAACAGGATAAAAGTAAATAAGGAAAGGAAAACAAGGAAAGAAATAAGTATCCCCATATATTGTGGGGGTTATAGAAAACCTGAGGAAGAAATGATTAATGAAAAAAAATAACAACTCGGAGATGACTCAATAAGTTATGATTGCATCCAATCTCCGTCATCACAACGTTAGAAGTGGAAGAGGGCCCGACAAAGACCTGGTGGAAAGTTCATTTCAGATGCCTCACGCACAGTCGTTGAGAATATTGTAAGTAGATTTTTCTATTAATTAGACCTTTAAATGTAGAATTTGTTGTGTGTAATTTAAATCGCTTTGATAATGATATCTTATTCATGTTATGTGTAGGATTTATTGGTTGAGATGACCAATCAATGTTCCTATGTTCCACATGTATCACATGATATATTAGTACAAACAATTTGAACAAAGGAGTGTGATTGATGTGTTTGTAGTGTTGGACAAGGCACCAACTTGAGATTATACTTCAGAACATCGAGAAAGATTAAAGATTCACTTAAGAAAGAGATGGACAAGCTCGTTGATAAAAACTTAAAAGAAATATTAGCACTAAACCTGGAATCCCAAAAGAAAGAGATCGACGAGCAATATGATAAGAAGTTTGAAGAAATATTTGCACAAGAGAAGGAATTGCAAAAGAAAGAGATGGACATTCTCTACAATAAGAAGTTGGAAGAAAGATTAGCACATGAGCAAGAATTACGCAAGAAAGAGTTGGACGAGCTTTCACTACAACAAATAACGCTTTTTATGACGAAGCCTTCACAACGAACAATATAAAACCGAGGGTACATGTATCGGGAGCACCTTGATTTAAAAAAATAGAATTTGTTACCTCAGTTCTTTGTAAAGTTGACATAACAATATGCTCAGTGCTTGAGATTTGATTCCCAACTCCTGCAGTTTTATGTTTTATATGGAACCAAATATGCGCCTTTAATTTCCATAGCTTTTACATCGGATATGTTACCTCAGTTTATAAGAAAATCGAGATATATAGTCTCTAATTTTTTATTCTTTTTAAACTAAAAAAGGCGACCTTATTTTTTAAAGTTTTACGTTGGATATGTTACCTCGGTTTTCAGTAAAACCAAGATAAAAAATCTTTATATTTTTTATTCACTCAGTGTCTACCTCATTCACTTCTCGAGCCAACAAAAGAACACTTATTCTCCAAGGAGCCCTAGCAAAAGAACACTTCTTCTCTAGCCAATGAAAAAACACTTATTCTTCAACGAGCCCTAGTGAACGAAAGAACACCATTAATCTATTGTATGTTATTATTGTTGTTGTTTTGGTCCATTAGTGTTGTTCTTGTTATTCTTTATTGTTGTTGTTCTTGTTATTCTCCATTATTGTTGTTCTTGTGTATTATGGTTCTGTACTATCACTACTACATAAAACCCATTTAACAACGGTTGGAAATAACATATAATGACGGGGGCGAAGGCGTTGTTATGTAGAGTGTTGTTGTATATGAGGTACGTACAATGACAGTCCTGGGACCGTTGTTGTTTTCCAGTATGCGCGCACCATTTCACGACGGTTAGTTTAGTCAACCGTTGTGATATAACTAAACTGTGATCTGGTTCGATTCTCAGCAACAACATTTTTTATTTATATTAGCGTTTGACATACAACTACGGATAGGTTTATAACCGCTGTCAAAAACAACCTGTTTTAAATATAAAATTTATCTGCTTATCAAATTATTCCTATAATTTATCTTGTCAAAACAGCTTCTGTTTACATGCAAACACAATATGTGCATCAAACATAATTCTTCCTATATTTTATCCTTATAAATGAATCAGAGAATTTACATCAAAAGAAATTTATATCAAAAGCTAAATGAATCAGAGAATTAAACTGCTAACATTGTTTAAATCAAAAGCCAATATTATTGATTTCAATATGTGCATCAAAAGCCAAAACTATTGTTCACATTATGTGCATCAAAAGCAAAAAATATGTGCATCAAAAAATGTTGCTGATATATCAAACAGCGGGAGCAGAACCCTTAAGCGCATTATGGATATGCGCTCAACGTTTACGAAGATCCACAAAGTCCTCAACGGGGAATGGGGTTTCGTCGTTAAACATCTACATAAGAGCAAAAAATTGAAGATCATGCATGATAATAATTCAATAGTCAACTTATATATTAATATATGTAAACATTTTATGGCATATATTACCGTATCCCATGAATCAACAGTGCCGGCAAGGACAATGTTTAACATGTGTTTCATGATAAAATACCCACACTCGTAACTCCCGCGTTGTTTCCTCGTCTACAAATTACATGAATATAAAAACATGAATACAACCACACATGCATGAATGTAAATGAAATAAACAGGTAATCGGGCCACTTACTTTAGGAGCAAGGTATGTGGGCTTTTTTCTAACATTATTCAATATATTAACTTGCTCCACAATACTGCACATTGAAAATTGAATTAAACATATTACATGTTAAACTAATTACAATTAATGCCAAAGAAAATGATATTAAACAAAGACACTTACGTTAATACAAGATCTTTCATTGGTTTATGGAGTGGGTCGTACAAGGAACACAGTAATGTCACCGTATTTGTCCTAAACGATATTACGATTAATTGCCAATGACCACTGAATGAACATGAGAATATATATATATATATATATATATATATATATATATATATATATATATATATATATATATATATATATATATATATATATATATATATATATATATATATATATATATATATATATATTATTAGTTTTTATTAAAACAAAACTAAATATAGAATATAGAAATAAATTACAACAATACTAACCTACATAGGAATGGTACAAGGTAACATTCTTTTCCTCCGTCATTTAGCCGGCTTTTCAAGTACTTTTCTTTGATATTTTTATCATTATACGCCCAAACAATAAAACTTGGGTCCAAGATTCCATAGGTAGTTGATTTATTCAATTCTATACAAACACGGTGAATGTACCTAAATGGTCAAAGAAAATGAATAAATTAAGGGAGAAAATACAAAAAATTATAATGTTCTATAATGACATGTATATTCGACTATATACTTACGTGCACCAAACTTGCAAAATAGATATGTCAAGCCACTTATATCCTGCGAGAAAATCCCTCACATCTTCAGGAGTGTAATACACTAAATCCAATTTAGGGCAATGTTCTAGCGGGAGAGCTTGTGCAAGGTCTGTTGTTGAAATGGACAAGTATAAACTTGTTATTTCATTTGGACTAGGGTCCAATATCCCATTGCAGTTATCTAAAGGGGGAGGGGCTGTACAATTACTCCCTTTTGTAGAAGCGTGATTTACGACACTTCTAATTGGAGTTTGATCATCACCAACGCAACGATGATCTTCATTAGTTCATTGTTCGAGGCGTTCACTTAATCTCTATATCATAACATTCAATTAGAACATAAAACAAAAATAAGCACAATATATTCAATTAGAACATACAATATATATCATACAAAAATAAGCGTGATTTACGACACATATCGAATACAACTCTTGTAACCTTTCCACTTCTTTCTCCCTTTTTCCCCCTCCTCTTCAAACAGCCTCCTTTGCTCCGCCAATTGCTTCTCAAAATTCTCAATCTTTTGTCGTTGAGCAAGAAATTCAGCGGTTTCGGTGCTTCTTCTTTGAGATCCAAAGTATGACCTCAAGGCGACACTATCTCCAACACCACGAACACGACCTCCATGCTCAGTTGTTTCGATAGCTTCGACTAATATGTCATGTCGTGCTTCCGGAACAAATGTGCCTTCACGGGCCGCCACAACCAAATTATCCTACACAACATGAGCAACTTACATAAGCAAACGCATTTAAATAACAACTCATGAGCAATTTACATAAGCAAACGCATTTAAACAAAACATATACTTACAATTTTCTCAGCAACTACTCTTGAAGCCTCAGAGGTGTACTCTCCATTAGGTCTTAATCGAGCCCTCTTCCATTTCTCATGTCTTAAAGGTGGAGATGGAATGTCACCATCTCCTCCTTCTTGTAGTTTTTCCTGCAGGATCCTCTTCTCAAGTTTCCTGTAACCCCCACGAGACAATCTATGGGGGTACATGTTTTTCGCCTTGTTCTAAATTCCTACTTCGCTTTTAGCCTATTTTTAACATAGTGAAAAATGTGTATGATTAGTATCTATAACTTATTAGCATAACATTATAGGTTACATATGACTAGTACTAACCTTGAATTCCTCAGAACAGCGTTTCTTCGCAAACATGTGCCACACCTTCTTCGATAAAAAACTATACCGAATCCATGGAGGTTGAAGACCGCTCTTAGGCTTCATAATGTAGTCAGCCGTGAGTCGTGACTTAAATCCCCTCCAACGAACACCAGCATAAGTTATCCACTTTCTTTTCAATTTTGAGTCATCGGTAAACTCAAAATTCAACTACATTAAATCAATATATAAGTATGAATTAGAAACTATAGGTAGTGATATCAAATATATGAAAATTATAGTGAAATACCTTAACGTCTCTATCCATATGTTGTCTTTGACATTAACATCCACTTCTCTCCAATCATCAATCAGTATACTGACTTTGCTACGTGCAAGGAATGCAACATAACTCCTAAAAGTAGCGTAATGTGGACAATCCACTAATCTGTAGTGCGAATCAAACTCTATCGGAATTTTTACACCAGATGAGTTGCGGACTGATGTGAATTGGGGCATCATTGTGACACCTCTTTGTGATCTTTTCGTTTGACTTTCAGTTGTTTGAGTTTCATTGGCTAACCTTTCATTTGTTTGAGTTTCTTCGCTGGTTTCTGATGAAGAACTCGACAAGGTCGACATCTAAGTTCAAAAACAACAACAACAACATGAACAACAATGGCAAAAGAGTTTATTGTAGATGCATGGGGAAAATATTTTACGTACCCTAAACGTGACCACGAAGTAAACGATGTCGGTGTTGGTGTTGTTATTGTCTTCCTTCCTTATGACAACGACGGTGTTGTTGTTATCTTCCTTCTCGACGGTGACGATGATGATGACGGTGTTGGTATGTGCGTAATCTTCTATTTTCTTCACGATCGTGATGATGATGGCGAAAATGACAACAAATGGATACTGATGATGCAAGCTTTGGTTGAAATCGTGTATTGTTTCACGGTATTGAACGTTAGTGTTTAGGGTTGAAATCGTGTAACGTTTCGTATGGTTTCTATTTTCAATGGAAAAAAAGGATACTTAAGAGACAATGAAACTAGCTAGCTTGGAGAATATTGAAAATCTACTGCGACGACCATCAATTTAAACCGTTATGATATATTATTTTCATAATGAAATTTCATATTAAAGCGCCAGAGTTATTTTTAGAATTAAAAATTAAAAAAACATACAAAATATATCACAACGGTGTATATAAACAACCGTAGTCATAACTTTTAATTTTTTTAATTAAAAGTAAATAAAAAAGTAAAAGTGCGCTTTAACATAAAAGGAATAATATATATGATGGCGCTGAGGTTCGAACACATGAAAGCTTGAAGGTATCACCACGGTTGATTTATCAACCGTTGTTATATACAGATAATCACCACGGTTGGTTTATCAACCGTTTTTATATACAGATAATTTTTATTCAATAAACAAATAAAATACAACCGCGCCTTAGTTTAGATATGTCACAACGGTGTAGGGATGAAGCGTTGTGAGCATGGCGTCGTTGTTTACGCGTTTTGTAGTAGTGTATTTTTATTTTTTTCAGAAGCTTTGTGTGATTATGAATCATAGTTGGATGAAAGCCAATAGATTAAGTGTAGAGTATGAGAATGGATTGAAACTATTTCTTGATTTCGCATAAAAAAAACTTCCTGACAATAATGAGATTTTTTATTGTCCTTGTAAAAACTGCTTTAATACGAAAAAACATCATAGGGATGTTATATTCAATCATTGTAGTTATGATGGAATTATTCAAAATTACACGGAACGGGTATGGCATGGTGAAGCGACAAATAAGAGACATATGTCACATACAGTTGAAGATGGTGAAGTTATTAATGATACCCTAGAAGACATCATTCGTGATATTGGAGTTGATGATTTTAAAAAGACATCATTGTTAGATACTTTGAGAAGAGACATGGAAGATTTGTTGTATCCGATATGTAAAAATTTTACAAGATTGTCGATTGTGTTAAGTCTATTTAATCTTAAGTCAAGAGGTGGGTGGACGGATAAAAGTTTCACTAAATTGCTTGAATTGTTGAAAGAAATGTTTCCCGAAGGTAACACGCTACCAAACCGTACTTATGAGGCCAAGAAGATTTTGTGTCAAATGGGTTTGTAATATGTCAAAATACGTGCATGTCGTAATGATTGTATATTATATAGGAAAGATTTTGAAAACTTGAAGGAGTGCCCGAGGTGCGGGAAGTCACGCTACAAGAAGAAGGACAATGGTGTTGATGACGTTGATGGTGTAACTAGCAAATGTGTTCTTGCCAAGGTGATGTGGTACCTACCGATAATTCCAAGGTTCAAGAGATTATTTTCTAATGCTAGTGACACAAAGAATACTAGTTGGCATGCAGATGAAAGAGTGTGTGATGGAAAAAATTTCTGAGGAACCTTATGCTTGTACTTGCCATCGACAGAATGAACCCTTTTGGTAATTTGAGTACTAACCATATGTCATGGCATGTTCTTCTCATAATTTACAACTTATATCCATGGTTGTGCATGAAGCGCAAGTTGTCGCGGCGAAAAAATTATTGAGATTAAGCTATTGATTAACTTAACTCGAAAAGCAAGAGTCGTGACAGGACTTTATTGTTTCCAAAGGGAAAAGGGAAAAGGTCGAACAAAACCCACAATAGCAAAAAAAACAAAAAAAAAACAAAAAGAGAGTCCTGGATACGGGGGCTGGTTATGCAAGGGGAACATATTAGCACCCCTTTCATCTATGGTACTCCATAGGAACCACTTGCAAATCTGTGTTTATAAAAAGCTTGATTGTTTGTTGATTGATTTTAGATGAAAAGATATTTTGTCGTATTCGAGTGGAAAACTCAACTTACAACCCACAAGTATAAGGAAATGAGCATTTGCATCATCTTGATATGGAGAACTTTTACTTGGACTTACTCACAAGCATGTCTCAACATTCAAGTGGAAAATGTTAATCATTTCTCAGCATCTTGTAGAAGTATAGTGGTTTGCATCACTACAAGAACATCAACCTCTTCAGCAGGCTCTGATGCCAATTGTAAGTTAGGAATGCACCTAAGAGGGGGTGAATTAGGATCTTAGAAATTTTTCTCGGTTTTTCGACGGTTTTTATTTTTACTTTCCTAAAGTTACTAAGTGATGAAATGTTGTAAAGTGCGGAAAGTAAATGACACAGTGATATATCCTGGTTCCCCTCACAGTTTGAGAGTACTCCAGTCCCCTTTCAACATGAAAGATATTTTTAATAATGTTAGATCCTAAGACAAGGCTATCCTAGCCTTTCTATACAGACTCTAACAAACACACCAAGAACAACCTCTTAGATTTTACAACTAAGTTGAAATGAGAACAATCCTCTCAAGATCAACCTCTTGTTTCCAACAATCCTAGACAACAAGGAATATAACAAACCCTATAAGAAGAAACAATCCTCCTTCTTATAGTCAACACCTAAATCCAAACAATCCTTTGAACTTAGGATTTTTTACAATAAAATCTGAATTTTTGTAGAAGTGTTTGAAATTTGATTCTTCAATATATCAATCACAAGATTGATCTTCTTCTTGAACAAACAATTGTTATATAGAATATACAAGTGTTTTATAATGAAAGAATGAAACTATAATGGTTGAGATGAAAGTTTAATGTAAAAGTTTCACTCTTAGAAAATTCTGATTTTCCACACTTGAGAAACTGAAAGTTTTATGATAATGAAAATGTTTGAAAATTGTTTGCAAGAAGGTGGATTTGAAATCTGAGTTTATGAGGTTTATATAGCCTCTAAACACCTTTACAAAAGGGTATAAACCATGAAAGGATGCCAAGATTCGATTAAAGAAAGTTTGAAAAATTCTGTCAAGAGATGCAACATTTTGGCTTACTGACTCAGTAGTAATCGGTTACTCAAAAGTGAGTAATCCGGTTACTCCCTTGTAACGTTAACAAAAAGTTCAAATTTTCTACAGGGTAATCGATTACCTCATATTAAGTAATAGGTTACTCTGTTCCAGAATGCAAAAAATACATTGAAAAATGACTTGAAATGATTTTTTAAATACACAAAATTATTTCAAAGAGTATGAATAATATGAATATGAGTTTGAACACTTGTATAGACTATATAATGGTTGAATGTTATACCTTCAATCTATGAGAATTCTTCAAGACTTGAAATAATATGAAACTTGTCCTTACTTTGACGTCTTTGATTCATTTCCTTTTGTACACAAAGTCTTTGAAAAATCATTGTTGTCTTCATCAAAACTATTGAGAAGCTATGTCTTCACACTGAAACCCTATGTTATACCTTTAAACCCTTGCTTTCCCTTGTTGGTGTAAACTCTAAGATTGTCACACACCAAGTATATAGGAGATACATATTTATAATAGCAAATACCCAACAAACAAAGCCCAAAATCATATGGATCCATTGATCGAATAGAAAAAGCCCGAAAACCCCGAAAGCACTATTCATCATACAGACAACACGATTCACCGTACGGACGCACTGTTCATCCGTACGGATAGCACTATTCACCGGCCAATTTTTCTTTTTTTCTCGACTTTTCGTCCGATTTTTGCGGTAAATACAATCTCCAAAATATGTTTTCTTTCTCTTCATCAACAAAGGTTTTAAGGCACATTTACAACAAGATTTGTGTGAAGATAAACGACATTCTGAAGACTGCGTTCAGAACAAGGTATGGTCATTATGAGTATTCAGTGATGTTGTCTAGTGTGTCTAATGCGCCTGAAGTGTTTATGGAGTACATGAATAGAATATTTCATCCGTACTTAGATCAGTTTGTGGTTGTATTCATCAACGATATTTTGATATATTCGAAGTCTGATGAAGAGCATGTGGATCAACTAAGATTTGTTTTGCAACCCTTGAAAGAGAAGAAGTTGTACGTGAAGTTTTCTAAGTGTGAGTTCTGGTTGAAAGAAGTGGGTTTCCTTGGTCATGTGATTTCTAGTGGTGGTATTGCTATTGATACATTGAAGATCGATGTTGTGTTGTAATGGTAAAGTCCAAAGTCTATTGCTGAAATCAAAGTATTATGGGTTTGGTTGGTTATTATAGGAGGTTTATCGAAGGCTTTTCAAAGTTGGCATTGCCTTTAACTCAATTGACTCAAAAAGGCCAAGCTTATGTGTGGAGTGGTCAGTGTGAAGAGTGTTTCTATCTCAAAAATATCTTGATGTTAGCTCCAGTTTTGATTATGCCAAAGTCCAAGTGAATCCTTTGTTGTGTATTGTGATGCTTCGAAGATATGACTAGGTGGTTTGTTGATGCAGAATGGTCAGGTTGTGGCTTATGCTTCTAGACAATTGAAAGTTCATGACAGAAATTATCCTACGCATGATCTCGAGTTTGTAGTTGTGGTGTTTGTGTTGAAAATTTAGAGGCATTATCTGTTTGGTTCTAGATTTGAAATGTTTAGTGACCACAAGAGTTTGAAGCATCTCTTCAATCTGAAAGAGTTGAATTCGAGGCAGAGGAGGTGGCTCAAATTTGTGAAAGATTATAATTTTGGTTTGAGTTACCGTCCTGGTAAAGCCAATGTCGTAATTGATGTTTTGAGCAGGAATTCGCTGCATGTGTCGATGTTTATGGTTTGATAATTAGAATAGATTGAGCAATTCAGAGACATGAGTTTGGTGTATGAAGAGACTCCTAACAATGTGAAGTTGGGCATGTTGAAGGTGACCAGTGGTATCCTTAAAGAAATCAGAGAAGGTCAGGAATTGGATTTGGGATTGGTTGACCGGTAGTGTTAATCAATCAAGTTAAATGAGGTGATTTCGGTGTCGATGAGAATTGGGTGATGAGATTCAGAGACAGAGTTTGCGCACCTGGTGTGCTAGATCTTAATAAGAGTATTACTGAGGAAGGACATATGAGTGGTCTGAGTATTCATCCTGGTGCTACTAAAATGTATCAAGACTTGAAGAAAAAAAATTTGTGGCCAAGAATGAAGAAGGAAGTACCTGAGTTCGTGTATGCATGTTTAACTTTCCAAAAGTCAAATATTGAATATCAGAAGCTATCGGGTCTAATGCAACCGCTAAGTATTCCTGGGTGGAAGTGGGACAACAAATCCATGGACCTTGTGACGAGTTTTCTAAAGACGACAAAAGGATTTGATTCCATCTGGGTTATTATTGATAGACTGACTAAGTCAGATCATTTCATTCCGATTAAGATCATTTATCTTTTGCAGTAGTTGGTTGAGTTATATAATAAGTAGGTTGTTAGCCTACATGGTATTCCTTCGAGTATCGTGTCAAATAGAGATCTGAAATTCACATAGAGGTTTTGAAAGAGTTTGTAGGAGGCGATGGGTACTAAGTTGAAGTTGAGTTTTTCTTATCATCCGTAGACAGATGGCTAGATAGATATGATTGTTCAATATTTGGAGGATTTGCTGAGAGTGTGTGTTATAGAGCAAGGAGGTAACTGGGACAGTTTCTTACCATTGGTTGAGTTAACTTACAACAACAGTTTCCATTCTAGTATTGGAATGGCACCGTTCGAGGCATTTTTCGTATAAGGTGTAGGATACCTTTGTGTTGGTATGGTTCTGGTGAGAGTGTTGTGTGTGGACCTGAGATAGTTCAGCAAACTACCGAGAAGATCAAGATGATCCAAGAGAAGATGAAAGCTTTGCATATTCATCAGAAGAGCTATCATGGCAAGAGTAAGAAAAACTTGAATTCTAAGAGGGGGATCATGTGTTCTTCAGAGTTACTCTGGTACCTGATGATGGCCATGCCTTGAAGTCTAAGAAACTTACGTCATGTTTCATTGGTCCATTTTAGATTCCTTAGAGAGTAGTAGAGGTGTTCTACCAAGTTGCATTACCGCCATATCTTTCGAATCTTCATGATGTGTTTCATGTGTTTCAGCTGAGGAAGTACATTCTTGATCTGTCTCATGTGATTTAGTTGGATGATGTGCAAGTTAGAGCGAACTTGAAAGTCGAGAATTTGTCGTTGAGGATTGAGGATCGTGAAGTGAAGCACTTGTGAGGCAAGGAGATCACTTCAGTGAAGGTCGTTTCGAAGGTCTTGTTGGTGGCAAAGTGATGTGGGAGATCGAGAGTAGGATGAGGGAGTCTTATCCATAGCTTTTCCCATCAAGTAATTTTCGAGGGAAAAAATTCTTTAAGTGAAGGAGAGTTGTAACACATTGATTTAATTAATTGTTTATTTATTTATTTGATTTAATCGATTAAATTATTTAAATAATTATTTTATGTGATTTATGGTATATTTGGTTGGTGGTGGCATTTGTGGTGAATTGTGCTTATTTAATCAATTTGGTATAATTAATTAATTAAATTAATAGAAATTGAGAGAATGGTAAAGGTTGGGATAAAAAGTGATATAATAGAGAATTAAGTGGTTAGTGGAGGAAAGTTGATGTTTAGTTGGGCCAAAATTAAAATTTTGAGGAATTTAATTAACTTAATATATATTTATAGAGAAATAGAAAAATATGTTTTGAGGGCATTTTTCTGTGAACGTGAAAAAGAGGAGAATAAAGAACGAGAGAGAGAGAGAGAGAGAGAGAGAGAGAGAGAGAGAGAGAGAGAGAGAGAGAGAGAGAGAGAGAGAGAGAGGCTTTGGGAAGGAGATCACATAGAAGGTTGCTTTTGCTGGAATTACAAGGTAAGGGGGGAGATTATTCATCTAAATGTGCCTTAATTATGAAAGGGTATAGAGGTTTTCCTTAACCTCCAATAGGGTTTTTTCTCTATTGATTAATGATAATCTGATAAATGATATGTATAATTATGTTTTATGCGATAAACTAATGTGAAATTTGTATTTGATGTTTGTGTATCTTCAAGTTATTGAGTTAACTGATTATATGATGAATTTGTGTTGCAATTGGGTGTGTTAAGGTACGAACCTAATTGATCACTTAATAATAAAAATGATGAATTAATGTTAATTAGTGAGTAATTGATGTGTTGATCATGATAGGATGGGAAATTGTTGTGTTTTGAATGTTATAATGAGGGTTGAGATGAGGTATGAGAGATAGGAGATGAAGAAGATGAAGTATATTTGATAAAACTAGAATTTTTGCATTATGGACTTGTGCAGTCGATTGACACCTTATGTCAATCAATTGAACGTGTATTATCTTGGAAAAATAGGAAAATTTTAACTATTACAATCGATTAATGTTGGAAATTAATCGATTGCATGCAACCCAAAAGCAAAAAATTAGAAAGGCAGTGTGTAAATGGATTTGATGTCAATCGATTGACATCCCATGTCAATCGATTGATGCTGGCCTATTTTTGAAAATTTTCTGAATTAAACCATGTTTTATTACCCGATTATTTTTGTCGCAACTTTAGTTCCAAAAGCTCAAATGAGGTGTCATTTGAAGCATTGAAGAACTAAGGCACATAACTACCTTATGGTAGTGCCTTGTGAGATGATTGACGTGTGGATGTATGTTCATTATGCGAATATATGTTATGAATTGTACATAATTGTGTGAATTATTGTACATGCTTACTAGTGATTGATGTGACGAATGGTTTAGAGTGAGAATTACTCGTAATACGTTAAATGCATGATATATTACACCTAAAGTAAGGTTATAATCATTGTTATGTTGTTGTTGAGTGATTGTTTAGAGTCAGAGTGGGGCTGTAATCATTGATTGTGTTGTTTTTATTGCATATTAAATGCCATGCATCATATATTGTTGTTGTTGTTATGAAAGAGATGAGTCACGAGTTTAGAGTGGAGACTATTGACTTATCTCAAGCTCAGAGTGGGGGCTCAAGGTTAAGATGTTAGAATCTAGTTCGTAGGAAGAACCAGACCTTGAGTCAGTACCGAATGCATATAGAGTTGAGTTATGATTCCGATTCAGAGTGGGGACTGTGACAAGCATGAGTTAAGTTGATGATTCATTACATTACATGATGGTTGTGCAAATGAGATGTTTGTGTAATGATGAATACTCTTGTATGATTGGTGTGATTGGGAATTGATCATGATGTGGGTAAAATATAAATATGTGGTAATGTAGTGCGCGTTGATATATGCATAATTTGTTATGTATGAATCTACTCTGATTATTTTGTGCATCGATTATTATTTGAACATATTCTCACCCTTTTGTGTTGTTGCATTTGTGCTTCTCTAGAGTACTAACAATCAGGTACCTGAGTAAAAGCTTGATGTTAAGGACGGTGTTGTGCCTCTTTAGTTGCTTGTTGATCGAGTCTTATAGTTGTATTCTCTCTGATATGTAACATGAGGGGAACAAGCTATTTTTTATTTACTTTATGTTGAAAACCATTTCTTTGATTTTGATGATGAACCACTTTTCAAACTAATAATGTTGTTAAGGCTTTTAAATGGCAAGTATTTTATAATTTTGCTGCTTATCAAATGATTTAATTTTAATTATCTGGTCTAAATATGGTTTGATTATTGTTTGAGTAGCATCCTACTTTGAGGATATATGTTTTATACATGTTTTATTTAATTATTTATCGAGTCGGGAAGTAGGGTGTCACACATGCTTAGTTCTAATAGGTCTTGTTTGTGTTATAGGCTCACTCTCTTGGTTTATGGTTTCTTGACCTAACTCAATTTGTTTTTGGGGTTTCGTGATTTGTGAGTGAATCATGTTGGTTTATTGACGTATCATGGGATGAGTTATGTGTATTATCAACTAAGGGAGGATTTGAAGTATTTGTAATATCAGATGAAGATGTATGCTTAAGATTAGTATGAACATGATAGTCCTAAGTGGATGTAACTCAAGTAAGGGAGAATATGTTCATGATGTGTGACCTTTCTAGATTAAAAAACTACATGATTGTTAATATCATATAGAAGAACACCCTTTACACATCATGAACATTTTTCCCTTATTTGAGTAATAATATAACCACTTGAGACTATCATGTTCATATTGATCCTGAGCCTACATCTTCATCTGATATTACAAATACTTCAAATCCTTCCTTAGTTGATAATACACAAACTCATCCCATGATACATCCACAAACCAACAAGATTCATTCATAATCCTGAAACCACATAATAAATTTAGTTAGGTCAAGAAACCATAAACCAATAGGGTAAGCCTACAACACAAACTGGGCATGTTAGAACAAAGCATGCACCTACTTATCTCTCAGATTGTGTTTACAATTCATATCACACTTCAGCAGGCAAGACATTGTTAGGCAACAATAATTTTATCCATCCTATTTTAAAATTTGATTCTTCATCACATTTGTTTACATCACATCGTGTTTTCACAACTGTCATCACACATACCACTAAGCCAAAAAGTTATAAAGAAGCTTGTTTGTTTGAGCATCAGATCAAAGCTATGACATCTTAATTAGAAGCATTGGACAAAAAATGGACCTTAAAACATAGTTTATTTACCACCTCATGTTAAACCTATTGGGAACAAGTGGGTTTTCAAAGTTAATGACAAAGCTAATGGTACAATAGAGAGAGATATAAAGTTAGGTTGTAGCCAAGGATTACAATTAAATTGAAGGTTTGAATGTTTTGACACTTTTTCTGTTGTAGCAAAGCTTACAATAGTTAGAACATTGCTTGCCACTACTGCTATTCACAACTGGTTTCTACACCAACTTGATGTGAATAATGCATTCTTGCATGGAAAAATGCAATAAGATATTTATAAGATAACCCCTGAAGGAGTTCCTTGTGATAAGCCCAGTCAGGTATTTAAATTGTTGAATAGTCTCTATGGTTTGAAGCAGGCTAGTTGAAAATGGTATTAAAATTTAATTGCCTTACTGATTTAGCAGGGTTACACACAATCAGTTTATGATTATTCTTTGTTCATCCTTAAAACGAATGATAGGTTTACAACCATCATATTATATGTTGATGAGATTATACTAGCTGGAAATTATTTGAAAGAGTTCGATCGAATCAAAGCTTCACTTGATAAGAATTTCACCATCAAAGATTTAGGAATGTTGAAATATTTCCTTGGTTTAGAGGTAGTTCACTCAAAGGAAGGAATTTCTTTGTCTTAGAAAATACTGCCTAGATTTATTGTAGGGATTTGGTTTCCTTGGATCTAAACCAGTTGTCACACCCCTTGATTCTACCATTACACTTCATGCTGATAATGGTAAATATTTTGAAGGCATTTGAGCTTATGAAAGATTAATTGGGTGTTTGCTCCACCTCAATACCACCAAGTCATACATCACATATGCCACACAATAGCTTAGTCAATTCATACCTAATTCTACCATGGTTCACTATAATGCTGCTTGTAGAGTGATTCGTTACTTAAATAGCAGCTCTAACAGAGGTATTCTATTTCTCAAAAAATCTGAATTTCAAATTCTCGGATTTTCTGATGTAGATTGGGCATAGTGCCTTGATTCAAGAAAATAGATTTTAGGTTATTGCTTCTTCCTAGAATCCTCTTTAATATCATGGCGTGCAATGAAACAACAAACCATTTCTAGGTCATCTTCTGAGGCTGAATACATAGCACTATCATTCGCTAAATGTGAGTTGCTTTGGTTGACTTTTCTGATGAAAGAATTGCATATCACATGTTCTTAATTTCCAGTTCTATAATGTGATAGTTATAGCACAATGCATATTGCCTCTAATCTAATTTTTCACAAGTGTACTAAACATCTCGAGATCGACTGCCATTTGGTGCGTGAAAAGCTTCAACAAGGATTACTTCGTCTCCTTCTCATTTTCAATCATGAAAATCATGCAGATTTCTTGACCAAAACTCTACCAATATCCACATTCAACAACTTTGTTTCCAAACTTGGCATGATTAAAATTCACCATGCTTAGCTTGAAAGAGACGGTTGAGATTAGCTAGTTTAAACACTTGTTTAGTGTAAGACCCATAGCTTTTGAATAATTTTAAGTATTAGGTTGTATAATTATTAAGAGAGTTAGGGGTTGTCGACCGTGAGTCCGAGTTTTTGTTGATAAATAATACTGTATTACTAGGGCCAGGTCTGGAGTGTTATCAGAAACTTTACTGTGAGTGGCGTTGTTCTCTTATTTTAAGTGTCGGTACTAACTATCTTTTTATTTCGGAATTAATTAAATATAAATTTACTGGCTGACCGGTCGAAATTATTATATTTATGAGTTTTATCATTTCCAGTCTGTTTTCTATAACTTCGTCACCTATAATTTATTTTGATATGTCCAAATTTTATTTTTAATGAAAACACGGATTCAGCTCTTTTTCGTTCGGGTCTTTTTTCGACACTTGTAGGGTGGTTAGAAAATATTTTATTTCAAAAAAATAAAATATAATAGTACATTAGTTGTTTTTTTGGGGTCAATATCGAAAAGTTAAGGTACATATAATTATATGTATCAACTAATTTTACGGAAACTAAATATCCTGATATTTTGGAAAAAGGTGATGATTGGTTCCACGTGAGAATTTTAGGGCGGTTACTATTCCTGTAGAGACAAAATATTAATTGTGTTAAGTTGTGGTTAATTCATTTTCATACAAGTATGTTATCTCTCTCAAAGAAAAAAAAATAGCTCTGTGTTTATCAAACTCCATATTCTCCATTTCAAAAGCTTGTTCTGGTAATATATTTTTCTTACCTTAAGTATATTATTTCTTTAAGCCAATGCATGCATGTATATTACTGGTATGGTTTTCATTTTATTAGAGTTAACATGAATATGTTTTGATTTTAATTTAGATAGCATGATTTATATTTTTTTTTAAGGATTGTTTTAGGAGTGTAAATTATCATGTTAATTAATAAGCGTAAGTGAAATTATTGGTACCGGTAGTAGTGTTAGGAGAGTAGAAATAATTGAGTTATGATATTTTGTTAAGAAAATACATATATTTGGTTTAGAAAAAAAAATGAAAAGAAGAGAAAAGTGGGGGAGGCGGGCGCCACCCACCCTTGCCTTTGTAAGTGGCGGGAACCACTTTTCACTAGAGTGGCAGGCGCCACTTTGTATGAGTGTGGCGGGCGCCACACTGTCGTTTTTGCTTCCGGTCTCGTTTTTATGTCTTTTTGATATTATTTTTTCGTCTGGGTTTTTTTAAAGGAAATAATATTTATTTTACTTCAAATATTTTTATTTAGTTAATTATTTTATTTTTTCGGAATTTTCCGGATACGTTCGGAATAGTATTTTAAAGTACGATCTGTACCGATTTTTGGTACCGTTGAAAAACTGTTAACAAGTTTTGATGTCGAAATATTTTTAGATCAAAATAATTTATTTTGAATAGAAAATATTATTTTATTCTAAATTATAATTTAGAATATTATTTATTTTGGTATATTACTTAGTTATCTATATTGGTTTTCACTAATTTTATTCCTAGTGTGAGAAACGAATTTTGACAAAATTGTTTGTTCAAAATATTAATTGAATTTTAATTAGTGTGTTAGAAATTTCTTTGAACTGGAAAGTAATGATTCTTTTACGGGAAAAACTATTTTCTGTGTGAAAAGATTTATTTTGTTTATAAAGCGATTAGATTAGTAGTTATCGGGAATGGATATATTTATGAGTTAGAACTGAGAGGAAATAAAATACCTTATTTAACGGTAAATATTACGTGGTTTAGGACATGATAGTACCGGTACGTGGGAAGAAGGAAATTATCAGGAAGCGTGCGAACGTAAGGGCACCTTCTAACGATATTATATAGTACTGAATGTGTATGTATTTGTATGAATGATTGTGTGCCCACTTGGGGTCCTGGTGAAAATGATGTGCTGATTGAGTTTGTTAATGATAAACATGTGAAATGCTTTCATATGATTTGTGCGAAATATATGAATTGACATGTGGTTATGATTACCTGAGACGAGTTTATATAAATTGTTGCATTTGCATTTGTGTGTTCATGCATATCATAGTTGCGTGTAGGTAGTTGGTGCCGAATGGGCCAGGGTGATGTGACTGAGCCGTCACCTAATCCTGAAGGGATTCTACTGCACCAGGTGATGTGACTGAGCCATCATCGATCCTTTGAGATCAAATTGAGTCAGGTGTCTGCGAGGAGGCAACACCGGGTGTCTGCAAGGGCAGCACTTTTTGTGTCTGCAGGGCAGCACGGTTAGTGAGGACCCAATGGGGGTATCACGACTCTCTGCGGAGAGGTAAAATTCCGGGATTCATGCATGGTGAGGGTACCCGACGAATTGGGACCACCAATCCATATAGAGTCTGCATTTAGGATTTATGTACATTTACTTTGTGGTGTTAAATTGTGTTTCAATTATATCATGTTATACTTGTATATGTGTATTCTTTTCTATATGCTATTTTTAGAAAGTGACCCTCTACTATTATTATGATGTGGTTAACGACCACCCAGACTATGGGAGAGCCACAGGTTCCGCCGATCGTGTTGGGGACTGTGACCACTTGGGATTTTATTGACCAGGATCGACCCAGTGCTTGGTCTGTGGCGAGCACCCTTGCACTTGCCCGCCTTAGTTCTTTAGCTTGTGGTTGTATAGTCCTATCCTGTGTTGATCGCGTTTTCGTAGATGTGGGCCCGTCATAGTTTAGTTTTGGATATCTTTTTGGATGACTGTACCGTATACTATGATACTTCTAGGAGCAGTTATTGTTATATTTTGGCTACGGTATGCCCTATGTTCATGGCACCCTTATGTTTATAGGTCATGAACTAGGTGCTGTATTTTGGGTTGTTGCATTGTACAGGTACTTACACTTTGCTCCTTCGAGGAGTTACTATTGATGCATATATTATTATTTCAGTTTCAAAACAGTTGTTTCCATTTCGAAAAATATGCGTTGTAGTTCTTCGAATATGTAGATCCGGTTGTGCATTTGAAAGTAACATACTCCGTTGTTTTGGAATTGGTTAAACAATTGACTCTGATGTTTTTTAAAAAAAAAAAATGGGGTGTTACATTTTTGGTATCAGAGCACGGCTTTAGATCTTCAAAGGGAAAGTGTTTTAGGAAGTCATCCGTCTAGAGTCTTCTGTTTAGTTGTCCAGTCAGTTCTAGAGCTTGAGTAATTAAGTTTACGTTAGTAAGTTGTTGACATGGGATAGTGTTGGAAAGCTCAGGAGAAGGTTCAAATCTAAATATTGGGTTTTGCAGGAAGAAAATGCCTCCCCGACGTGTACCTCCACCCCCTGAGACTAATGATCGCACCATTGGTCAAATGGCTCATGCAATGAATGATATGGCAGCTGCTGTGACTGCGCAAACCAATGCTAAGATACAAAGAGATACAGAGAAGAGAGATCGAGAGATTCATGCTGCTGGGACTCGTACTCTCACTCAATTTCGTCGCCAAGACCCACCTCAGTTCCATGGGGAAGGAGGTCCTGATGCGGCTGACTTATGGCTTCAGGAATTGGAGAAGATATTCGGAGCAATCCATTGCCCTGAGATAGAAAGGGTGACTCTGGCCACCTATCAACTACTAGGAGATGCTGAGTACTGGTGGAAGAACACTAGGCTGATTATGGAAGGTGCATACGAGGAGATAAACTGGGAAATCTTTAAACATAAATTTCTGGCCAAGTACTTTCCAGAGACAGCTAGGGAAAGGTACGGTGAGGAATTCCTGAAACTACGCCAAGGAGGTATGACCATTGAGGCTTATGCGACCAAGTTTGAATCCCTATCAAGGTTTTTCCGTTTCTTCAGAGATGGTGTCGATGAAGCTTACATGTGTCGTCGATTCCAAGAAGGGTTGAGATATGAGATGCAGGATGCAGTGATACCTCTGGGTATCAGACAATTTCAAACACTAGTTGAGAAATGTCAAGAGATCGAGGATATGAAAAATAAGAGGATAAACCGTGGAGGAAACTTTACTGCTGGGGGACCAAGTCGTCCTAATAATCCTAATCGTGGTAGACAGGGAGTGAAGCCTTATCAACCCTCCCAGAACTATCGTGGACCAACTCGTTCTACAAATGTCACACCAGGGAATCAGATGAGGGGGAAACTGGTATGTTACAACTGTGGAAGGGAAGGACATTTTGCGAAGGATTGCAAAACAAATACACTTACTTGTTACAACTGTAAGAAACCAGGTCATCTATCCCGAGATTACAAGGTTCCAAAGGTGGAGTCAACATTAAATGTGACACAGGGAGCCCGACCTACTGCAAAGGGACGTGTCTACACTATGGGTGCTGAGGAGAGTGTCCAAGCCAGCAATGCAATACATGAGAATTGTCAAGTTGCAGGTAATTCTTTAACTGCATTGCTTGATACTGGTGCAACCCATTCATTCATTTCCTTAGGTTGTGCAAATCGTTTGAACATAAAGATTCTCCACTGCTTTTTGATTTACAAGTCTCTACACCTGCCAAGAATCTAGTTGTGAGTTCAGCATGCTTACACTGTTTAGTAGTTATCCAGAATAGAGAGTTTTTGGTCAATCTAATTTGTTTACCCCTACCGTCACTCGAGATCATACTCGGGATGGACTGGTTATCCTATCACTATGTCATCTTGGACTGTGCTCGTAAGATGGTATTTTTCCCTGAACCCGGAGTTGTTAAATACTTGTCCGCAAACCAACTTATAGTGGCCTTGAGGGATGGTGCTCTAGAGTTTTTGTCACTACATAGTGTGGAAGTAACCTCAGACATTCAAATTGAAAACATATGTGTGGTTCAACAATTCCAAGATGTGTTTCCATTGGAGATTCCAGGATTTCCCCCGGTACACGAAGTAGATTTCTTTATAGATTTACATCCTGGAACAGGACCGGTTTCAGATCCTCCTTATCGGATGGCGCCGGTAGAATTAACTGAGCTAAAGAGTCAGGTTGAGGATCTACTCGCGAAAGGATTCATCAGGCCAAGTGTATCCCCTTGGGGAGCGCCAGTTCTTTTGGTAAAGAAGAAAGATGGGCGGTCACGCTTATGTGTGGATTATCGGAAACTCAATAAGGTAACTATTAAGAACCGGTACCCCTTGCCACGAATTGATGATCTGATGGATCAATTGAATGGAACTGCCATTTTCTCAAAGATTAATTTGAAGTCAGGCTACCACCAGATCAGAGTAAGGGAGGAAGATATTTCAAAGACGGCATTTCGTACGTGTTATGGGCATTATGAATACCTTGTGATGCCGATTGGAGTGACGAATGCACCCGCCATTTTTATGGACTACATGAATAGGATTTTCCATCCGTTCTTAGACCGATTTGTGGTAGTTTTCATCAATGATATACTCATTTACTCAAAAAATGAAGAGGAACATGGAGAGCATCTTCGTTTGGTCTTACAAGTTTTGCGTGATAAGGAGTTGTATGCTAATCCCTCTAAGTGTGAGTTTTGGTTAGACAAAGTGAATTTTCTAGGTCATGTCATATCAAGAGAAGGGATAGCAGTGGATCCTTGGAAAATTGAGACGGTACTTGCATGGGATCAGCCAAAGACGGTTACAGATATATGAATTTTTATCGGTTTAGCTGGTTATTACCGCAGATTTATTGAAGGATTTGCAAGGATTGCGGCACCAATGACGCAACTTACAAGGAAGGATCAACCTTTTGCTTGGACCGAGAAGTGTGAAACCAGTTTCAAATTGCTGAAAGGGCGATTGACGACTTCACCGGTGTTAGTTTTACCGCAACCCGAGGAACCTTATGAAGTTTTTTGTGATGCTTCTCATCAAGGACTCGGATGTGTGCTGATGCAGCATAAGAAAGCAGTGGCGTATGCATCACGGCAGTTAAGAACTTATGAAAAGAACTATCCCACACATGATTTAGAGCTTGCAGCGGTGGTTTTTGCCCTAAAAATCTGGAGACATTACCTATATGGGTGCACTTTTGTTGTTTTCAGCGACCATAAAAGTTTGAGATACCTTTTTGACCAGAAGGAACTGAATATGAGACAGAGAAGGTGGATGGAGACGCTCAAAGATTTCGATTTCACACTACAATACCACCCTGGAAAAGCGAATGTTGTGGCAGATGCGTTAAGCAGGAAGAGTGTTTCCGCATTGTCGACCATCATGGCTAATCAACAAAGCTTGTTAGAAGTATTTCGAGACGTACATCTTAACGTGGAATTTGTACCAGGAGCTTTGAAATTGGGTATGATCAAAGTATCAAATGGATTGTTGGAAGACATTGTGAGTTGTCAGGATGACGACTTGATTGTAGAAAAAAGGAATCTGATTATTCGAGGAACCGCCACGGAATTCAAGGTAGGAGGAGACAATATTTTGAGATGTAATGGTAGTGTGTGTGTGCCCGATGCAAAAGAACTGAGAAAGATGATCCTTGAGGAGGCTCATAAGAGCAAATTGAGTATTCACCCAGGGGCAACTAAGATGTATCAGGATCTAAGGCAGGATTTTTGGTGGCCAGGTATGAAGAGGCATATAGCTGAGTATGTTGCGTCATGTTTGACCTGTCAAAAGGCAAAGGTAGAGCACCAGAGGCCTGCAGGGATGTTACAACCGTTGGATATACCATAATGGAAGTGGAATAGCATTTCGATGGACTTTATCACAGGTTTACCAAAGACTAAAAGGAAGAATGACTCCATATGGATTATAGTTGACCGGTTAACGAAATCTGCTCACTTTCTGCCTGTCAAGACTACTTATACAACAGAGAAGCTAACTGAGATTTAAATAGCTGAGATTGTGAGGCTTCACGAAATACCCGCAAGCATTGTGTTAGACCGGGATCCAAAATTTACCTCTCATTTTTGGGGAGCACTACATGTCGCATTGGGTACTAAGTTAAGGTTAAGTTCGGCATATCATCCGCAAACGGATGGCCAGACGAAAAGAACTAACCAGTCCTTAGAGGATCTATTAAGAACTTGTGTGTTAGATAACAGAGGAAGTTGGGATGATGTCTTGCCATTGATAGAATTCACCTACAACAACAGTTTCCATACAAGTATTGGAATGGCCCCATATGAGGCTCTCTATGGAAGGCGGTGTCAGACACCATTGTGTTGGTATCAAGATGGGGAGCATATGATAGTGGGACCAGAGATGGTGCAACAGACTACGGATAAGGTCAGGACGATTAGGCAAAGAATGAAGGCTTCACAAGATCGTCAAAAGAGTTATGTAGATAAGCGCCGCAGGCCGTTAGAGTTTAAGGGAGGGGAGCATGTATTCCTTCGAGTTACACCAACCACTAGTGTGGGAAGGACCCTAAAGGCAAGGAAGTTGACCCCTAAATTCATTGGACCGTATCAAATCACCGAGAGAATTGGGAAGGTTGCTTATCGAATAGCACTACCACCAGAATTATCCCGAATTCATGACGTGTTCCATGTGTCTCAACTAAGGAAGTATGTTCCGGATCTTTCACATGTGATCACGCCCGATGATATTCAGTTAAAGGAAGACTTGTCATTTGAAGTACCACCAATAAGGATTGGAGATAAGAAAATGAAGAGCCTTAGGAACAAAGAAATACCACTGGTTAAGGTAATATGGAACGAAGCTACAGGAGATGCAACTTGGGAACTAGAGAGCAAGATGAAGGAGCAATATCCAGAGCTTTTCAATGTCGTCTAAGTTTCGAGGACGAAACTTCTTTTAGGGGGGGAGTAATGTAAGACCCATAGCTTTTGAATAATTTTAAGTATTAGGTTGTATAATTATTAAGAGAGTTAGGGGTTGTCGACCGTGAGTCCGAGTTTTTGTTGATAAATAATACTGTATTACTAGGGCCAGGTCTGGAGTGTTATCAGAAACTTTACTGTGAGTGGCGTTGTTCTCTTATTTTAAGTGTCGGTACTAACTATCTTTTTATTTCGGAATTAATTAAATATAAATTTACCGGCTGACCGGTCGAAATTATTATATTTATGAGTTTTATCATTTCCAGTCTGTTTTCTATAACTTCGTCACCTATAATTTATTTTGATATGTCCAAATTTTATTTTTAATGAAAACACGGATTCAGCTCTTTTTCGTTCGGGTCTTTTTTCGACACTTGTAGGGTGGTTAGAAAATATTTTATTTCAAAAAAATAAAATATAATAGTACATTAGTTGTTTTTTTGGGGTCAATATCGAAAAGTTAAGGTACATATAATTATATGTATCAACTAATTTTACGGAAACTAAATATCCTGATATTTTGGAAAAAGGTGATGATTGGTTCCACGTGAGAATTTTAGGGCGGTTACTATTCTTGTAGAGACAAAATATTAATTGTGTTAAGTTGTGGTTAATCCATTTTCATACAAGTCTGTTATCTCTCTCAAAGAAAAAAAAATAGCTCTGTGTTTATCAAACTCCATATTCTCCATTTCAAAAGCTTGTTCTGGTAATATATTTTTCTTACCTTAAGTATATTATTTCTTTAAGCCAATGCATGCATGTAAATTACTGGTATGGTTTTCATTTTATTAGAGTTAACATGAATATGTTTTGATTTTAATTTAGATAGCATGATTTATATTTTTTTTTAAGGATTGTTTTAGGAGTGTAAATTATCATGTTAATTAATAAGCGTAAGTGAAATTATTGGTACCGGTAGTAGTGTTAGGAGAGTAGAAATAATTGAGTTATGATATTTTGTTAAGAAAATAAATATATTTGGTTTAGAAAAAAAAATGAAAAGAAGAGAAAAATGGGGGAGGCGGGCGCCACCCACCCTTGCCTTTGTAAGTGGCGGGAACCACTTTTCACTAGAGTGGCAGGCGCCACTTTGTATGAGTGTGGCGGGCGCCACACCGTCGTTTTTGCTACCGGTCTCGTTTTTATGTCTTTTTGATATTATTTTTTCGTCTGGGTTTTTTTAAAGGAAATAATATTTATTTTACTTCAAATATTTTTATTTAGTTAATTATTTTATTTTTTCGGAATTTTTCGGATACGTTCGGAATAGTATTTTAAAGTACGATCTGTACCGATTTTTGGTATCGTTGAAAAACTGTTAACAAGTTTTGATGTCGAAATATTTTTAGATCAAAATAATTTATTTTGAATAGAAAATATTATTTTATTCTAAATTATAATTTAGAATATTATTTATTTTGGTATATTACTTAGTTATCTATATTGGTTTTCACTAATTTTATTCCTAGTATGAGAAACGTATTTTGACAAAATTGTTTGTTCAAAATATTAATTGAATTTTAATTATTGTGTTAGAAATTTCTTTGAACTGGAAATTAATGATTCTTTTACGTGAAAAACTATTTTCTGTGTGAAAAGATTTATTTTGTTGATAAAGCGATTAGATTAGTAGTTATCGGGAATGGATATATTTATGAGTTAGAACTGAGAGGAAATAAAATACCTTATTTAACGGTAAATATTACATGGTTTAGGACGTGATAGTACCGGTACGTGGGAAGAAGGAAATTATCAGGAAGCGTGCGAACGTAAGGGCACCTTCTAACGATGTTATATAGTACTGAATGCGTATGTATTTGTATGAATGATTGTGTGCCCACTTGGGGTCCTGGTGAAAATGATGTGCTGATTGAGTTTGTTAATGATAAACGTGTGAAATGCTTTCATATGATTTGTGCGAAATATATGAATTGGCATGTGGTTATGATTACCTGAGACGAGTTTATATAAATTGTTGCATTTGCATTTGTGTGTTCATGCATATCATAGTTGCGTGTAGGTAGTTGGTGCCGAATGGGCCAGGGTGATGTGACTGAGCCGTCACCTAATCCTGAAGGGATTCTACTGCACCAGGTGATGTGACTGAGCCATCATCGATCCTTTGAGATCAAATTGAGTCAGGTGTCTGCGAGGAGGCAACACTGAGTGTCTGCAAGGGCAGCACTTTTTGTGTCTGCAGGGCAGCACGGTTAGTGAGGACCCAATGGGGGTATCACGACTCTCTTCGGAGAGGTAAAATTCTGGGATTCATGCATGGTGAGGGTACCCGACGAATTGGGACCACCAATCCATATAGAGTCTGCATTTAGGATTTATGTGCATTTACTTTGTGGTGTTAAATTGTGTTTCAATTATATCATGTTATACTTGTATATGTGTATTCTTTTCTATATGCTATTTTTAGAAAGTGACCCTCTACTAATATTATGATGTGGTTAACGACCACCCAGACTATGGGAGAGCCACAGGTTCCGCCGATCGTGTTGGGGACTGTGACCACTTGGGATTTTATTGACCAGGATCGGCCCAGTGCTTGGTCTGTGGCGAGCACCCTTGCACTTGCCCGCCTTAGTTCTTTAGCTTATGGTTGTATAGTCTTATCCTGTGTTGATCGCGTTTTCGTAGATATGGGCCCGTCATAGTTTAGTTTTGGATATCTTTTTGGATGACTGTACCGTATACTATGATACTTCTAGGAGCAGTTATTGTTATATTTTGGCTACGGTATGCCCTATGTTCATGGCACCCTTATGTTTATAGGTCATGAACTAGGTGTTGTATTTTGGGTTATTGCATTGTACAGGTACTTACACTTTGCTCCTTCGAGGAGTTACTATTGATGCATATATTATTATTTCAGTTTCAAAACAGTTGTTTCCATTTCAAAAAATATGCGTTGTAGTTCTTCGGACATGTAGAGCCGGCTGTGCATTTGAAAGTAACATACTCCGTTGTTTTGGAATTGGTTAAACAATTGACTCTGATGTTTTTTAAAAAAAAAATGGGGTGTTACATTTTTGGTATCAGAGCACGGCTTTAGATCTTCAAAGGGAAAGTGTTTTAGGAAGTCATCCGTCTAGAGTCTTCTGTTTAGTTGTCCAGTCAGTTCTAGAGCTTGAGTAATTAAGTTTACGTTAGTAAGTTGTTGACATGGGATAGTGTTGGAAAGCTCAGGAGAAGGTTCAAATCTAAATATTGGGTTTTGCAGGAATAAAATGCCTCCCCGATGTGTACCTCCACCCCCTGAGACTAATGATCGCACCATTGGTCAAATGGCTCATGCAATGAATGCTATGGCAGCTGCTGTGACTGCGCAAACCAATGCTAAGATACAAAGAGATGCAGAGAAGAGAGATCGAGAGATTCATGCTGCTGGGACTCGTACTCTCACTCAATTTCGTCGCCAAGACCCACCTCAGTTCCGTGGGGAAGGAGGTCCTGATGCGGCTGACTTATGGCTTCAGGAATTGGAGAAGATATTCGGAGCAATCCATTGCCCTGAGATAGAAAGGGTGACTCTGGCCACCTATCAACTACTAGGAGATGCTGAGTACTGGTGGAAGAACACTTGGCTGATTATGGAAGGTGCATACGAGGAGATAAACTAGGAAACCTTTAAACATAAATTTCTGGCCAAGTACTTTCCAGAGACAGCTTGGGAAAGGTACGGTGAGGAATTCCTGAAACTACGCCAAGGAGGTATGACCATTGAGGCTTATGCGACCAAGTTTGAATCCCTATCAAGGTTTTTTCGTTTCTTCAGAGATGGTGTCGATGAAGCTTACATGTGTCGTCGATTCCAAGAAGGGTTGAGATATGAGATGCAGGATGCAGTGATACCTCTGGGTATCAGACAATTTCAAACACTAGTTGAGAAATGTCAAGAGATCGAGGATATGAAAAATAAGAGGATAAACCGTGGAGGAAACTTTACTGCTGGGGGACCAAGTCGTCCTAATAATCCTAATCGTGGTAGACAGGGAGTGAAGCCTTATCAACCCTCCCAGAACTATCGTGGACCAACTCGTTCTACAAATGTCACACCAGGGAATCAGATGAGGGGGAAACTGGTATGTTACAACTGTGGAAGGGAAGGACATTTTGCGAAGGATTGCAAAACAAATACACTTACTTGTTACAACTGTAAGAAACCAGGTCATCTATCCCGAGATTACAAGGTTCCAAAGGTGGAGTCAACATTAAATGCGACACAGGGAGCCCGACCTACTGCAAAGGGACGTGTCTACACTATGGGTGCTGAGGAGAGTGTCCAAGCCAGCAATGCAATACATGAGAATTGTCAAGTTGCAGGTAATTCTTTAACTGCATTGATTGATACTGGTGCAACCCATTCATTCATTTCCTTAGATTGTGCAAATCGTTTGAACATAAAGATATCTCCACTGCTTTTTTATTTACAAGTCTCTACACCTGCCAAGAATCTAGTTGTGAGTTCAGCATGCTTACACTGTTTAGTAGTTATCCAGAATAGAGAGTTTTTGGTCAATCTAATTTGTTTACCCCTACCGTCACTCGAGATCATACTCGGGATGGACTGGTTATCCTATCACTATGTCATCTTGGACTGTGCTCGCAAGATGGTATTTTTCCCTGAACCCGGAGTTGTTAAATACTTGTCCGCAAACCAACTTAGAGTGGCCTTGAGGGATGGTGCTCTAGAGTTTTTGTCACTACATAGTGTGGAAGTAACCTCAGACATTCAAATTGAAAACATATGTGTGGTTCAACAATTCCAAGATGTGTTTCCATTGGAGATTCCAGGATTTCCCCCGGTACGCGAAGTAGAGTTCTTTATAGATTTACATCCTGGAACAGGACCGGTTTCAGATCCTCCTTATCGGATGGCGCCGGTAGAATTAACTGAGCTAAAGAGTCAGGTTGAGGATCTACTCGCGAAAGGATTCATCAGGCCAAGTGTATCCCTTTGGGGAGCGCCAGTTCTTTTGGTAAAGAAGAAAGATGGGCGGTCACACTTATGTGTGGATTATAGGAAACTCAATAAGGTAACTATTAAGAACCGGTACCCCTTGCCACGAATTAATGATCTGATGGATCAATTGAATGGAGCTGCCGTTTTCTCAAAGATTGACTTGAAGTCAGGCTACCACCAGATCAGAGTAAGGGAGGAAGATATTTCAAAGACGGCATTTCGTACGCGTTATGGGCATTATGAATACCTTGTGATGCCGTTTGGAGTGACGAATGCACCCGCCATTTTTATGGACTATATGAATAGGATTTTCCATCCGTTCTTAGACTGATTTGTGGTAGTTTTCATCGATGATATACTCATTTACTCAAAAAATGAAGAGGCACATGGAGAGCATCTTTGTTTGGTCTTACAAGTTTTGCGTGATAAGGAGTTGTATGCTAATCCCTCTAAGTGTGAGTTTTGGTTAGACAAAGTGAATTTTCTAGGTCATGTCATATCAAGAGAAGGGATAGCAGTGGATCCTAAGAAAATTGAGATGGTACTTGCATGGGATCAGCCGAAGACGGTTACAGATATACGAAGTTTTATCGGTTTAGCTGGTTATTACCGCAGATTTATTGAAGGATTTGCAAGGATTGCGACACCAATGACGCAACTTACAAGGAAGGATCAACCTTTTGCTTGGACCGAGAATTGTGAAACTAGTTTCAAATTGCTGAAAGAGCGATTGACGACTTCACCGGTGTTAGTTTTACCGCAACCAGAGGAACCTTATGAAGTTTTTTGTGATGCTTCTCATCAAGGACTCGGATGTGTGCTGATGCAGCATAAGAAAGCAGTGGCGTATGCATCACGGCAGTTAAGAACTCATGAAAAGAACTATCCCACACATGATTTAGAGCTTGCAGCGGTGGTTTTTGCCCTAAAAATCTAGAGACATTACCTATATGGGTGCACTTTTGTTGTTTTCAGCGACCATAAAAGTTTGAGATACCTTTTTGACCAGAAGGAACTGAATATGAGACAGAGAAGGTGGATGGAGACGCTCAAAGATTTTGATTTCACACTACAATACCACCCTGGAAAAGCGAATGTTATGGCAGATGCGTTAAGCAGGAAGAGTGTTTCCGCATTGTCGACCATCATGGCTAATCAACAAAGCTTGTTAGAAGTATTTCGAGACCTACATCTTAACGTGGAATTTGTACCAGGAGCTTTGAAATTGGGTATGATCAAAGTATCAAATGGATTGTTAGAAGACATTGCGAGTTGTCAGGATGACGACTTGATTGTAGAAAAAAGGAATTTGATTATTCAAGGAACCGCCACAGAATTCAAGGTAGGAGGAGACAATATTTTGAGATGTAATGGTAGTGTGTGTGTGCCCGATGCAAAAGAACTGAGAAAGATGATCCTTGAGGAGGCTCATAAGAGAAAATTGAGTATTCACCCAGGGGCAACTAAGATGTATCAGGATCTAAGGCAGGATTTTTGGTGGCCAGGTATGAAGAGGCATATAGCTGAGTATGTTGCGTCATGTTTGACCTGTCAAAAGGCAAAGGTAGAGCACCAGAGGCCTGCAGGGATGTTACAACCGTTGGATATACCAGAATGGAAGTGGAATAGCATTTCGATGGACTTTATCACAGGTTTACCAAAGACTAAAAGGAAGAATGACTCCATATGGGTTATAGTTAACTGGTTAACGAAATCTGCTCACTTTCTGCCTGTCAAGACTACTTATACAATAGAGAAGCTGGCTGAGATTTACATAGCTGAGATTGTGAGGCTTCACGGAGTACCCGCAAGCATTGTGTCAGACTGGGATCCAAAATTTACCTCTCATTTTTTGGGAGCACTACATGTCGCATTGGGTACTAAGTTAAGGTTAAGTTCGGCATATCATCCGCAAACGGATGGCCAGACGGAAAGAACTAACCAGTCCTTAGAGGATCTATTAAGAACGTATGTGTTAGATGACAGAGGAAGTTGGGATGATGTCTTGTCATTGATAGAATTCACCTACAACAACAGTTTCCATACAAGTATTGGAATGGCCCCATATGAGGCTCTCTATGGAAGGCGGTGTCAGACACCATTGTGTTGGTATCAAGATGGGGAGCATATGATAGTGGGACCAGAGATGGTGCAACAGACTACGGATAAGGTCAGGACGATTAGGCAAAGAATGAAGGCTTCACAAGATCGTCAAAAGAGTTATGCAGATAAGCGCCGTAGGCCGTTAGAGTTTAAGGGAGGGGAGCATGTATTCCTTCGAGTTACACCAACCACTAGTGTGGGAAGGACCCTAAAGGCAAGGAAGTTGACCCCTAAATTCATTGGACCGTATCAAATCACCGAGAGAATTGGGAAGGTTGCTTATCGAATAGCACTACCACCATAATTATCCCGAATTCATGACGTGTTCCATGTGTCTCAACTAAGGAAGTATGTTCTGGATCCTTCACATGTGATCACGCCCGATGATATTCAGTTAAAGGAAGACTTGTCATTTGAAGTACCACCAATAAGGATTGGAGATAAGAAAATGAAGAGCCTTAGGAACAAAGAAATACCACTGGTTAAGGTAATATGGAACGAAGCTACAGGAGATGCAACTTGGGAACTAGAGAGCAAGATGAAGGAGCAATATCCAGAGCTTTTCAATGTCGTCTAAGTTTCGAGGACGAAACTTCTTTTAGGGGGGGAGTAATGTAAGACCCATAGCTTTTGAATAATTTTAAGTATTAGGTTGTATAATTATTAAGAGAGTTAGGGGTTGTCGACCGTGAGTCCGAGTTTTTGTTGATAAATAATACTGTATTACTAGGGCCAGGTCTGGAGTGTTATCAGAAACTTTACTGTGAGTGGCGTTGTTCTCTTATTTTAAGTGTCGGTACTAACTATCTTTTTATTTCGTAATTAATTAAATATAAATTTACCGGCTGACCGGTCGAAATTATTATATTTATGAGTTTTACCATTTCCAGTCTGTTTTCTATAACTTCGTCACCTATAATTTATTTTGATATGTCCAAATTTTATTTTTAATGAAAACACGGATTCAGCTCTTTTTCGTTCGGGTCTTTTTTCGACACTTGTAGGGTGGTTAGAAAATATTTTATTTCAGAAAAATAAAATATAATAGTACATTAGTTGTTTTTTGGGGGTCAATATCGAAAAGTTAAGGTACATATAATTATATGTATCAACTAATTTTACGGAAACTAAATATCCTGATATTTTGGAAAAAGGTGATGATTGGTTCCACGTGAGAATTTTAGGGCGGTTACTATTCCTGTAGAGACAAAATATTAATTGTGTTAAGTTGTGGTTAATTCATTTTCATACAAGTCTGTTATCTCTCTCAAAGAAAAAAAATAGCTCTGTGTTTATCAAACTCCATATTCTCCATTTCAAAAGCTTGTTCTGGTAATATATTTTTCTTACCTTAAGTATATTATTTCTTTAAGCCAATGCATGCATGTGTATTACTGGTATGGTTTTCAATTTATTAGAGTTAACATGAATATGTTTTGATTTTAATTTAGATAGCATGATTTATATATTTTTTTAAGGATTGTTTTAGGAGTGTAAATTATCATGTTAATTAATAAGCGTAAGTGAAATTATTGGTACCGGTAGTAGTGTTAGGAGAGTAGAAATAATTGAGTTATTATATTTTGTTAAGAAAATAAATATATTTGGTTTAGAAAAAAAAATGAAAAGAAGAGAAAAATGGGGGAGGCGGGCGCCACCCACCCTTGCCTTTGTAAGTGGCAGGAGCCACTTTTCACTAGAGTGGCAGGCGCCACTTTGTATGAGTGTGGCGGGCGCCACACTGTCGTTTTTGCTTCCGGTCTCGTTTTTATGTCTTTTTGATATTATTTTTTCGTCTGGGTTTTTTTAAAGGAAATAATATTTATTTTACTTCAAATATTTTTATTTAGTTAATTATTTTATTTTTTCGGAATTTTTCGGATACGTTCGGAATAGTATTTTAAAGTACGATCTGTACCGATTTTTGGTACCATTGAAAAACTGTTAACAAGTTTTGATGTCGAAATATTTTTAGATCAAAATAATTTATTTTGAATAGAAAATATTATTTTATTCTAAATTATAATTTAGAATATTATTTATTTTGGTATATTACTTAGTTATCTATATTGGTTTTCACTAATTTTATTCCTAGTGTGAGAAACGTATTTTGACAAAATTGTTTGTTCAAAATATTAATTGAATTTTAATTAGTGTGTTAGAAATTTCTTTGAACTGGAAATTAATGATTCTTTTACAGGAAAAACTATTTTCTGTGTGAAAAGATTTATTTTGTTTATAAAGCGATTAGATTAGTAGCTATCGGGAATGGATATATTTATGAGTTAGAACTGAGAGGAAATAAAATACCTTATTTAACGGTAAATATTACGTGGTTTAGGACGTGATAGTACCGGTACGTGGGAAGAAGGAAATTATCAGGAAGCGTGCGAAGGTAAGGGCACCTTCTAACGATATTATATAGTACTGAATGCGTATGTATTTGTATGAATGATTGTGTGCCCACTTGGGGTCCTGGTGAAAATGATGTGTTGATTGAGTTTGTTAATGATAAACATGTGAAATGCTTTCATATGATTTGTGCGAAATATATGAATTGGCATGTGGTTATGATTACCTGAGACGAGTTTATATAAATTGTTGCATTTGCATTTGTGTGTTCATGCATATCATAGTTGCGTGTAGGTAGTTGGTGCCGAATGGGCCAGGGTGATGTGACTGAGCCGTCACCTAATCCTGAAGGGATTCTACTGCACCAGGTGATGTGACTGAGCCATCATCGATCCTTTGAGATCAAATTGAGTCAGGTGTCTGCGAGGAGGCAACACCGGGTGTCTGCAAGGGCAGTACTTTTTGTGTCTGCAGGGCAGCACGGTTAGTGAGGACCCAATGGGGGTATCACGACTCTCTGCGGAGAGGTAAAATTCCGGGATTCATGCATGGTGAGGGTACCCGACGAATTGGGACCACCAATCCATATAGAGTCTGCATTTAGGATTTATGTGCATTTACTTTGTGGTGTTAAATTGTGTTTCAATTATATCATGTTATACTTGTATATGTGTATTCTTTTCTATATGCTATTTTTAGAAAGTGACCCTCTACTATTATTATGATGTGGTTAACGACCACCCAAACTATGGGAGAGCCACAGGTTCCGCCGATCGTGTTGGGGACTGTGACCACTTGGGATTTTATTGACCAGGATCGGCCCAGTGCTTGGTCTGTGGCGAGCACCCTTGCACTTGCCCGCCTTAGTTCTTTAGCTTGTGGTTGTATAGTCCTATCCTGTGTTGATCGCGTTTTCGTAGATGTGGGCCCGTCATAGTTTAGTTTTGGATATCTTTTTGGATGACTGTACCGTATACTATGATACTTCTAGGAGCAGTTATTGTTATATTTTGGCTACGGTATGCCCTATGTTCATGGCACCCTTATGTTTATAGGTCATGAACTAGGTGCTGTATTTTGGGTTATTGCATTGTACAGGTACTTACACTTTGCTCCTTCGAGGAGTTACTATTGATGCATATATTATTATTTCAGGTTCAAAACAGTTGTTTCCATTTCGAAAAATATGCGTTGTAGTTCTTCGGATATGTAGAGCCGGCTGTGCATTTGAAAGTAACATACTCCGTTGTTTTGGAATTGGTTAAACAATTGACTCTGATGTTTTTAAAAAAAAAAAATGGGGTGTTACATTTTTGGTATCAGGGCACGGCTTTAGATCTTCAAAGGGAAAGTGTTTTAGGAAGTCATCCGTCTAGAGTCTTCTGTTTAGTTGTCCAGTCAGTTCTAGAGCTTGAGTAATTAAGTTTACGTTAGTAAGTTGTTGACATGGGATAGTGTTGGAAAGCTTAGGAGAAGGTTCAAATCTAAATATTGGGTTTTGCAGGAAGAAAATGCCTCCCCGACGTGTACCTCCACCCCCTGAGACTAATGATCGCACCATTGGTCAAATGGCTCATGCAATGAATGCTATGGCAGCTGCTGTGACTGCGCAAACCAATGCTAAGATACAAAGAGATACAGAGAAGAGAGATCGAGAGATTCATGCTGCTGGGACTCGTACTCTCACTCAATTTTGTCGCCAAGACCCACCTCAGTTCCATGGGGAAGGAGGTCCTGATGCGGCTGACTTATGGCTTCAGGAATTGGAGAAGATATTCGGAGCAATCCATTGCCCTGAGATAGAAAGGGTGACTCTGGCCACCTATCAACTACTAGGAGATGCTGAGTACTGGTGGAAGAACACTAGGCTGATTATGGAAGGTGCATACGAGGAGATAAACTGGGAAACCTTTAAACATAAATTTTTGGCCAAGTACTTTCCAGAGACAGCTAGGGAAAGGTACGGTGAGGAATTCCTGAAACTACGCCAAGGAGGTATGACCATTGAGGCTTATGCGACCAAGTTTGAATCCCTATCAAGGTTTTTCCGTTTCTTCAGAGATGGTTTCGATGAAGCTTACATGTGTCGTCGATTCCAAGAAGGGTTGAGATATGAGATGCAGGATGCAGTGATACCTCTGGGTATCAGACAATTTCAAACACTAGTTGAGCAATGTAAAGAGATCGAGGATATGAAAAATAAGAGGATAAACCGTGGAGGAAACTTTACTGCTGGGGGACCAAGTCGTCCTAATAATCCTAATCGTGGTAGACAGGGAGTGAAGCCTTATCAACCCTCCCAGAACTATCGTGGACCAACTCGTTCTACAAATGTCACACCAGGGAATCAGATGAGGGGGAAATTGGTATGTTACAACTGTGGACGGGAAGGACATTTTGCGAAGGATTGCAAAACAAATACACTTACTTGTTACAACTATAAGAAACCAGGTCATCTATCCCGAGATTACAAGGTTCCAAAGGTGGAGTCAACATTAAATGCGACACAGGGAGCCCGACCTACTGCAAAGGGACGTGTCTACACTATGGGTGCTGAGGAGAGTGTCCAAGCCAGCAATGCAATACATGATAATTGTCAAGTTGCAGGTAATTCTTTAACTGCATTGCTTGATACTGGTGCAACCCATTCATTCATTTCCTTAGATTGTGCAAATCGTTTAAACATAAAGATTCTCCACTGCTTTTTGATTTACAAGTCTCTACACCTGCCAAGAATCTAGTTGTGAGTTCAGCATGCTTACATTGTTTAGTAGTTATCCAGAATAGAGAGTTTTTGGTCAATCTAATTTGTTTACCCCTACCGTCACTCGAGATCATACTCGGGATGGACTGGTTATCCTATCACTATGTCATCTTGGACTGTGCTCGTAAGATGGTATTTTTCCCTGAACCCGGAGTTGTTAAATACTTGTCCGCAAACCAACTTATAGTGGCCTTGAGGGATGGTGCTCTAGAGTTTTTGTCACTACATAGTGTGGAAGTAACATCAGACATTCAAATTGAAAACATATGTGTGGTTCAACAATTCCAAGATGTGTTTCCATTGGAGATTCCAGGATTTCCCCCGGTACGCGAAGTAGAGTTCTTTATAGATTTACATCCTGGAACAGGACCGATTTCAGATCCTCCTTATCGGATGGCGCCGGTAGAATTAACTGAGCTAAAGAGTCAGGTTGAGGATCTACTCGCGAAAGGATTCATCAGGCCAAGTGTATCCCCTTGGGGAGCGCCAGTTCTTTTGGTAAAGAAGAAAGATGGGCGGTCACGCTTATGTGTGGATTATCGGAAACTCAATAAGGTAACTATTAAGAACCGGTACCCCTTGCCACGAATTGATGATCTGATGGATCAATTGAATGGAGCTGCCATTTTCTCAAAGATTAATTTGAAGTCAGGCTACCACCAGATCAGAGTAAGGGAGGAAGATATTTCAAAGACAGCATTTCGTACGCGTTATGGGCATTATGAATACCTTGTGATGCCGTTTGGAGTGACGAATGCACCGGCCATTTTTATGGACTACATGAATAGGATTTTCCATCCGTTCTTAGACCGATTTGTGGTAGTTTTCATCAATGATATACTCATTTACTCAAAAAATGAAGAGGAACATCGAGAGCATCTTCGTTTGGTCTTACAAGTTTTGCGTGATAAGGAGTTGTATGCTAATCCCACTAAGTGTGAGTTTTGGTTAGACAAAGTGAATTTTCTAGGTCATGTCATATCAAGAGAAGGGATAGCAGTGGATCCTAGGAAAATAGAGACGGTACTTGCATGGGATCAGCCAAAGACGGTTACAGATATACGAATTTTTATCGGTTTAGCTGGTTATTACCGCAGATTTATTGAAGGATTTGCAAGGATTGCGGCACCAATGACGCAACTTACAAGGAAGGATCAACCTTTTGCTTGGACCGAGAAGTGTGAAACCAGTTTCAAATTGCTGAAAGAGCGATTGACGACTTCACCGGTGTTAGTTTTACCGCAACCAGAGGAACCTTATGAAGTTTTTTGTGATGCTTCTCATCAAGGACTCGGATGTGTGCTGATGCAGAATAAGAAAGCAGTGACGTATGCATCACGGCAGTTAAGAACTTATGAAAAGAACTATCCCACACATGATTTAGAGCTTGTAGCGGTGGTTTTTGCCCTAAAAATCTGGAGACATTACCTATATGGGTGCACTTTTGTTGTTTTCAGCGACCATAAAAGTTTGAGATACCTTTTTGACCAGAAGGAACTGAATATGAGACAGAGAAGGTGGATGGAGACGCTCAAAGATTTCGATTTCACACTACAATACCACCCTGGAAAAGCGAATGTTGTGGCAGATGCGTTAAGCAGGAAGAGTGTTTCCGCATTGTCGACCATCATGGCTAATCAACAAAGCTTGTTAGAAGTATTTCGAGACCTACATCTTAACGTGGAATTTGTACCAGGAGCTTTGAAATTGGGTATGATCAAAGTATCAAATGGATTGTTGGAAGACATTGCGAGTTGTCAGGATGACGACTTGATTGTAGAAAAAAGGAATCTGATTATTCGAGGAACCGCCACGGAATTCAAGGTAGGAGGAGATAATATTTTGAGATGTAATGGTAGTGTGTGTGTGTGCCCGATGCAAAAGAACTGAGAAAGACGATCCTTGAGGAGGCTCATAAGAGCAAATTGAGTATTCACCCAGGGGCAACTAAGATGTATCAGGATCTAAGGCAGGATTTTTGGTGGCCAGGTATGAAGAGGCATATAGCTGAGTATGTTGCGTCATGTTTGACCTGTCAAAAGGCAAAGGTAGAGCACCAGAGGCCTGCAGGGATGTTACAACCGTTGGATATACCAGAATGGAAGTGGAATAGCATTTCGATGGACTTTATCACAGGTTTACCAAAGACTAAAAGGAAGAATGACTCCATTTGGGTTATAGTTGACCGGTTAACGAAATCTTCTCACTTTCTGCCTGTCAAGACTACTTATACAACAGAGAAGCTGACTGAGATTTACATAGTTGAGATTGTGAGGCTTCACGGAATACCCGCAAGCATTGTGTCAGACCGGGATCCAAAATTTACCTCTCATTTTTTGGGAGCACTACATGTCGCATTGGGTACTAAGTTAAGGTTAAGTTCGGCATATCATCCGCAAACGGATGGCCAGACGGAAAGAACTAACCAGTCCTTAGAGGATCTATTAAGAACTTGTGTGTTAGATGACAGAGGAAGTTGGGATGATGTCTTGCCATTGATAGAATTCACCTACAACAACAGTTTCCATACAAGTATTGGAATGGCCCCATATGAGGCTCTCTATGGAAGGCGGTGTCAGACACCATTGTGTTGGTATCAAGATGGGGAGCATATGATAGTGGGACCAGAGATGGTGCAACAGACTACGGATAAGGTCAGGACGATTAGGCAAAGAATGAAGGCTTCACAAGATCGTCAAAAGAGTTATGCAGATAAGCGCCGTAGGCCGTTAGAGTTTAAGGGAGGGGAGCATGTATTCCTTCGAGTTACACCAACCACTAGTGTGGGAAGGACCCTAAAGGCAAGGAAGTTGACCCCTAAATTCATTGGACCGTATCAAATCACCGAGAGAATTGGGAAGGTTGCTTATCGAATAGCACTACCACCAGAATTATCCCGAATTCATGACGTGTTCCATGTGTCTCAACTAAGGAAGTATGTTCCGGATCCTTCACATGTGATCACGCCCGATGATATTCAGTTAAAGGAAGACTTGTCATTTGAAGTACCACCAATAAGGATTGGAGATAAGAAAATGAAGAGCCTTAGGAACAAAGAAATACCACTGGTTAAGGTAATATGGAACGAAGCTACAGGAGATGCAACTTGGGAACTAGAGAGCAAGATGAAGGAGCAATATCCAGAGCTTTTCAATGTCGTCTAAGTTTCGAGGACGAAACTTCTTTTAGGGGGGGAGTAATGTAAGACCCATAGCTTTTGAATAATTTTAAGTATTAGGTTGTATAATTATTAAGAGAGTTAGGGGTTGTCGACCGTGAGTCCGAGTTTTTGTTGATAAATAATACTGTATTACTAGGGCCAGGTCTGGAGTGTTATCAGAAACTTTACTGTGAGTGGCGTTGTTCTCTTATTTTAAGTGTCGGTACTAACTATCTTTTTATTTCGGAATTAATTAAATATAAATTTACCGGCTGACCGGTCGAAATTATTATATTTATGAGTTTTATCATTTCCAGTCTGTTTTCTATAACTTCGTCACCTATAATTTATTTTGATATGTCCAAATTTTATTTTTAATGAAAACACGGATTCAGCTCTTTTTCGTTCGGGTCTTTTTTCGACACTTGTAGGGCGGTTAGAAAATATTTTATTTCAGAAAAATAAAATATAATAGTACATTAGTTGTTTTTTTGGGGTCAATATCGAAAAGTTAAGGTACATATAATTATATGTATCAACTAATTTTACGGAAACTAAATATCCTGATATTTTGGAAAAAGGTGATGATTGGTTCCACGTGAGAATTTTAGGGCGGTTACTATTCCTGTAGAGACAAAATATTAATTGTGTTAAGTTGTGGTTAATTCATTTTCATACAAGTCTGTTATCTCTCTCAAAGAAAAAAAAATAGCTCTGTGTTTATCAAACTCCATATTCTCCATTTCAAAAGCTTGTTCTGGTAATATATTTTTCTTACCTTAAGTATATTATTTCTTTAAGCCAATGCATGCATGTATATTACTGGTATGGTTTTCATTTTATTAGAGTTAACATGAATATGTTTTGATTTTAATTTAGATAGCATGATTTATATTTTTTTTTAAGGATTGTTTTAGGAGTGTAAATTATCATGTTAATTAATAAGCGTAAGTGAAATTATTGGTACCGGTAGTAGTGTTAGGAGAGTAGAAATAATTGAGTTATGATATTTTGTTAAGAAAATAAATATATTTGGTTTAGAAAAAAAAATGAAAAGAAGAGAAAAATGGGGGAGGCGGGCGCCACCCACCCTTGCCTTTGTAAGTGGCGGGAACCACTTTTCACTAGAGTGGCAGGCGCCACTTTGTATGAGTGTGGCGGGCGCCACACTGTCGTTTTTGCTTCCGGTCTCGTTTTTATGTCTTTTTGATATTAGTTTTTCGTCCGGGTTTTTGTAAAGGAAATAATATTTATTTTACTTCAAATATTTTTATTTAGTTAATTATTTTATGTTTTCGGAATTTTTCGGATACGTTCGGAATAGTATTTTAAAGTACGATCTGTACCGATTTTTGGTACCGTTGAAAAACTGTTAACAAGTTTTGATGTCGAAATATTTTTAGATCAAAATAATTTATTTTGAATAGAAAATATTATTTTATTCTAAATTATAATTTAGAATATTATTTATTTTGGTATATTACTTAGTTATCTATATTGGTTTTCACTAATTTTATTCCTAGTGTGAGAAACGTATTTTGACAAAATTGTTTGTTCAAAATATTAATTGAATTTTAATTATTGTGTTAGAAATTTCTTTGAACTGGAAATTAATGATTCTTTTACGGGAAAAACTATTTTCTGTGTGAAAAGATTTATTTTGTTTATAAAGCGATTAGATTAGTAGTTATCGGGAATGGATATATTTATGAGTTAGAACTGAGAGGAAATAAAATACCTTATTTAACGGTAAATATTACATGGTTTAGGACGTGATAGTACCGGTACGTGGGAAGAAGGAAATTATCAGGAAGCGTGCGAACGTAAGGGCACCTTCTAACGATATTATATAGTACTGAATGCGTATGTATTTGTATGAATGATTGTGTGCCCACTTGGGGTCCTGGTGAAAATGATGTGCTGATTGAGTTTGTTAATGATAAACGTGTGAAATGCTTTCATATGATTTGTGCAAAATATATGAATTGGCATGTGGTTATGATTACCTGAGACGAGTTTATATAAATTGTTGCATTTGCATTTGTGTGTTCATGCATATCATAGTTGCGTGTAGGTAGTTGGTGCCGAATGGGCCAGGGTGATGTGACTGAGCCGTCACCTAATCCTGAAGGGATTCTACTGCACCAGGTGATGTGACTGAGCCATCATCGATCCTTTGAGATCAAATTGAGTCAGGTGTCTGCGAGGAGGCAACACCGGGTGTCTGCAAGGGCAGCACTTTTTGTGTCTGCAGGGCAGCACAGTTAGTGAGGACCCAATGGGGGTATCACGACTCTCTGCGGAGAGGTAAAATTCTGGGATTCATGCATGGTGAGGGTACCCGATGAATTGGGACCACCAATCCATATAGAGTCTGCATTTAGGATTTATGTGCATTTACTTTGTGGTGTTAAATTGTGTTTCAATTATATCATGTTATACTTATATATGTGTATTCTTTTCTATATGCTATTTTTAGAAAGTGACCCTCTACTATTATTATGATGTGGTTAACGACCACCCAGACTATGGGAGAGCCACAGGTTCCGCCGATCGTGTTGGGGACTGTGACCACTTGGGATTTTATTGACCAGGATCGGCCCAGTGCTTGGTCTGTGGCGAGCACCCTTGCACTTGCCCGCCTTAGTTCTTTAGCTTGTGGTTGTATAGTCCTATCCTGTGTTGATCGCGTTTTCGTAGATGTGGGCCCATCATAGTTTAGTTTTGGATATCTTTTTGGATGACTGTACCGTATACTATGATACTTCTAGGGGCAGTTATTGTTATATTTTGGCTACGGTATGCCCTATGTTCATGGCACCCTTATGTTTATAGGTCATGAACTAGGTGTTGTATTTTGGGTTATTGCATTGTACAGGTACTTACACTTTGCTCCTTCGAGGAGTTACTATTGGTGCATATATTATTATTTCAGTTTCAAAACAGTTGTTTCCATTTCGAAAAATATGCGTTGTAGTTCTTCGGATATGTAGAGCCGGCTGTGCATTTGAAAGTAACATACTCCGTTGTTTTGGAATTGGTTAAACAATTGACTCTGATGTTTTTTTAAGAAAAAACGGGGTGTTACATTTAGTTTAAGTTCATTAAACTAGTTAATTAATTATTGGTTAATTAATTTTTTATAACAAACTTTTCCTTCAATTCTTTTTCGAATTATCAGCATATATTTCAATTCCCTCCACTTTTATAACACAAGGTTGAATAATAGATTCCTTCTTTTCTCTCTCTTTAGTTCATTCCATCTTCATTCTTGTTCATTCAATTAAAAAAACAACTTCATCTCAATCTCAACGACGCAAGCTTTTGGTGGAAACAGTGGTTCAGTTCTATTAGGGAGTGGAGGGAGACAAATATTGACGATGAGAGGGTGATGTGGATTCGCATTTACAGTGTTCCATGCCATGTGTGGTGTACGGAGTTTTTCGAGTTAGTCGCAAATTCTTTGGGAGTTATATTTGCACTGACGACAACACGGATTTGGGGACGAAAATGAACCAGGCAAGAGTTTTAGTGAAGGTTCCTGTCTCTTTTGTTTTAATGGAGCAATGTGTTATTGAGGTAGACGGTAGTGAATTCTCTCTGGTGTTGAGAGAAGATACCTATGGCCCTATGCAAGTTGTTCTTCCTCCGGCGATTAATAAGATGGTTGAAACCGAATCGTCCTCATTCGATTCTGATGCCGGTATTTTACATGAGAGGTGTAGCGACGGGTCGGAGGTAGAGGGTGATTTCCTGGATTTGGTTCCCGAAACGATGGCCAGTCCTATCATAGATAAGGTAGGGGAGGCTGATAGAGATAGGGGGACAGGTAATGATGCTCTTTCTGAGCGTCACAAGTTCAGCGGCTACGATGATAAAGTGGTTTCTTTGAATTGCATGAATGGGGATAAAAGTACTTTTGACGAGGCAATTTGTGTGGCAAAACAAAATCAGTTGATGTCTAAGAATAGCAGTGATAAAGCTGCTTTGAGTAACACTTCCCAAGGTTGCAAAAGGATGGAGTCTGATAATCCTTCGGTTAACGCAGAAGCTTTTGATGGGAGGGCCCACGTTAAAAAAAATACACTTTTAAAAAAATCATGTTCAAAAAGTTGGATGGGCTTAGTGGGCCTATTAGGAACAAAAGTAACAGGAGTGGCAGTGTCGGAGGCATTATGGGATAATATGAGTTCGATGGTGGGGGACAAGCTGTGGGAGGCATTAGTCAACCTTTGAGTGGCAGTGTCGGAGTCGAAAATGGATTACGTAGCCAAACTGGATGAATTGGAGAGGGGTAACAGGGAAGTTAAAGAAGGTGGGATGGTTAATATTGAATTGAAAAAAATGATTATCGGTACTCTTAACATCAGAGGGGGAGGTAGTTTACTGAAAAGGAAACGGATCAGTATGACTATTTCGAAAGGTCATGCGGACCTTTTTCTTATTCAAGAATCTAAATTACAGTATGTTTCAGCGGAGATTGCTAGAAGTTTTTGGGATAATGGCGATGTTGGGTGGTCTTTCTCAAGTTCTAATGGATCTTCTGGGGATCTCATTATTTTGTGGAATTCGAATCTGGAGGTGTTGTGCAGCTTTAGAGGGGATGGGTATATTGGAGTGAAGTTGATATGGAGACAACGTGTCTTCTATATAATTAACGTTTATTCTTCTAGTGACTTGAGGTTGAAGAGGAAATTGTGGAAATATCTAGTTGAATTAAAATCTAGATTTGTCGATGGCGAGTGGTGCATCAGAGGTGATTTTAATGCTATTACAAATCGGGGGGAACAGAAAGGTAGGTCGGTGATTAGCAGGTCGGTCGAGTCGAGGGAGTTCTCAGATTTTATCTCCGATTGCGACTTGATGACGTTCCTTGTAAGGGGAAGAAATTCTCGTGAATTAGTGGAGATGGGTATTCGATGAGTAGAATAGATCGCTTCCTTATTTCCGAAGGGGCTATTCTTAGTTGGGTAGTTATGGGCCAATTGATCGGTTTGAGGGATATTTTGGATCATAGTCCGGTTTGGTTATTGGTGGATTCTTCCGATTGGGGACCGAAACCGTTTAGAGTGATTAATGAATGGTTCAATGATAAAAAAATCATCCATTTCGTCGAAAAAGAATGGAAGGGTTTAGTAGTTCATGGAAGGAGTGATTATGTTCTTAAAGAGAAGCTTCGTCTTCTTAAATTTAGTCTTCGCCGGTGGAACGTGGAATTTTTTGGTAGATATGATTTGGAAGTAGACAAGGGCATGAATGAGATTAATGAAGGGGACGAATTTTTAGCTTCTTGTGATGAGACGCATGTGGAATCAATCAATGGTATTCGTAAGGAGGCGACTAGCTGGTTTTGGACGAATTTGAAAATTAAGGAAAATATGTTAACCCAAAAGGCTAGGTTGAAGTGGTTGAATGATGGAGATGAGAATAGTAGATTTTTTCATAGCGGCATGAAAGAGAGAAGGAGACGTAACTACTTAGGGTCCATTATGACGGAAGGTGGTTTGGTGGACTCGGTCAATGGGGTGAAGAAGGAAGGTTTTGATCACTTTTCGAGGAAATTTACTGATCCTGAGATTGATAGACCCACTCTTGATGGCGTCTCTTTTAATTCTATTTCTTTTTCGGAGAAAGCTTTGTTGGAAGCTCCTTTCTCTGAGGAGGAGATAAAGGACGCGATCTGGAGTTGTGGAGGATCCAAGAGTCCCGGTCCTGACGGATACTCTTTCACTTTTATTAAGAAATGCTGGTTTTTCTTAAAAGTTGATTTTATTCTTTTTTTCTCGGATTTTCATCAAGAGGAAGCTTTATCCAAATCCATAGTCTCCTCGTTCTTGACTTTGATTCCAAAGTGTGATAATCCGTTAGGCCTCGATGATTATAGGCCGATTTGCCTTGTGGGCTGTGAAATTCTGGTACAGACATGTGATGTTAAGTGCGATGTCACAACATCAATATCTGCTGTATGAACAAGACACTAAAGACCTGTGATGTTATGTGTAATGTTACAACAACACACTCTGCAATGTAAGACAACAGAAAAGCACAGAAATGCACACAAGGATTGTTCACCCAGTTCGGTTCAACAACCTACATCTGGGGGCATACCAAGCCAGGAAGGAAGTCCTAGTAGTATCAAATTACAGACTCAACAGACCAGTTGACAATCTACCTAATTCAATCACTACCCAATGACCCTTCTACCTAAGTCCTCCCTAGGTAAGAGACTCCATCTCACTTCCAATCATCGCAATGATGTCTAGCAGTCAACAACTCCGCCACTGCATCAACAACTTGATTTCCAAACACTCTCCAATCACAGAAAAGTAACCGACACACTTCTATGCCTATACTCAGCCAAGACTCTTGACTGATAACAACATCTTGGAGTTGCTTCATAGCTTCCTCCAAGAACAATACAAAACTCATTACCTACAGGTTTCTGAGTACTAACTTAGTGACCATCTCACAACCCGAGTGGTTCACTTAGACAAAGCCCTAATGATCTACATCTTGGACCCGTACAAATTCTAGATGACAAGCATTCTATTTATATCTTTTTCCCACTGGATTTGGGCCTTCAAATCCCAGTAAATCTTCTGCTACAAATCTCCAAAAGATTATGCTATAAAATAGATCTTCAATCAGCTCTTCATAATTAACTCTTAATTATTCTTCATATCTTTTTGCATTAAATTAGCAACAAACTAATCTTCTTCATAACTAATTGTAACAGAATATATCTTCCCCATAATATTCGCCTGCAATCTCTGATTCTCTTCAGTAGAATATCTCATTCACACGCGCAGCCCTAAAAACATCCAAACCTGATGTTTTAATGTTCTGGTATAGTGATGTCAAGACATCACATGTGACATCACTCTTCAGCTCTTTAACTCTTCAAAAATTTTCACACACCAGAATGTTAGCCAAACCTAACAATAATGTTCGAAGCTCATGTTGCAACATCCATCCTGACATTAACATTGTTTTACCAAAATTTCAGCCAATCACAAGAACTAACAATCTCCCCCTTTGGCTAATTTTGGCTAAAACAAATATATAAATATTACAGCTCAAATTACAGCAGCAATTACAACCCTATACTACTGTTAAAAGACACGTCAGTAGTCATTAGTAATCATCAGTAGCTACTGTGTACTGCATCCATGGAGAATCATTTTCTTTGCTAATTATGACTGACGTTAGAACATCATGTTGGACATAATATCTCCATGTAACAGCAACTCCAGGCAGCACATCAGGACCTAAGAAGTAGAAAGTCCTGAAGTCATTTGGTGCACATGAGGAAGAAGATATCTGACACTCCCCCTCAACACAACACATTTCTTTTTCCTTCCAGGACTGGCCCAGAACAACTGTAGAAGACTCCTCCAGAAAAGAAATGTTTGTCTATACATAAAAGACCAATGGTGGCATAAGATAATTCTGCATACCTTCATTGATCAGACACTGGGTTTAATCTGTAGCATAAGATGAAACTTAAGAAGTGCCATTCTGCCAACCCAGGTAACTCAGAACACAAGTCACAACTGTGTTCATAACTCAGGACACAAGTCACAAAGACTCACCACCAACTTAAGGCTCGGGCAACCTCTTTGACATTTCTGACCCAAAACCGAAGCTGCAGACACCAGACATAACATCTGTTCAAACCATTTCTTTTCTTCCCCTTTTTAGCCACAAATTGGCAAAGGAATCCCTCACAGAACCAGAACCAAGTAGTGCTCACCCAAAAACAAACAAACGCCATAAGACTTATGAAACAAGAACACTCACTGGTTGAAGGAGAACAGAATAACCCCTATAAATAGCTGATCAGTTACTTAGGAATTAACGAGCTTTGAATATGTCAAGGTTCTTGGTCACAGAAACGCTATTTTAGGTACGAAGAACTCCTTCCAAATTCAATGCTTACCGTCCAAAACAGTCTTGACCACTTTTATTGTTTCCTAACTGATCTTTACCATAAATTATGCCAAAACAGTTCCATGCACAATCGAAGACACGTGTTCCACTTTATCCCAACACCACCGTCCATAATAAATCCTTGTCTGGCTCAAGACAAACATGTCCTATACCATGTTCTGACATTGCATCAGACATTGTCTGCTGGCTCGCAATATTATCAACCCAAGACACGACATCTATTGATCAACACCATTCACAATCTCTTCTAGAATTTGCTCTTCAACCTCCTCATAAACACTAGCATACCAGCCTTAGGAACACCCAACCATACTCAGTAGTACATGTCCCATCATGTTGATTGACACCACTCTGCGCAAACTTCACACCAATCTGCACCCTTGCAGTAATAGACCATAGACAACAGCCTTAATTCCCCCTGACATAAACATTCAATGCTCCTTATGAAGATGAATACATGACACCAGACAGAAGCACAATGAAATTGCCACAATCTCAACATTAAGAACTGCCACTTCTTGTATTTGTTGAGCATAATTTCATCATGTTTATTTCAGATACATGGTCTGCCAAGTCCAAAATAAACTCCCACTTGATTTGGAATTTCTAACATATTCCATAACAAATGTCACTTGCAACATAAGATAAGGGCTGCCATCACCTTTTACTTGTATTAGAGGAACCCTCCTTATCTTCAGCCATTCTAATCTGACAGTCCCAGACCTTCACACCAGACACAGATGTTGTAACATCATGTAGGACAACAACATTAGATAACAGCTCACATCTCTGCTACAGTCAGCTGATAAGGCTACCTCAGGTTGTCATTTTCAAAAATCAAGCTACTCCATCATGGCCACAAACAAGGTATCCAGACACAGATTTGCATAATTCTCTAGACAAATACTCAGTCTCCCGTCAAAGTATTTACCCTTATGCACAACATCACTAATAGACAAATACTAAGTCTCCCGTCAAAGTATCTACTATAGACAAAATAAGATTTCCTTCTCACATAAGGCATGACATTTGGTTTGACATACTTTCGTGCACACTTGTGGCACTAGCTAATCCCTCTTGGTTTGCTATCTTCACATGTTCCACAACTCCTCATCTTGCCAGGCTGATCTAGGATGTCTTGACAATAGGTCCATGTCCCCTTTACAGGCTTTTCTTCTGCCTTTAGCAAGACCCTGATCTACTTCAGTCTTCTCTACATTCTCCATCCAAGGCAGACCTTCTACTTTATCATTCTCCCGTATGACTATGTAGACGCTCCTTAGAAATAATGTAGGCACCACGCTTCTGAACCAGAGCATAATCATCCTTCACCAAGGATATCCAACCAGATAATATCCCAACACAAGTTAGAACATCTTCCACACACCAAGACATCATCACCATGATTCTTGATATGCTGGACTAGCATAGTAATCCAAAGAACTAGATAAATAGACTCTCATTCTCCTTCAAGAAGAATAATCTCCTTGAGTCTTCAACTCATCACCCTTCTGTCCAAGAGTAACTTGTTCCAGGACAATCCTCAATAATAACCAGCTGCCACACTCTGATTATCTTGATTCTTTGAATCCACTTCTGAGATCAACCAAATGCCACAGTTTGATCACCTCATTCATGAATCCTCACGTTTTTCAGAACTCTCACAAAGATATCTTGATCCACCAAGAAAACTTGATCTTCAAGTCACATGATCCACTTGCTCAAAAGCAAACACACTTAGACTCCCTAAGCCATGGTCATGTAACATCTTCTCCTTCCTGCAGCTCCCGCAAACTGCCATGAGAACGATCTTTTTGAAGCATCCTATTGTTCATTCCTGAGATCACCCTATCATTAGCTGATGTGCCACATCACCAGCTGAGACTCCTGATGTTAAGCTAGATGTCAGAACATTATGTCATCCAACTGTTCGATTCAGCTCTACCTTCTGCCACTCAGAAGAACCTCCTCCCTTTGCAGAAACAGATTTCCATGCTCTCATAGACTTGATTCAACAATCAAGTTTGAGTAGACAACCTCCATCCTGCTTAGAAACTCCAAAGACTTCAAACCTACCACATCTGAATCTTCAGAAAATAAGTAGTCCAAGATTACCCCATAGCAATACTAAAGAAAGTCACTTCCCTTAGAGGAGCCGTCAGTAGAAAGCCAGAGATAACTGCCACTTATCCTCGACCTTCACAACCAGAGCAAACACCATGCTCCAACCCACTGACCCAAGCAGTAACCATCAAGTTTATGATGTCTTCATAGTCTTCCATCTTCATCTTCAACAACACCATCATCTGGACAAGTCATTCACAATCCTTTCTAGGAACAGTTGCTAAGCAATAATCCCAGGTCAACACCTAGGCGACTTGTGAGCGAATGTAGAACCCCTCCCATGATTCTCCAAACCTCTGATGCAAAGATGTTAAAACAATAGACAGAACATCCTTCACCTTGTCTTTCAAGGATAATCAATCAATTGATTCCTGTGGTTTAACCCTTCTTCAGATGACAGACCATTATGACAACCATTCATACCACAAAGGCCTTCCAGGTTAGGTCAATGTCTTGATCTCTTACTTTACCCTGAGCAAAGAACTGAATTGATGTTTCAACATTAGTTCTGACATTAGTCTTAATCACAACTCCTAATCATATTCATCCACACATATCTCTTGCAGGGAACATAAGAGAGCATATCAGCATCTTCCAAGATTAGACCAACCAAACTGCAGTAACTTGCATAACACACTCTTCCAGAGGCTTCTTCTAATAAGCACAAGGTTTAGACCTCCTAATCAAAGAGTAATAACTGCCATCCTTCTGCAGAAACATACCATAGACAATCTGCTCCTTTGAATCCTTCAAGGCACAAAACTGAAAGAGCTCAAGCAAACACCGGTTGACCACCGGCTGAATTACCCTGCTACTACACACAAACTCTTGGAAGCCTTTTCCCTTCTCTTCAACCAGCTCCTACATACACTGCTAATGTGAAGCACGATGTCGAGACATTGACATATTAAGCTCAGCTTCTTTCTTGATGAAACCACAACTAAGCTTAAGAGATGACTGATCAAGATCTTCATTCCCGCATGAAAGATTTGACAGTGATACTCTTTTGCTTTGGCTCTACCCTCTTCTTTCACCATAAGGAATCACTGTTCTGGACAGATTGGTCTTCAATCTTCAAAATAAAACTGAAACATCCATGCCATACACTCTTTAATAAGATTCATTCACCTTTTGATCACTTAATCCTCAAGTATATTTGAAGCTGTCTTGCAGAGAATATCCTGCTGAGGAGACCAAACCCTAATGTCTTTCCAAGAGAATTCATTCCTGGAATCTCACTACCAGAGATACAAGAACCAACCAGGGTTACATCAGATACCATGCAGCGGAACTACTCCTCAACAACCTTCAGGCACTATTCAAAAATCCTTTCACACCACGTGCCAACAATACTCTATCAAGAATAGTCCATCCTTCACTCCAACTATCTTCCTTGCTCATGAACTAGAAAGTATCTTCCCAAGATCTCATCCAGAAACAGACAGGATGCCTGCTCTGATACCAATTGAAATTCTGGTACAGACATGTGATGTTAAGTGCGATGTCACAACATCAATATCTGCTGTATGAACAAGACACTAAAAACCTGTGATGTTATGTGTAATGTTACAACAACACACTCTGCAATGTAAGATAACAGAAAAGCACAGAAATGCACACAAGGATTGTTCACCCAGTTCGGTTCAACAACCTATATCTGGGGGCATACCAAGCCAGGAAGGAAGTCCACTATTAGTAGTATCAAATTACAGACTCAACAGACCAGTTGACAATCTACCTAATTCAATCACTACCCAATGACCCTTCTACCTAAGTCCTCCCTAGGTAAGAGACTCCATCTCACTTCCAATCATCGCAATGATGTCTAGCAGTCAACAACTCCGCCACTGCATCAACAACTTGATTTCCAAACACTCTCCAATCACAAAAAAGTAACTGACACACTTCTATGCCTATACTCAGCCAAGACTCTTGACTGATAACAGCATCTTGGAGTTGCTTCATAGCTTCCTCCAAGAACAATACAAAACTCATTACCTACAGGTTTCTGAGTACTAACTTAGTGACCATCTCACAACCCGAGTGGTTCACTTAGACAAAGCCCTAATGATCTACATCTTGGACCCGTACAAATTCTAGATGACAAGCATTCTATTTATAGCTTTTTCCCACTGGATTTGGGCCTTCAAATCCCGGTAAATCTCCTGCTACAAATCTCCAAAAGATTCTGCTATAAAATAGATCTTCAATCAGCTCTTCATAATTAACTCTTAATTATTCTTCATATCTTTTTGCATTAAATTAGCAACAAACTAATCTTCTTCATAACTGATTGTAACAGAATATATCTTCCCCATAATATTCGCCTGCAATCTCTTATTCTCTTCAGTAGAATATCTCATTCACACGCGCAGCCCTATAAACATCCCAACCTGATGTTTTAATGTTCTGGTATAGTGATGTCAAGACATCACATGTGACATCACTCTTCAGCTCTTTAACTCTTCAACAATTTTCACACACCAGAATGTTAGCCAAACCTAACAATAATGTTAGAAGCTCATGTTGCAACATCAACCATGACATTAACATTGTTTTACCAAAATTTCAGCCTATCACAAGAACTAACAGGCTGTCTTTACAAGGCATTGTCTAAGCTTTTAGCTTCTAGGTTGAAGCTGGTTCTGAATTCTATTATATATCCTTGCCAAACCGCTTTCGTTCCGGGTCATCAGTTACTTGATGGGGTCTTAATGGCCAACGAGTTGGTGGATTTTGCTATCAAGGAGAAGAAACAATGCACCCTCTTCAAAGTGGACTTTGAAAAGGCTTACGATAAAGTCTCTTGGGGCTTTTTGAGATATATGTTGAGAAGAATGGGGTTTGGCGATATTTGGATGGGTTGGATGGAAAAACTTATATTTTCTAGTAAGATGTCTGTGTTGGTTAACGGTAGCCCTACGAAGGAGTTTGAGGTTGGGAGAGGTCTAAGGCAAGGAGATCCGTTGTCTCTGTTTTTATTTGTTTTGGTGGCCGAGGGATTGTCGGGGCTGATCCAAAATTCGGTAGTTTTGGGAGATTACGCCGGTTTCAACATAAATTGGAAGTGCTTCGTTGATGTTTTACAATACGCGGATGATACTTTATTGGTGAGGGATGGGGGATGGAGACATATGTGGGCTATCAAGGCGGTGCTTAGGGCTTTTGAATTAGTCTCGGGCCTTGGTATTAATTTTCACAAAAGCAAACTTATCGGTATAAATGTTAGCGATAGTTTTCTCGAGGCCGCGGCTTACTTCCTCTCTTGCAAAAGAGAATCTCATCAATTCTATTTCCTTGATATTCTTATTGGGTCCAATCCTAGGAGGATTGCATCGTGGAAGCCTCTGCTTTCAAAGTTTGGTAAAAGACTCTCCTCTTTGCAAGGTCGGTTTTTGTCCTTCGGTGGTCGAATTACCCTTATTAAATCTGTCCTTAGTAGCTTGTCCATTTTCCATTTATCTTTCTTCAAAGCTCCGGTGACCATATGGAAGGAGATGATGAGAATTCAAGGTAGATTCCTTTGGGATAGTTCGGTTTATAAACGGAGAATTCATTGGATTAAGTGGAATTCGCTCTGTTTGCCTCTCATTAGTGGAGGTTTAAATTTGAAGAGGTTAGATGTTTTCAACGAGGCTCTCCTTCAGAAATGGAGGTGGAGAATTATTGTTGGCTCAGATGATTTATGGTTTCAAGTGCTAAAGGCTAGATACAGAGATATTAGATTGATGATGTGGGGTGGGGTTTCAGATTTGAACACTGGGTTTTCCTGCTCGTCACGGTTTCTGGATATTCTTTCTTACAATAAAAATATTCAGGAGGATTTTCTGGTGGACAATTGTAGAGTGGCGTTGAGAAATGGCTTCGGTTCGGCCTTTTGGAAATCATACTGGATTGGTGGTGGACCTCTTTCGTGTCTGTTCCCGGCTGAGTTCTCGGCTTCGAGGCTTTAGAACGTGTCGGTTGCGGCGATGAGAGGGTGGGTGGCGGGCCAGTGGAGATGGGGGGATCTAGGCATTCAGGCCCAGAATTCTGGTAACTCTCTGCAGGATCCGCATGTGGCTGTTGGTAATTCTCAGGAAGCTTCTGCTTCTATTTTGGCCGCGTCTGGTACAGCTTCTGTCGAAGATACGACTTCCTGTGCTTTTGCTGTTGGTTCCGCTTCTTACTCGGGTAGCAGTTCTGGTATTGCAGGTGCTACTGCCTTTCAGTCAGCTGCAGTGGACTCTGGTATGGAGGACCCTGGTTCTGTGGTTTTAAATTTTACAGGTACCTTGGATGGAACGGCTGCAGTGGGAAACTCAATCCGTAGCTTTTTACTTCCGTTTCATCCGAAGTGTGAATTGAACGACTCAGTGACGTGGTTGTTAGAGGATGACAGAGTTTTCTCGGTCAGTTCTTGTTATGCTTTAGCTTCCTCTCTTTTCATTCCGTTGGGTCCTTTAAATCGTCATGATTCGGCTTTGGAGTTGGTGTGGAAAGCGTCGGTCCCTTTCAAAATCAAAGCTTTCGGATAACGGTGTTTCTTGAACAAATTGCCGACGAAGTGTTCTCTATTTAATAGAGGTATTATTAGTGATTATAATGACACGATTTGCTCCTTCTGCTCTTTGGAGCCCGAAACTTTAGAACATGTTTTGTTAAAGTGCTCTATTGCTAAATTGGTGTGGATAGAAATCTCAAGTTGGATTGGTTGTTCGGTTGACGTGGCCATTGATTTTAAGGGCATTTGTATTCAATGGTTCATCATTTGCAAATCGAGAAATTTCTTGAAAGGTAGAGAAAGTAGTATTTGGTTGGCGGTTTGCAGGAGTATTTAGTTGGTTAGGAACGACATAATTTTTAGTCACGCGATGTGGAACATTATGGATATTGTTTGGAAGGTAAAACTTTCTTTATGGAGATGGTCCTTTTTGGGAGAAATTACTCACCCCAACTGCAGCTTATACGATTTCGACAAGAACCCCTTATTTTATTTGTCTTAAGTGCATTTGGTTTGTAATCTCTTTTGCGTTATGGTGAGTTTTTTTTGTCTCGGCCTTCCTGTTTGTATTCAGGTGGAATATCCTTTGTACTCGTTTCTAATATATCACTTGCTTAAAAAAAATAGCAAGAGAGAGAAAAAAACTGTTGACCAAAAAGGAGACAAGGAACACTTTTTGACAAAAAAAAACCGAGAACACTACTAGTAGTATTTTACAAGTAACAAAATCAACATGATATATATTAAACAATTTGATTCATTGCTATTCGCACCCCTTGCATTTGTCTCCAAAAGCGCCGCAACACAAATATCACCGGAATGTAAAACACTTTACACACTACTACATATTCTCATGCCTCTAACGTAAGATAATTTCCCCATTCTCATGTCACACAAACACTACTTTACAAATTCCATTACATGCACAAACGAAAAAAACAACACAAACCATCACTCACCAAAAGAAAACATGAAATAAAAGATACATGATAATATATTAATATCTATAACTCAGAAGAAAAAGGAAGAGCCACCAAAATCAAAACCATCAATAGAAGCTGCCACAACATTACTCTCTGCACCTCCAATACTTGTACCCAGCATTTGATTATTATAACAATCACCTCCAACATTCTGCTCCCATGATGAATAATAATACCCATGATCATTATCACCGCCGTTGAACGCCGAATCATAACACGCGGAGCTAGTAATATCCGGTGGCAAAGGAGGAAGTTCAATGCCGTTGCTGCTGCTGCTACTACTACTAGCAACAACATCTTCAAAAAACCCTTGTTGGTTAAAATGGGAATTTTCATTTCCATTAGTATTATTATTAATACTGGCCTCCAATGTAGCAAGAGGAACTTGAGGAGGAAGGTTATATTTATTAAAATTAATACTATTAAAATAATTATTATTATTGTTATTATTTTCCTCACCATAACCGTAACCGTAATTACCGGAGGATGTTAGGAAAGAAACCGAGTTGAGAGACTGAACCGGGTTATGTTGAACCGGAAACATTTCCGGTTCATGTTGAAGAACAAACGAAAGTTCATGAAAAGCTTGTTCTTGTCGTTGTTGTTGGTCGGGGGAGAGAATAGGAGTAACAGAAGAACCAGGAGGTGTATCGGCGTAAACAAAATTGGTTCTGGCACGTGACCCACGCATGCCACGTGCGGCTCTGTCGTAAGCCAAAGCAGCTTCTTCAGCAGTGTCAAATGTTCCTAACCAGTGTCTTTCTTTCGTCGAAGGATCGCGAATCTCAGCGGCATATCGTCCCCATGGTCTTCTTCGAACTCCGAGGTATCTTCCTCCCCATGCCGTTTGTTGCTGTTCTTGTGTCGTTGTAGTTGTTGTTGTCGTTTCGCTTGTTGTTCCTGTGGTTTGCTTCTTCTTTGCTTTCGTAGAACTCATTGTTTTTTTTGTAACTGTTTTGTTTTGTGTTGTTTCGTTTCTGTTTCGTTTTGCATGTGAATACATGGTTTAAATAAGAGAGACTCTGGTTGTTTGAATTCTCCATTTTACCCTTGGTTTTTTTTTGTTTTTCCATATTTAGCCTTGTGTTGACACGTGCTTTGTGTAACTTTATCCAAAGATATGTATAATGTGTATAATGTAAACTTTCTTATAATAATATGCTTCACTGGTCTCATAATAATTGAGTAATCTAATCTATCAAAAAGGGGAGGAATTGATACACTGAGCAACAGAATCCATCACTGACTCTTGAAATATTTTATTACCCAATTTTTTATTTTACTTATAATTATTGCATGAGAGATGAGTTTCATATGATGTGAAAGGATACTTATAATAAATTAGTATTAATGTATTGTTATATAAGGAGAAGGAAATATAATAGTTGTATAGTAATTAATTAGTGGGTGGCATAATTAGAAATGTAAATGGTCCATGATAAGCATGTTCTCTTAGATACCCCATTTCATGATTATTCCCTAATCAACTTAGTTCTGCTTAGTTTTGAATTAGTTAAACTTTGGTAAACTTAAGTATTATGACCATATAATAATAATAATAATCATGGGGAATAATTAAGGGGCATATAGTCCAAAGTTGCTGCATGTGACTTTTCTATCAAATCATGGGATTGTACATGAATGAGGAACTAATCACACACAATCTATTAAGTTATAGAATATCTATATACTAGTTTAATTTAATTTTATCTTCAAAGATTTTTCTCATTAAATTTGATGATGATGGAAAAAAGGTTCATATGAATTTGCACATTCTAACCATCATTATAGGTGGGAGGAGCTCCATGCCTTTTTTTGATTATTAGGTTATAACCCAAGATCTTTTAGAATAAAGTACTTAGATTGATCATTAGTAATTATGCTGGTGCTATAATCTAATCTGCACATTACTCTTCATTGGCTGCATGCTTAAGATGTATACTTTGTATTTTTTATTTTTTTAAATGCATTCTCCTATTTTTCTATATGCATATGTTATCTTTTGCCCAAAGTGAAGAAGATTATAAATGAAAAAAATTATTAAAATAATTTAATATTGTTGAAGTCTCATAGTCGAATTTGAATTCATATTTTTTTAATGTTTTATAAGATTTTTTTTTTGTCATCTCATTCAAATACACTTCTATTAATATGATTTAGTATTGTAATTTTTTAAAAAAATTTTAATACATTTTTCCTTTTAATTTTTTGAAATTGTGATGTGACCTAATACAATTTTATAAAACTGACTTATAAATGAGAATTATTCTTATTTATAAATATATGTCCAGGTTATATATTACCCAACGTAAACTTAATAATAAATATAAATGATAGGTGATTCAATAATGTAAATTTTGATAAAAGATGATCCAAGAAACTAAAATTAGGTGTTGATACAATCTTAAAATTAGAGTTTGTTCTAATTAATTAGTACAAAACAAACATTTAAGATAAGTGGTGGCACTGTATATAAAGAGTGGGTAGCTCATGATTTAATTTATATACTCTCATATCATATTAAAATTATAATTTAATCAAATTCATTCTTATAAAATTGATATGTAAAGTAAATGGTGTCATTTATATAAAAAAAATTTGAACCCTATGTTTTACCAACATGAATTTTGAGATTTTTTCAATAAATTTTGCTTACCAAACAAAGAAAAATAATTCTAATTTTTTTACTTTAAACTCGAGACCTATTTGAATCAAATGAATCATACCGATTACAACTCTTCTTTGAAATTTTAAAAAAAAATTGTTAACTAATAGAAGAAGAAGAAAAAACTCTACAAATTAAGTAGAAAAGTTTAATCCTTCAAAGTAATTAAATAATATTTTTAAGTGTATTGATATATTTGTAAAGGTCTATGACAAGGCAGTATTGGACAAAACCTTATAAGAGATCATCCCCAGAGTATGACGCCTAGATGCAACCCCCATTTTGAGGGATACTCACCCAAATAATAAACGTGGGGGGTTGTTTGTGCATAACCTAGCTATAATCACATGTGTAGGAAGTTTTAATCTCGATTCCATAAGAAGTAGGGAGTCAACAGCTTTTCCAATCAAAGAGGATGGCTAACTATGTCCCAAGAGTCCCCTGAATTCAAACTCACGAGTTTCTATAAATACATTAACTAGTGTGTGTGTGTGTGTGTGTGTGTGTGTGTGTGTGTGTGTGGTAGCTGATAATTTATTATTTACATAGATGCCTGATTACTGATAGCTTATAATTTATACACTACTACAAAAACTACCTTTCGTAACACCGCCGAATTTTATTTCACCACGGCCAAAGGATTCACGGTAGTAGAATCAATTCAACTAGGCATTTTCCTTTTATTTTCATTTTTAAGCTCACTTTTCACCACCGTTGAAATTTCCAATCGTGGTGAAAAGTGGGGTTTGGTCATGAGTTTGAATCCTAGCACATACAGTTTTGTTTTATTTTTATTTTTAAGCCACTTTTTACAACGGTTGGAACTTCCAATCGTAGTGAAAAGTGGCACATGATCATGAGTTTGAATCTTGTTGTTGTTGTTGTTCTACTGTTGTTCTACATGCATACAACAACGATTATTTAATACAACCGTTGTTGTATGTAGCACGTTAAATGTAATTAATTTTTTTGATTTCGTATACAATCAAAATAAAATTTACTATAACATCTTTAGTTATATTTGATGAATCTACTACAACATTAAATGCTTTTAAATTAAATAAAGGGTATACTAGTAATACAAACATTAATTTTACAAATTAATGATTTTTGTTTATAACAGTGACCAAGTTTTAAGGTCACTTTTTTACTTATAATTTGCTTATAATTTTTCCAAGGTTTGTTTATAGACATAAAAATGAAAATTTTAAATTAATAATAAAATGTCTATTTAAGATTTTAGTCATTTAAATTTTTTAATATAAATATCTATAGTATATTATTATTAAATTGATTTTATTATATGCTAAAATTTTATGTTTTATTTCAATTTTATATTTTATAAACGAATTAATTTTCTCTCTCCCTTTTTTGTAAAAATAAATTAATCTTTGGTTTTCTTTGTATGTAAAATATAATTATTTTATTTTAAATAAAAACAAATTATAAAGGATAAAAGTGAATTTTAATTAAAACAATAAGGTTAAAAATAGAAGGGAAAATAATAGACTATAAACTGTAATGTAAAATATTATTTAAAATAACGTATGAAAAATAAACTATAAACTAATAAAATAAATAATATATAAGTTTTTTTTTTATTGTTATATGAACTTAAAAATATATGATATACTTATTTATCAATTATAAAGTGAAATATAACATCAATTATTAATTTTTTAAGAGTATTTTTAAGTATTTATTACACTTAAAACCCAATAAAGGAAAATAATAAATAGTTTGGTAACTTTCTAATTTATACAATCATACGTAAATAATTAATATGGCCTTGGAATGTAAATATTTAATATGATTGAACAAATAATTTTTTTTTAGTAAGCAAGAATTATATTTAAACCGAGAACAAAGGGTTCTCGAACCCACTTACAAAAAGCGAGGCTAAGCTCGATACAAGAAAAAACCAACCAATTAAGCTCTAAGACAAATAGTGCCAAGGGAGCTTACTAAAATCATAAAAGCTATAATTGGAAATGGTATTTTTCCCAATAAAAGACCATCTCCACATAAACAACTTGACCTTCCACACCACATCCAATATATTCCAAACAACATTCCTAAAGATAATGCCATTTCTCAACAACCACAATGTCCAAGAAGTTGCCAACCAAATTACACCTTCGTTACCCTTCTTCACCTTATTCCTTTTACTCAATGAGAACCACCTTAAGAAACTCTCCTTAATCCCACAATTTCCAACCTCCTCACAACCAACCCAATCGGCCACCTCCTTCCAAACCATTTTAGCCACCGGACAAGTCAACAAAACATGATTTAAAGATTCGGTTCCGGATAAGCAAACAACACAATTCAAATCACTATTCGGAAAAACACATCCTCTTCGAGAAAGAGAATCTTTAGTCGGGAGCCTATCTAAGAGACACCTCCACCCAAAAGCTTTAATTTTAAACGGAACAATCCCCTTCCAAACCAAAGCAAAAGCTTCATCAAAATTCTCCCTAGGACCGAAAGGTGTGCGAATAAAATTAATAAGAGAGTAAAAAGAACTAACCGAGTAATTCTCAAAATTGCCGACCGTCCACCGAACGGAGTCCAACGACGTACAAACCGGCCGAGAATGGAGGATAATCGACCGCATCTCAACTAACTCGGTGGCGGCTCCCCCCTCAATATTAACACAAATGCCAAAATCCCCCCAATGCCATCTTCCACTACTAAAACCACCCATACAAGCCACCGAAACCTCCTTAAGGCAAGATAAGTCATAAAGAAGAGGAAATTTCTCCTTAAAACAAATATCGCTACTCCAACAAGAATGCCAAAAAGATGAAGAATACCCATTTCCGATAGTAAATCTACAATTAAACATAAATAAATTATCCGTCATACCTTTGTCCAATCCGATGATGTCCCTCCACCAAAAGGAGCAACGCAACTTCTTATTAATGCAATTCCCGGAAACCGCTATCCTCAAATTTATATCGCCATACCTCTCCTTAAGAACTTTATACCAAAGAGCTTTACTTTCCGAAAGAATCCTCCATCTCCACTTATAAAGAAGAGCCACATTAAAATCGTCCAACCTACGCAAACCCAATCCCCCCTTATTAATCGGAGAGCACAACTTATTCCAACTAACCCAATGAATTTTCCTCTCACCCTCCTTCCCTCCCCAAAGAAAATTACTTTGAATTCTAGTAATCTCTTTAAGAACCTTCACTGGAGCTTTATAAAAAGAGAACATGAAAATCGATAAACTAGAAAGTACCGATTTTAACAAAGTTATCCTCCCTCCGAAACTAAGGAACCGGTTATTCCAACAAGAAAGCCTCCTTTTCAATTTAAATAACAAATCCGACCACAGGGAAGGGCCGTTAGACTTGGAACCAATAGGAATACCAAGAAAAGTGAAGGGGCACTCCTCCCTCCTACAAGAGAGGAAGAAAGAAGCCGTTTCCATGAATCGCTCACTAATATTAATTTCGATGAGTTTGCTCTTGTGAAAGTTAATACCCAAACCGGAGACGATTTCAAAGCCCCTAAGAACCGCTTTGATGGCCCAAATGTGCTTCCAACTCCCATCACCAATAAGTAAAGTGTTATCCGCGAATTGAAGAATATCAACAAAGCACCTCTTAATATTGAAACCCTCAAACTCCCCATTCTCCACCGACTTTGAAACCAAACCCCTTAACCCTTCTACAACGATCACAAAAAGAAAAGGAGATAGAGGATCTCCTTGTCTCAAACCTCTCTCCACAACAAACTCCTTAGTTGGACTACCATTAACCAACACCGACATTTTGCTATTAAAAACTAAAGCTTCCATCCACTTCATCCAAACTTCCCCAAAACCCATTTTTCTCAACATAAATCTAAGAAAATTCCAACTAACCTTATCGTAAGCCTTCTCAAAGTCAACTTTGAAGAGTAAACAACTTCTTCCTTCCTTTTTAGCAAAATCCACTAATTCATTAGCCACCACCACTCCATCTAACAATTGTCTACCCGGTACAAAAACACTCTGAGAATCCGAAATAATCGAATTCAACACCACTTTAAGCCTAGCCGCCAAGAGCTTGGATATAGCTTTATACACACAACCCACAAGACAAATAGGCCTATAATCGTCCAAACCCAACGGATTAGAAGATTTAGGCACAAGCGTCAAAAAGGAGGAAGTAAAAGCTTTCGAGAACAAATCACCGGAATGAAAACAACGGAAACAACCATTAAACTCCTCCTTCATGAAATTCCAACACTTTTTAATAAAGAAGAAAGAATAACCGTCGGGACCCGGACTTTTAGAACCCTCACAACTCCAAATAGCATCCCTAATCTCTTCATCTGAAAAAGGGGCCTCAAGAAGAGATCGATCAATGCCATTAATACTATTAAACTCAAGACCCCCAAGGATGGGCCTAACAACCTCCGGCTCAATAAACTTAGCCGCAAAATGCCTCCTCACCTCCTCCTTAACCTCCTCCACCTTATCCACTATTCCGTTATCCGTAACAATGGAACCTAAAAAATTACGTCTCCTCATCTCCTTCAAAATACCATGAAAAAATTTGCTATTGGTGTCCCCATTATTTAACCACTTAAGTCTCGACTTTTGAAAAATCATGTTTTCCTTAATCCTAAGATTAAGCCAAAACTTCCCACTAGCTAACTTCTTCTTCACCGCCAACTCCTCCTCACCCTCGACATCCCCGATATCCACTTCCACATCATCTACTACATTCAACTCCCTAACCCCATCCTCCATCTCCAAATTGACCCTCCCAAAAACGTTAGTGTTCCACCATTTAAGACTAACTTTTAAAAAGCGAAGTTTCTCCTTGAGGACGAAATCTTTCCTTCCCTCTACAACAAGATTCTTCCATTCTTTTTCAACAAAAGGGATAAACCTCCTGTCGGAAAACCATTCGTTATTCACCTTAAACTGTTTAGGGCCCCAATTCGCTTTGTCCACCACCAACCAAATCGGACAATGATCCGAAATGTCCCTCATGCCAATCAATTGCCCAACTGCTCCCCAACTATCAATAATGTCGTTCGTTACCAAGAAGCGATCAATCCTACTTTTAGCCTTACCATCCCCCCCGTACCAACTAAACTTCTTCCCCTTACAAGGAAGATCCATGAAACAACCTTCATTAATGAATTCTTCAAACTCTTTCCACTCCATCCTCGAATTAAAAGCGGTTCTCCCCCTTCGTTCGTGAGCCTTCACAACCGCATTAAAATCTCCTCCGACCACCCATTCCCCATCCGTCGAAGCCACCTTTAATTCCAACAATCTCCTCCATAAAATTCTTTTCAACTCAATAAAGCAAGGCGAATAAATATTCACGATATAGTACAAATTGTTTTTCCACCTCACCTTAACTCCCAAAAAACCATCTCCTCTAAAACTACAAAGAACCTCAACCGCATTAGCTTTCCAAAGAATTAACATACCTCCCGACAACCCTTCCGAATTAGAAAAGGAATACTCTACGTCTTCGTTCCACCGAAAACTCCGAGCCACCTTATCAGACATGTTTTGAATTTAATACGATTTTCGGTTAGAAAAATCACCTACTCATGAATTTCGGTTATAGTCTTTTCTCCAAAATTAATAAAATCAGTTATGAAATAATTTTACTGCCTTAATTAACTTAGTTCCACTGAATTTATTTGTGTGGCCTAAGATATATTATTAGTATGAGTAAAGTATGTGAGTGATTGTAATTAACTAGAATCATACAATTTCAAGGTAACAATCTATCAAGGGAATTCAAGCAGTTTATTAGATTATTGTAGAAGCTTAACTTATAGTAACCTTTTAATTATAATAATAGGGTGTTTAAGAATATGATTACTCAGCCATGTGCAACCAATTTGAGTCAGAAAGTCAATGATAAGTTCCACAGTGTTCTCTTCTTTTAATCACCAAAACTTCACTTTTTTAGTGTCCATATTTAATTGATAATATATTTTCATGGATGATTTAGAGGGAAAAAAAAACCATGCCTAAGTCTATTCTTTATATTTTAATTCAAAAGGCATACTACCAAGTCATCCTAAATCTTATGGTTTAATTTTCTCATAATAGGCACATGAAAAGTCTTATTAATTATTACTCCATCTGATTAAAAATAATTTTCTTTTTAAATTATTTTAACTTATAAAGTAGTTTGGTCATTTCATATAAATGAAGAAATATATTTAAACTTATATATAAAAAATCATAAGTAAATTTACAAAATTATCCATTAAGAATTATTTAAAAAATCTAATAGAAAATAATTGCCTAAAATAGTAATAAAAAATAATTATATGATAATAAAAGAAAAATTAATATTTTATTAAAATTATAAAATAAGTTCGCATATTTGTTTAATAAAGCCACTTGTAATTTAAGACACACAAATATTTTTATATTTTATCGGCTAGCCAGTTCGTTTATTGTCATAAAATATTTTTATTAGATTTTATATATATATATATATATATATATATATATATAATTGAAAAAAATACTTACTAAACTTTTCCTGTTATAAGTGTATATAAGGCGGAGCCATGTTGGATGGGAAGCATGTGAGAAAGACACATAGGGTGTACCTTTCTTGAGGAGAACAATAACTAGCTAATTGTTAATTAACTAATGGGAGTTAATTGCAGCACCTGGTAGTGGATCTTTGACCAAATGTCTCATCCTTAAAAGTGTTACTCATACATGAAATAATTCTAGCATGGCCTTTAGGAGGAGACCGCTAGGGCGTGGACAATCTAATACAAATCTAAACTTAAATATTACATTGATATAAACAATAAATTCTAATCACAAGCAAACTAAAAAGCAATTAAAATTATTAACTTTTTTTCTTAATAAAAAATATGCAAGCTTATGTTGATACAACAAATAATCTATCTATCTATTTATCTATCTAATTAATCTAAATACAAAGTTGTCATGATGAGAACTTTGGTCATAACCCTAACTCTAATTGTATACATGACAATTTCCCTAACTCTAATTGTCTATGTTGCATTTTTATAGAATATTCAATGTTATTTCTAACCCTAATTGCCTACGTGTAATAATAATAATAATAATAATATTAATATAATAATAATATTAATATTAAATCACCAATAATAATAATAATATAAATAATAAATTATTTCTAATCCTAATAATAAATTATTACTATAAAAATTATTCTCTTTTAATTATTTTTGTAACTTTTAAAAATGCACAATTTAAATAATATTTCTATAAAAAGTTATATGATATTAAAATAATATAAAATATAAAATATAACCTATAAAAATATTTTTATATATTAAACTAATAAAAGGTTAAATAAATCAAAAATATATCCTATAAAAAATCCCTCTTTAATATTAATAAATTACTCTCTTTTAATTATTTTATATCTAAATGTTTTTTAAATAATTATTAACACAAATATTTAATTGATGCTAATAATAACAAAGGGATATCAAAGAACACGGACATTGAAATAAAGAATTATATTTGATTGCATTGTAACAAAGAATTAATTTAGATTAAATATGTTTTAACCACTCATTTACTTATAATCAATAGGTTAAAATTGAATAATTTGTAATTACCAAACCTTTTAGTTCCTTTTACGTTATGATTGAATTAAGAAATAGAAAAAAAAAAGTTTTATAATATTAATCAATATTCTTCACCTTTATGATCACCGTTAATCTTTAACATATTATTTTCTCACCTATATATATATTTCAAAAATTCATATTTCTTACATATTTGCACAAATTCGTATGTCTCTATAGATTTGCACAATATCACCCAAGTAAGAACTTTTATGCTCTTTTTTTATATCTTTTTATTCAGCTGATTTTTTTTCCTTATATAGCCTTATTCGTGAAATCTAACTTTTTTTTTGTTTGTTTTTTCTTTTTATATATTCTTATTCAACTTTTGTTCTTCTTTATATTGTCTTATTCATGGAAGCTAATTTATATTCTTTCTTTTTTTTAGACTAGAAGAAATCACAACAAATTCAGATCATATCTTTTTCAATGATCTCACCAACATGAGAAAGAGGTTTTGACAGGTTAGTAATCTTACTATTTAACCTTATATTTAATTATTCTTTTTTTATATGCAAAATATATTATATTTGGGTTTTTTTTTTCAATACAATGTGAGGCTATTTTAAAAATATTTTATAATGCTCCTTCTATATATTGATTAAACATATTTTAAAAGTGTGCAGATGAAATGGTGGTTCATGTCATAAAAAGAATATAGAAGAATTCGGAATAAAGATAAGAGCAGCTATAAATGGATTATCTTAAGTGGGATTTTAGAAGATGTTATTTGATAATTTTAAATACAAACTTTTTTATGGGTTGTACTATATAGAATAGTCATGATTGCTTATGATAATATTTTCTTTAATTATGAAATGTTACCAATTTTGTCGCAAAGTGATAATAATAATAAAAAAATTGTTGTTGACTAAGTTTATACAATAAAAATGTATTGTATAATATTTATTTTATGGTTATATTTAAATAATTAATTATTAAAATTGATATTTTGAACTACTATTCAACCAAAATGTTGGTTTAGTTAATAAATTATATATGTATTTTCTTAAATTTAATCTATCATTCTAACTTTGAACTAATTTTTTTCATATTACTTAACATTTTTTTTAACTATGATATTCCTTTTCTTTAAAAGTAAACTATAACCATTAACTTATAAATTGTATTAACAAATAAAATTAATAAAATAATTGGTTACAATTTTTATTGAGTGTTAATCTACCAAAAATTATTATTTGTATGTTTATCTTAGGAATGTTAGGGATCTTCTCCACTCTTTCAAGAAACTTTTAGATGTTATTCTTTTATTTCTTAAAGTCAAATTCAAAAAGTAACTTATAAGTGTATTTAATTTTTACATTAAACTAATCTTTATGTAGTTAACAGTTACAATTTTAACTATGTTATTATATTTTTATAATTGATATTTATGCCCGAGTGTTATAAAAAAATTATATTTGTGTTTTTTTTAAATATAATAATATCCTATAGATTTTTATTGTAAGTAAAAAATATTATTTTCCCTTAAATATATTCATATATTTGCACTAAATCAATTGTTTTTGATTGAATTTAACTTGGAGATATCAATATATGTAATGTTATTATTATTTTTCATATTACTTATCTTATTTCTAATAATGACCATTCATTTTTTAAGAAAATAAACAAAAATATCAACTCATTAATTGTATCAATTAAAAGTATAATTAAGAAATTAATGAGTTACAACTTTTATTGAGTGTTATTACACAAAAAAATATTGTTGTATCTTTGTCTTATTACATGAATCTATTGTCTATTAAAAAAGTTATAATCCAAATGAGTTAATATAATGGGTTCCAATAAATATAAATATATAAAATACATAATGCTACAATAATATATGAAATACGATAAAAGTTCTTACATAAATAATTTTATAAACAACTATAAGATATTATTCAATTGTATTGAACTTTATGGAATTGATAAAAAAATTATATTAATTGTTTTTGTAAAATTTACAATTTTAGTTCATCAAATACTATCATTTTAAAAAGAAAAATATTTTATTTTTAATATAAATTATTATTAAATAGAATTATAACTGAATATATATTTATTTATTGAATTATACTTTTCAAAATTAATATTTTAAAATATAAATTTTGTTTTATAAATATTCTAATAACCCCGTGCATCGCACGGGTAATTTACCTAATTATAGACAAACTGAAAGTTTAAAATCAACTACTAAGAAACACATATTTAAATCTTGTTTCTCCTTTTACTCCACACAATTCACCGGGCTACGAATCCTTCAAAATAATCAATATTGAATCAAACCACCTTCTCAGATTTAAATTATTCTAAGATTTTGCCTGCAACTATATTCATTTGACCTACCGAAATTCTTTCGCAATCTTTAAATTTGTTGAATTAGCTAGAAATTCCAAGAACTATTGGAGAAGAAACTCCCATTTTTCTTCACTTGATGTCAATTTCTAGAAATCACAATCACAGTGTGATTATTCTATCCGTAAAACAAATAATTTTCACAAGAAACACCTCATAACTACAACTCGCACTCTTAAGCAATATTCAACAATGGCGTTTTGGCTCAAAGTTGAATATGACGTTTTTTTTTTTTAAATGTCACACAACGCTTGTTCACACTCAAAAAATAAATACTACAAAAAGTTTTTCTTTAAGGTTAATTTGAGAAAGAAAGTTTGTGTGATTGACGAAAAACGCAAAGGGTTTTCAAAGATTAATTATGAAAGCTTTTTGCAAAAGTTATTTGCAAATTTGAGGCTATTGAGAGAAAATTTATTTTTTATATGTGATAAAGATAAGGAACTAAAATAAAATAAAAATAACGCTTTGATTTGAGTCCAGATAAAAATTGATGATTTGAATCTTGTAAGAAAATCGTTTGAGTTAAGATTAGAAAAATCAAATCTTAGCAAGTTTGATTCGAGTCAAAGGAAGTTGTGACTTGAGTCACATAATTAGAGTCATAAAATAAGCTTGAATCGAGTCACAGTTCTAGAGAACAAATTAAAGTAGAAAAGTTTGTGGTTGATTCGAGTCAAAGGAAGGTGTGACTCAAGTCACGCTTTGAGAGAAGAATTCAAATTTGAAAATTTAAGGTTCACTACCACAAAAAAGACCTTAGACAGCGCTTTTTTTGCCCTTAGACAGCGCTGTATAAACCTGCGCTGCTATAGGTTTAGACAATGCTTTGGGTAATACCAAAAGCGCTGTCTAAAGGGGGGTATATTTAATGAAAAGCGTTGTCTATGGTACCTTTAGACAGCGCTTTTGGACATTATAAGGTATACCTTAGACAGCGCTTTTGGAAAAAGCGCTTTCTAAGCCTTACCTTTTTTGACATTTTTTTGGTATACTTTAGACAGCGCTTTCACCAAAAGTGCTGTCTAAGCCCTACCTTTTTTGACATTTTTTTGGTATACCTTAGACAGCGCTTTCACTAAAAGCGCTGTCTAATGTCAACCTTTTTGAACTTTTCTAGGTATACCTTAGACAGCGCTTTTGTCAAAAGCGCTTTCTAAGCCCTACCTTAGACAGCGCTTTCTCCAGAAGCGCTGTCTAAGGTATACGAAAAATTTGATATAAATTTTTTTAAACCACAATTTTTACCAGGTTTTTTCAACCAGAATTTTACCTGTTTTTCAACCAGCAATTTTTTTCAGAAATTGGCAATTCAAACCATTGACAATTTACACCAAAATTATATATGCAAAACAATTGGCAATTCAAACCAATATATATATTTAAAATTACAAACCAAAATTATATATACACCTATTTATAATTACAAATCATTACATTTTTTCTACAAATGCACATATTACTTATACTAATACTTTTGCATCCAACCAAAGCATTGCTTCAAATCTACATTATAGGTCCTGAAAACACAAAGATTGTAATTCAATTAAAAGAATACATAAACAAAGTTACACATATTTAAATTCTCATCAATTAAAGTAAGAGTACAATATTATACCTTGTAAAATTCCGAGTTAGAAATTGAGTAATGAGCACACTTGCATTCTTCAAAGTACTACATAATAATATAACATAGTTTGATTTAGTTTTAACTATTTCATTAGACATGAGAGATATGTGTTAATATTAAAATAACTCATAAGTTAGAAATACATACATCGGATGAAATCTCTATTCGATCCAACAAAAGAGTGTCTCTCATAAACCTCAACATGAAATAGCCGCAATCTATTTGATTGCGTTGCCGATGACACTACAAATGAAAAGAAAATATGGATAAATCCTAAGTTTTATCAAGTAGCATCACTAATATAATAAAACATGTGATAATTAATATACCTTCACATAATTCCATGTAATAATGGGGTTGACTCTCCGCTGTGGTTTTGGATCTTGTTGGAGTCCACACAACTGTGTCTCTTTCACATAATTCCATATAAGCTGGTCCACACAACTGTGTCTCTTTCACAAGATGAACAACTAGATGTACCATTATGTCAAAAAAAGAGGGAGGAAAATACATTTCAAGCTCACACAAGGTAATAACTATCTCTTTTTGTAGTGTTGGTAAGATATCGGGATCGATTACCTTACTACAAATTGACCTAAAGAAAAAACACAAATTAGTTATGGCGCTTCTTACTTTCACTGGCAAAATAGAACGTATACCTATTGGTAGAAAGTGTTCCATTATAACATGGCAGTCGTGTGTCTTTAAACTCTTCAACGTGAGGTCTTTCATAGACACAAGTCTTCCGACATCTGAAGAGTATCCTTCTGGAACTTTAACTCCACTCAGAAACTTACACAATATTTTCTTCTCCTTTCTAGACAGAGTAAAAGCAGCAGGTGGTAGATATGTTTGTCTTCCTTTCTTCACGGGTGCTAATTCAGGTCTAATCCCCATCGCTTCCAAGTCTTTTCTTGCTTTAAGGCCATCCTTAGTCTTTCCTTTTATATTGAGTAACGTACCAATAACACTTTCAAATACATTTTTTCTCAATATGCATAACATCGAGAAAATGTCTCACATACAAAGACTTCCAATATGGCAATTCAAAAAATATCGACCTCTTTTTCCACCCACCTTTGACAACCTTATGTGCAAAAGGTTTGCCAAACTCAGTACGCATATCTTTCACCTTTTTAAAAACTTGGTCACCTGACAACATAGGTGGAGCTCTACCTTGTTCGATGTCTCCATTGAATTCTTGTCTCCACCCACGGTAGTTATGTTTGGCATTTAAGAATCTACGATGACCGAGAAAGACATTCTTATGACCAAACTCCAATCGCTTCGAAACTGTTTTATCTTCACAAATAGGACACGCTTTTTCACCTTTTATGCTGTACCCTGATAGATTCCCGTAAGCTGGAAAATCATTAATTGTGCCAAACAACATCGCCCTCAAATTGAAACTTTCTTTCCTATATCCATCATAAACCTCCACACCGTTCTCCCACAATATCTTTAAATCTTCGATCAAAGGTGTCAATTATACGTCTATGTCATTCCCTGGTTGTTTAGGCCCAGAGATTAACATAGATAACATCATGTACTTACGCTTCATGCATAGCGACGGAGGTAGGTTATAAATCATAAGAATCACAGGCCATGTGGTATGTGAGATACTTTGAAGACCATGCGGGTTCATTCCATCAGTAGATAATGCCAAGCGAAGGTTTCTTGCTTCTTCTCCAAAGTCAGGATAATCATTATCAATTTTCGACCACTGTGGTGAATCAGCCGGATGTCGCAACTTTCCATCAATAATTCTTTCATCTGCATGCCAAGTCAGGTGTCTTGCATCGGTTTCACTACGAAACAAGCGCCTAAATCTCGGTATTATAGGAAAATACCATAAGACCTTGGCTGGAGACAATTTTTTCTTATATCGAGACAAACCGCATTTAGGGCACTCAGTTAACGATGCATATTCGTTTCGAAACAAAACGCAATCGTTTGGACAAGCATGTATCTTATCATAGCTCATGCCAATAGAACACAACATTTTTTTGGCCTCATAGGTTCGATTGGGAAGAACATTATCCTCCGGTAGCATTTCTCTCAAAAGGGCCAACAACTCTGTGAAACTTTTATCCGACCATCCATTGCCCGCCTTTAAGTTGTACAACTTCAATACCGCAGACAGTCTTGTGAATTTAGTGCAACCTTGATAGAGCGGTTTCTCTGCATCGCTTACCAACCTCTCAAACATTTCGGGACAATCATGAAGATCTTCTACAACTGCTTCCGCAATCTCTTCGACTCGATCACAATCGTATGTTTCCGTGTCTTTGTCATCTGAAGCATAGGTCGTATTACTTTTCCCGGTCGGTTCAACATTCTCGTTAATTTTCTCCCCATGATGTATCCAACACTTATAACTTCGATCAATTCCATTCATCAGTAAATGCGATTTCAATCCATCTGCGTCAACCCTACCCACATAACAACAATCCAAGCAAGGACATTTTATTTGATTGAGCTCTTCAGCGTCAGCGTGTTGAACAACAAACTTAACGAAATCCAATACCCCATTCTCGTACTCTTTGGACAATCGATCGGCATCCATCCATTTTTTATCCATGGTTTTCCTACTTATTAAGGTCAACAAAATAACATTAATTCAACCATATTAATCAAGAAATGAACAAGTTTGATAGTGTTTGATATGTAACTAGTTGAATTTCTTATGTTTTAGTGAAATGTTTATGTTCATTATATTTGTTTATTAACTCAACCATCTCAAATTCTAGAATTTTGAGGCTTCAAAAACAAGCTTTGAATTCTAAAATTCAGAGGACATTTCCATCAATTTTAAGAGTTTTTTAGAAGATTTAAGAGGTGGAAAAAATAAAACTAAACTAAACTATTTCCATCAATTTTAACAAAACTCCATCAATTTTAAGAGTTTTTTAGAGTTTTTTAGAAGATTTCATCAAACATACTCATTCACTACAAAACTTCATTAACAAAACTTCAAACATACTCATTCACTACAAAACTTCATTAATAAAACAGTCCAACATAACTTCATTAACAAAACTCATCAAACATAATCATTCACTACAACATTGTAAAGCAACAAAACCCTACAACAACAATGTAAAGCAACAAAACCCTATTCTTCACAACAACGACGTACCTTTAACGACGGTAACAACGGCAATGCAAGAACGAAATGTATCAAAGAGCAGAAAGAGAAACGAACGACGACGGCAATGAGCAGAAACGAAAACGACGGCAGTGAGCAGAAACGGACGGACGGCAATGCAACGACGGCAACAACGAACGACGGCACGGTGGAGGACGGTTGACGGTGAAGGTTTTTTGTTCGCAAGGGTTTTGAGCTCTGTTCGCTAGCAGGGGAGAAGAAAGAGCGGAAATATGAAAATGAATACTGACTATTCATATATTTTAATTTAATTAGACCTTAGACAGCGCTTGTCATAAAAGCGCTTTCTAAGGTTGATCTTAGACAGCGCTTTTCAAAGCGCTTTCTAAGGTTGGCCTTAGACAGCGCTTTTGATTTTATTTTATTTTTTATTTTTAAGACCTTAGACAGCGCTTTTAATGAAAGCGCTGTCTAATATTTTCCTTTAATTTTTTTTTTAAAATTAATAAAACTTTAGAAAGCGCTTTTTACGGAAGCGCTGTCTAAGGTCTTATATTTTTTTAAATTTATAAGATCTTAGAAAGCGCTTTTAACTAAAGCGCTGTCTAATATTTTCCATTAAATTCTTTTTTTAAAATTTATAAGACCTTATAAAGCGCTTTTGAACAAAGCGCTGTCTAAGGTCTTATATTTTTTGCGCTTTTATTTTTTTAAATGAATAGATTCCTTGTTTTTAACTTATAGCAGCGCTTTTGTATTAAAGCGCTGTCTAAGGTGCGATGTTATAACTTACTTTTGTTGTAGTGGTTTGATTTAAGTCAATTGTATCATGATTTGAGTTAGAGACCTTTTGATTCGAGCCAAAGAAGGGTATGACTTGATCATGCTTCCTAGACTAAAATCCAATTTCCTAAAACGTGCTCATAATTCAAGTCATGAATCTAGTATTAAATTTCTAGGACATAAAAAAAATCATGAATTAAGTCAAGAATTTTCACGATTCAAATCATGATTGTGTGAGTTTCTTGATTCTAATCACAAATTTTCTAATTCAAATTATCTCGCATTGACTTTTAGTCAAATGCCTCATTCAATCTTGAGGAGGAAGAGTTAGAAGATAATTAACGAAGGATAAGGAAGCATTCTTTGAGACAGATGCATGTGACCATTAATAAATGATTTTTTTATTCAGAAACCTCCCAACGCAAGGGAAGGTGCTCAGAGTTAGCAAGCTAGAGCTCAGCAACAGGCACCACCATATGCTAAAACTTTAATATTAGAGGATTTTAATTATAAGATCGCTAAAACTCTTTCTATTGAAGCTATTCTCAACAACATCATTCAAAACCAGCAAGCTCACACCAGAGCACAAAACCAAACAAATTCAAAGATCGATTACCTAGCTCACGAGCTTTTTGAAATTGGAGTGCCCTTGCCTCGTCATTTTTTTAGTAATGTTGACGAAGATATTGAGTAGTCCTTGTGCACTTCACTCATTTTCCTGTTGCTTTCCTAATTTTTCCCTTTATATATGAATAGTTAATTTGTTTAATTTCCCTTTTATGAATGATTAAGATATTTTTTTAAATGCTTCTTGGCTATTGTCTTTCTTGTTGTTAAATGTTTCCCTTTTTTATGGTGGCCTATGTGCTTGGGCTTTTATCTATCTTTTTTTTTACCTTTTTGATAATTCTAAAGGGGTAAAGTATACTTTCAAGTGAAGTGGATTATACTTTTTTATGTGTGAGTAGTGTAACACCCCAATTCCCGTCGCGAATAAATAATACATAAATAAATCAAAGTAAATAAAAATTTATTATTCTTAGACAGAAACAAGGATGCCACATTTAAAGAAAGAAAACACAATCCATGCTCATAAATTTGATACATAACACAAAATGGAATAAACATAAAAGGGAAACTTTTTCCATAAAAAAGGAAAGTTCAATTATGGAATAAAGCGAAAAGATCCATAACTGACTTGTTTTACAAAATAAATGGTTTTATAACATCAAAATATTCATACAAAGTTAATACAAAATAGATCCAACAAATGTATACATATATAACAAAAGCGTTCCCCGACTCCCGTGTTACGTATCAGAGCAGATAGACTGACAAACGGATGGAGAACTAATCTTCACAAAAGCCTCCAAGACTAATAATCTGCAATTGCCTCATAGAGCAACAAACCACAGTAGAAGGGTGAAAAATAACAACTAAATTAAGATTGCATAATAATATGCAAACACGTATAAATTCACAGGCATAGTTATTCTCACCACAAGCATCACATACCAACACATATAGCATATATCGATTATACCAACATAATCACATATTCACACATAAGGCATACCAAGGTTATGACATATGGAAACACACCACCACATCACATATATTCATATATAGCATACCATAGATAATTAATACAATCCTTGTAATGTACAACATCCCCACAAAACATAGCATATGTCTATACATAAAACATATCATCCATAACCAATGCATTCATCACCATTGCATATCAAATCACCAATGCTATCACAATTTCCACACATAATCAATCCATTCATAATTTTCCACACATAATCAATCCATTCATGATTTTCCACACATAATCAATCCATTCATGATTTATGCAAATGCACAGAGACCGACACAACGACTCTATGCAATGCAATGCGGTACCGTTCCATCCATCATTCCCATCATTAATTCACTCAGGAATTATTGGAATCATCGCTTGTTACTTAGTGTAACTCCCCGTCGGGAAAACGATGTTCTCCCGTCGCTCACACCTCTTTGTATAAGGCACACGACATTTATTGATCGCTCACACCTCTTTGTATAAGGCACACGACCTGATCGCTTTTGGTCCTCTTTGTATAAGGCACACGATCGTCCATAACGTCGCTTTTGGTCCTCTTTGTATAAGGCACACGACCGTTACAGCAGGATTCCCTCGGGAATCGTTTCGTCGCTCACACCCACTAGGGCACACGACATCACAAGAATTCATATCATGATGCTTAGCATACAACGACTCATGACAATTAAATGCATCTTCACAAATCAACAATATGGATTATCTCATCATCATTATTCATGCATTGGAAATCAATTCAAACAATACATTTACTTGCCATAAGGCCACCAATTAACACACATTGAATTTCATCATACTCCACAAACCACAACAATTAGCACTTTAGCATATACACACATATCAATTCACATCAAGTATTCACGCCACGGAGGCTACCCACAACAACATTCATAACAACATACCTTGAAATTCAATCAAACAATATATTTTACCACACGACAACATCATTAATCATGCATTGTAATCACACCCAAAATAATGCATTTATTTCTCCACAAGACCACAAACCATCATCACAACATTTCATCACATATATTCACCTCATGTAACAGCACACAAGCTATCCGTTATTCATCAAAAGCATATCTCATGATAACACATCAATCGCACACAATTACAACGGTAAAAGTCAAAAAAATGACACATTTCCAAATTCCCAACACAATTAAATCGGCCAACCATCCCAAAACCATTCCTATAAGAAAGAACATCTCATTAGCTTCCTAACGCATCCAACCGCGCCTCAATCCGACTTACGGATCAAAAGTTATGAAGAAAACAAAACGGAACAATCTGTCATGTTCGCTATGCGAATCTCCTAGTGAGCATTCGCCGTGCGAAGCTCCAGCGAACCGTGGCAGAGAAAAAACAGCATAAAGTTCGCTTTGCGAACTACTGGCGAGCATTCGCCCACCCATTCGCATTTTGATGCCCTGGCGAGCCTTCGCTTTCCTCTTCGCTGATGTTCGCACTGCAAGCCTGCGAATTCAGGGATTCGCAGCAGCGCTGTTATAGGTCATTTGGGCCAAAAATTCCTCATTCATCCACCCAAACATTCTCAAATCACAATATATCAACCAAAACATGTTCCAACATAATCAACAAGTATTCTACGCAGTTTATATCGAAATTCATCCGTGAAAACATCGATTTCTATCAATTATTCATTGATTTATCAATGAGAAAAAGTTGTGAAACAACCAAAACAATTACAGCAAACAACACATATACATATACAAGCAAGATATAATCGAAACTTCTCACCCTTACCCGATTAATCGCGATTGAAACGGAGGTTTCCTCGATTTTCCTCTTTCTCCTCTTCTCTTTTTCTTTCTTCTCCTTTTCTTTCTCTTCTTTTCCTTTCCCTTTCTTTTCTCTCTTTTTCTCTCCACTTTCTATTTATTGAAAATATATAGTTTTTCTAAAATATCTAACCTCTCAAAATGACCATTTTACCCCTCAGCTCAAATATCTCGCAAACGCTCTCAAAATGCGATAAAACATAATAACAATGAAAAATAATACATTGTCAAATAAAAGTCAAGAATAAAATAATATAATAACGAAAATAATTAAATCGACTCGATTAAATAAATCGGACAAAATGGGGCGTTACAATTCTCCCCCACTTAGACATTTTCGTCCTCGAAAATATAACTGATACGAACAACTCCGGATACGACTCTCGCATCCGACTAACAAACTATCATGCCAACAAAAGGCACACCACGAATAACACAAACTGACAAACCACATTGCTAACAGCAACTACTACAACGACGCGACAATGGCGACAACTACAACGACATGATGCAAAGCCCATACAATGCACTTGACGACCAACTCACAACTCAAAGAATACCCAAGTTACGAACACACAGGTTCACTCTTGAACCGAAACACAACGAGATCGTTACCCTCACCATAGGTAACACTCCTCTAATTCCCCACATAGGAATTAGCTACACGTACTCGAACCATCACGATGGAAACGACACAACAACACAAACAAGAACATAAAGTTCCACGACCCAACATCGTTTCAACAACCTCTACATAACCATAATACCAACATCCTTGTCACACAACAATATTGCAACAATGCTACGATTCCCCAATCGAACATATAACTAAAACATCCATCTAAATAGTAGACCATGGATAATATTTAAACCTTTCACCTGACACTTCCATTCCGAAACGTCCAATGGTCTCATCATTCCTACATGTTTACAATATTCAACCTATGAACTCTTACAAGTCACACACGCCTATATGAAATATGCCACATCACGCTTTCGATGCGCACTCTGATTACTCGCAACTATCAAATCCACCAATCCCACGTCCAAAGTCTAACTCGTTCTCATATTCGCCAAAAATCACTATTCACTTTTAATATACCCAACCTCACACTCTACAGTGTTATCTCACACACCAGACACAAGTCTCTGAACTGCTCAAATAATTTTAATTCTCTGACCCTCAAGACAGCCATATGCAAAGACTATCGACCTAACTCTTCAGGCACAACATTAGCTTTTCCCGATGATAATCCAAGCCAAATTCACAACTCGTCACGAATTCTAACCATCCTCGTTGTCTCATACTCTATTCCTTCAGACCAAACAAGTACTCTAAACTCTTGTGATTACTAAACACTTCGAACCTAGAACCATAAAGATAATACCTCCAAATATTCCAACACAATACAACCGCAACCAATTCCAAATCCGGAATAGTATAGATCCTTTTATGAATCCTCAATCGTAGTAAAGCATAAGCCACGACTTTACTCTCGTGCATTAACACACTGACTAAACTCATCAAAGACGCATCCCAATACCTCACAAATGTTTCATCAGGATCACGCAGTATCAAAACTGGAGCCGTAGACAACTTCTACTTTAGCTCTCTGAAACTTTCCTTACAACGAACATCCCAAACAAACGACTTACCTTTTGCAAGTCAATCGAAGTAACAAAAATGCTAACTTGGAAAAGTCTTCCATAACCTCCGGTAATAACCAACTAAAGTCCAAAAAGATTCGAATTTCCTTAACCAACTTCGGAGCCTCTCATCGTAGAACTGCATCTACTTCCGATGGATCCATAACCATACTCTCATCTAAAATAACATATCCAAGAAAACTAACCTTTTTCAACCCAAATTCTCACTTGAATAACTTAGCATAAAACTTTGTCTCTTTTCAACACTTGTAATTCAAATCTCAAACACTCTACCCGTTCTTCCTCTGAGTTTATAACAGATCCGAATATCCTCAATCAAAGCCATTACGAACTTATCCAAATAAATATGGAAGATACGATTCCTCTACTCCACAAACATTACAGATGCATTAGTAACACCAAATAACATCACTGTACGTTGTAATGCCCAACCAAATTCCAAAAGATATAAATTCTTAAAGCTTTTGCAAAAATTTTCCCTGGGTAACTGGTTACTCACATACAAGCTTAACCGAGTAAATAACAGCCTATCCCGATGATAACAAACATAACCAGTCACATTAAATCAATCAAAGCCTCAACTCACACAATTCACCACTCTTATCAAACATTACAAACAATTGTAATTTCACTCAAACTCAGCCAAACCATTCCAGTCATCTGTTTATGAATGTGGACACTTGTTCTCAATCGTTACCTTATTCAACTATCAGTAATCCATACACAATTTCTTCTCTGGACAGTCCAAATTCCATAAATCCCAACATGTAGCAACAACCAACCAGAAAGAACTCTCAAATATTACATCCACCCCTGGGGTTTTCTCAAGATTTCCATTAATGCCCTAAAACTTTTAAAAACTCCAAAACTCTAAGTTTTACTTTCCATAGTCTCAATACCCTTACACACATCATGCTTGTTATTCCGTTCAATCATCCTTCCTTTTTGCTACTAACAAAGCTGGAGCTCTCTAAGACGACACACTTGGTCTCACAAATCCCTTTTCCAGTAAATCTTCCAACCGCTCTTTCAATCTGAGTAATTCTAATGCTATCATCCAATATTCCATCCGAAAACACATCTGGAAATCACGCACAACTGGCAGCCCTTCACTGTGGCCTTTCTGCCAATTTCTAGAAACTATCATCACAAACATAACAAACATCTTAGTCTCATCTCCTAAGAGTTTTCCATTTACTTAGCAGATATAAACCTCAACTATTCACCTTCGTCCAATTTGATTTCACACTCTACTCTCGGAAAACAACCATTAACGATACCCAATCATTCTCTCTCAATGACTTCCCAATTGGACCAACATACCAAAACCTCTAATCCACCTCATCTTCCGATATAAGAATCTTCATCGACTCATCAAAACAATCCGTAATCATTTTCTTAATTCCAAACAATTCATTGCACACACTATCAAAGCCAGAAAGACATGTCTATTCCATCCAACATAATTTCGTCTACTATCAACAAGAGATTAAGGGTGATCAGTTCCTCAATTTGTCAATAGACATCCGACAATCATGATGGGGCATAAACCGTCTTTACCAAACTATAATAGCATTTCCTGCATCTTGTGCACAAAACTACCTAGGGCACAAATCCTTAGTTGACATAAACCTTACCTCCGCATTCCCTCCGGAACCGGGAACAACACTGTCCAAACAACACTTACAATCTTGCAACCACCGCTCCACAACCAAAGCAACTTGGAGAAGCACCAGCTTCTCCCCCACTTATCTCATTCTCCCACCTGAGGACAAAAGATTAGAAAAACCAGAAAGTACTGACAGTGTTTCACACACATATCACATACTAAGGGACAAACAACATCGATAGTATTCAACTGTCACACCAACTGACTCAACAACTTGGCCGGACGGACCGACCTACTCTGATCCCACTTTTGTAACACCCCAATTCCCATCGCGAATAAATAATACATAAATAAATAAGAGTAAATAAAAATTTATTATTCTTAGACAGAAACAAGGATGCCACAGTTAAATAAAGAAAACACAATCCATACTCATAAATTTGATACATAACACAAAATGGAATAAACATAAAAGGGAAACTTTTTCCATAAAAAATGAAAGTTCAATTATGGAATAAAGTGGAAAGATCCATAACTGACTTGTTTTACAAAATAAATGGTTTTATAACATCAAAATATTCATACAAAGTTAATACAAAATAGATCCAACAAATGTATACATATATAACAAAAGCATTCCTCGACTCCCGTGTTACGTATCAGAGCAGACAGACTGACAAACGGATAGAGAACTAATCTTCACAAAAGCCTCCAAGACTACTAATTGGCAATTGCCTCATAGAGAAACAAACCACAGCAGAAGGGTGAGAAATAACAACTAAATCAAGATTGCATAATATTATGCAAACACATAAATTCACAGGCATAGTTATTCTCACCACAAGCATCACATACCAACACATATAGCATATATCGATTATACCAACATAATCACATATTCACACATAAGGCATACCAAGGTTATGACATATGGAAACACACCACCACATCACATATATTCATATATAGCATACCATAGATAATTAATACAATCATTGTAATGTACAACATCCCCACAAAACATAGCATATGTCTATACATAAAACATATCATCTATAACCAATGCTTTCATCACCATTGTATATCAAATCACCAATGTTATCACAATTTCCACACATAATCAATTCATTCATGATTTTCCACACATAATCAATCCATTCATGATTTTTCACACATAATCAATCCATTCATGATTTATGCAAATGCACAGAGACCGACACAATGACTCTATGCAATGCAATGTGGTACCGTTCCATCCATCATTCTCATCATTAATTCACTCAGGAATTATTGGAATCATCGCTTGTTACTTAGTGTAACTCCCTGTCGGGCAAACAATGTTCTCCCGTCGCTCACACCTCTTTGTATAAGGCACACGACGTTTATGGATTGCTCACACCTCTTTGTATAAGGCACACGACCCAATCGCTTTCGGTCCTCTTTGTATAAGGCACACGATCGTCCATAACGTCGCTTTCGGTCCGCTTTGTATAAGGCACACGACCGTTACAGTAGGATTCCCTCGGGAATCGTTTCGTCGCTCACACCCACTAGGGCACACGACATCACAACAATGCATATCATGATGCTTGGCATACAAGGACTCATGACAATCAAATGCATCTTCACAAATCAACAATATGGATTATCTCATCATCATTATTCATGCATTGGAAATCAATTCAAACAATACATTTACTTGCCATAAGGCCACCAATTAACACACATTGAATTTCATCATACTCCACAAACCACAACAATTAGCACTTTAGCATATACACACATATCAATTCACATCAAGGATTTACGCCACGAAGGCTACCCTCAACAACATTCATAACAACATACCTTGAAATTCAATCAAACAATATATTTTACCACACAACAACATCATTAATCATGCATTGTAATCACACCCAAAACAATGCATTTATTTCTTCACAAGACCACAAACCATCATCACAACATTTCATCACATATATTCACCTCATATAACAATACACAAACTATTTGTTATTCATCAAAAGCATATCTCATGATAACACATCAATCGCACACAATTACAACGGTAAAAGTCGACAAAATGATACATTTCCAAATTCCCGACACAATTAAATCGGCCAACCATCCCAAAACCATTCCTATAAGAAAGAACATCGCATTAGCTTCCTAACGCATCCAACTGCGCCTCAATCCGAATTACGGATCAAAAGTTATGAAGAAAACAAAACTGAACAATCTGTCATGTTCGCTATGCGAATCTCCTAACGAGCATTCGCTTTCCTCATTTTCCGTGCGAAGCTCCAGCGAACCGTGGCAGAGAAAAAACAGCATAAAGTTCGCTTTGCGAACTACTGGCGAGCATTCGCCCACCCATTCGCACTGCGAAGCCCTGGCGAGCCTTCGCTTTCCTTTTCGCTGCTGTTCGCACTGCGAGCCTGCGAATTCTGGGATTCGCAGCAGCGCTGTTATAGGTCATTTGGGCCAAAAATTCCTCATTCCTCCACCCAAACATTCTCAAATCACAATATATCAACCAAAACATGTTCCAACATAATCAACAAGTATTCTACCCAGTTTATATCGAAATTCATCCGTGAAAACATCGATTTCTATCAATTGTTCATCGATTTATCAATGAGAAAAAATCATGAAACAACCAAAACAATTACAGCAAACAACACATATACATACACAAGCAAGATATAATCGAAACTTCTCACTCTTACCCGATTAATCGCGATTGAAACGGAGGTTTCCTCGATTTTCCTCTTTCTCCTCTTCTCTCTTTCTTTCTTCTCCTTTTCTTTCTCTTCTTTTCCTTTCCCTTTCTTTTCTCTCTTTTTCTCTCCACTTTTTATTTATTGAAAATATCTAGTTTTTCTAAAATATCTAACCTCTCAAAATGACCATTTTACCCCTCAACTCAAATATCTCGCAAACGCTCTCAAAATGCGATAAAACATAATAACGATGAAAAATAATACATTGTCAAATAAAAGTCAAGAATAAAATAATATAATAACGAAAATAATTAAATCGACTCGATTAAATAAATCAGACAAAATGGGGCGTTACAAGTAGGAGTTTAACCACTTCAATATTTTAATTTATTAACACGTTTGTAATGTCTCTGTTGTGAATTAGGATGCCTTAAAACAAAATATACTCGGTTTCTTTATGATCAAGAAACACACAAGGGTTAGGGTTAAGGAAAAACAAGAAGAACAACAAGGATTAGTTATAACTGTTATTTTCTACCTTCTCTATAAAACAGATTACAAGTACTCAAGAATAACAAATAACCCTCTCACCATAATTAGGATTTGCCACACCACACTTAAGATGAGAGACTGGTATGTTATTTATAATAAAACCTAACATACTAAACTAATGGGTTTTTTTAACAATTACCCATTACAAGCTAACTTAGGGTACAAGCTAACTTAAATAATTGGATCCTTAACACAAGGCCCAATTCGACAACTACATACTAGAACATAATTCGACTACAGCATGTAGGTCTTCGACAACAGCGTGTGAGCAAACTTCGACGACATGCTTAACTAGAGTTTGATCCAATATCTCACAAATCTCCACCTTGGATCTAACTCTAACATCAAGAAACATACTAGTTATCTTCATGCAGCTTTATCAACTGCATACAGTGGAAAAACTTGCAACTGGACAACGTCTTGGTGATCATATCAGCAACATTATGATTTGTCGAAACCTTCAGCACTTAGACTTCTCCACGCTCGATTACCCCTCTGACGAAATGCAGCCTCAAATTAATGTGTTTGGTTCGCTCATAATAGGCTGAATTCTTTGACAGGTGTATTGTACTTTGACTATCACATTTAACAGTTACAACTCGGCCTTGAAGTTTCAGCTCATTTGCAAAACCTTAAAGCCACAATGTTTCCTTCACAACTTCAGTTAGGGCTATATATTCCGCTTCAGTGGTTGATAAGGCAATAACCTTCTGAAGTGTTGCTTTCCAACTAATTGATGTGCCAAACATAGTGAACACATATCCAGAAATAGATTTTCTGGAATCCATACAACCTGCATAATTAGAGTCGACATATCCTTTGATTGATGCTTTACTATCTTCACCCAAGGCTTCACCATAAATTAAGACTTTGTTCAAAGGCCCATTTATATACCTTAGAATCCATTTCAATGCTTGCCAATGAGCCTTTCCAAAATTCGCCATGTACTTGCTTACAAGGCTTACTGCATATGCTCTGTCGGGTCTAGTACAGATCATAGCATACATCAAAGAACCAACTATATTAGCATATGGAATGATATTCATATAGGCTCTTTCAACATCAGTATTGGGACACTGATCTATACTCAGCTTGAATTGAGGGCCTGTCGGAGTCACAACAGGCTTTGAATTCGACAAACCATACTTTTCGAGAATCTTCTGTATGTATGCCTCTTGAGATAAGCATAATTTTGACTGCTTTCTATCTCTTCGGATGTCAATCCCAAGAATCATGTACGCAACTCCCATATCCTTCATATCGAACTCCTTATTGAGTTCAACCTTCACCCTCATTACATCTTCGACATTGTCGCTTGCTATTATAATATCATCCACATAAAGCAACAAAATAACAAATGAATTACCAAGTCGAAATCTGAAGTAAACACAGTGGTCGAACTGACTTCTAATGAAACTTATGCGTGCCATGAACTTGTTGAATCTCCTATTCCACTGTCAAGGAGATTTGTTCAGTCCATATAAAGATCTCTTCAGCTTGCACACATAATATTCCTTCCCCTTTTCAACATACCCTTTAGGTTGCCTCATCGGAATTGTTTCATCTAGATCACCATACAAGAACGCAATCTTCACATCCATCTGTTCTAGTTCAAGGTCGAACTATGCCACCGTGGAAAGCAACATTCGAATGGATCTGTGCTTCAGAACAGGAGAGAATACATCATTGAAGTCGACACCTTCTTTTTGAGTGAAACCCCTAGCGACCAACCTTGCCTTGTATCTCATCGACGCCACTCCTTCGATTCCTTCCTTAACTTTGAAAATCCATTTACAGCTGACTAACCTGGCTCCAGCAGGTTTCTTGATCAGTTCCCAGGTGTTTTTATCATGAAGAGATTTCATCTCATCATCCATGGCCTTCAGCCATTCAGTTTTATTTCGACTCCTCATAACTTCCTTATAGTCTCTAGGTTCTTCGTCGAGAACCTCACTTGTAGAGATTAATGCATAAGCTATAAGATCTGCATACCCAGGTCTCTGAGGTGGCTTGATGACTCTCCTCAACCTGTCTCTTGCTAGAAGGTAGTCATTATCAGTCTCCTCATCTTCGACAGCAGCTTCTGCTTCTTCTTCGACTTTATCTGGGATACGCAATTCAGCATCAACATGCTCCACCTCAATAGGAATCTCTCCCTGTTCCAGTTATTTGTCAACATCATCAGTTTTCTTGAAGGCCATCTCAACTTCATTGAAAACTACATCTCGACTGGTGATACACCTCCTATGACATGGCTCTAGGCACCATAGCCTATAAGCTTTGACTCCTTCAGGGTATCCCATGAACATGCATTTCAGAGCTTTAGGTTCGACCTTGTCTTACCTAATGTGAGCATAGGCCACGCAACCAAATACTCTCAGTCTGTCAAGACTAGGTGGATGTCCCGGCCAAACTTCTTCAGGTGTCTTCATATCTAACGCAGTCGAAGGACATCTGTTTATCAGATATGTTACTATCGAAGCAGCCTCAGCCCAAAATCTCACCGCATAATTTGTTGTAAATTAGAATGCCTTGCAATACCTAAGGCAACACAAAAGATGTCGAATGCCTCATTGCAAAATTCAAGGCCATTGTCGGTTCTCAACCTCTTGACCTTTCTTCCAGTCTGATTTTCGACCAGAGTGTTCCAACCTTTGAAATTCTCAAAAGTTTCATCCTTAGTGTTGCGGTGAGAATCGGATACCAAGCTATTAATTAACTTGCATCGCATTTCTTTGAATTCACAACCGACTTTGATTTATCCAAAGGAAAGGTTCAAGATCGAGAAAAACCTAAAGGGGGGAGATCTAAGGTTCGGGGGTTGGTTACGCCTAGGGAAGGTATTAGCATCCTAAACGTCCGTAGTACTCTACGGGAACCTCTTGTTTTTTTGTTATATCTTACTCGCTTGCTAAGGGTGATATGCTAAAGGCTGAAACCCTGGGGGTTTATATCTAAGTATACTCGACAAAGCATCGCACTTTGCGCCTACGTATCCTTACGGGAGTGGAATTAGAGTATCCGTAGTTCATCGATCTAAGGGTGAAGGAATAGGAACCATTGACTATGGCCAAAGTTCTAAGGGGAAAATGAGTATAATGCTCATTTTAGAGTTCACGATAACTCTCTAACTCTACGTTATAGGGGAAAGTGAGTTCTCATGATGATGAGAATCACATGGAGTTTAGGAACTCCAACCTACTTCTAAGTTATGATTTCATTGGCTCATGATAGCCAAGAAATAAGGGTGAACCTAGAAGGATGAGGTAAGATGACTTCAAGAGTCAATTTGAGGTGTTCTCCCTTTGGAATGGGGGGGGGGGATAATAGTTATAAAATTACCCAAAGATAACAAGATTAAAATGCAAATAAGATACAGACATGTAATAAAGTTTATGAAATCATACAAAGTAGAATCATATATGTTAGACAATGATAAAACATGATAGATAGGCATAACATGGCATGGTGAATAAGAAAGTGAAAAAAAAACCCTAATAAACATTTATGATCTAACCATGCATAGAGGCCTCAAAAATTAATATTTCACTAATTTCTTTTTACACTTGAAAAATAGATTCAATAAGGTGAATATAGCAAAAATAAGAGAAGGAAAAGGATAAAAATTAAGTTATGATATTTTGAAGATTGAAGCATCAACTTAAAAATGATAAAATTAACAAATGATAAAAAAAATTAGGAAATGGCATTTCTAGGACTTGAACTCAGGTCATTGCACATACAGCCTAAAACCCAAACCAACAGGCCAACGTGCGCGTTTGAACACATAATGAAAACACAAATATATAGTGTGAGGCGAGCGAAATTCAGAAAAATAACCAAAAGGACTGGGGCAAGGGGGATTCGAACCCCAATCCTTGGCATGGATAACACTTATAACCCTCCTCCTGGACCAGCGGTGCTACGCTCTCATCCAGTACTAGTATGATTCAAAAACTATATAAGGTAAACATGCTTCATAAATTCCCCAAACCAAAACATGCGCGCGCCATATGCTCACATCCTTCAAGTTTCAACCAACCTTGCCCAGCTATGCTCACGCCAGCATAAATCAACCAAAACTCAACCAAAGTAAAACCCTAAAATGATCAGCGAAGAATGAGGAAAACAAAGGTACTCTTGGTTTTGCCTAAATCCTAACATACGAAACACACAAGGGCTACAAAAAAGAGGTGCCACAAAGGTTCAAAAACCAACATAAGAATGCTATAACATCACAACAATATTCAAACAGCCAAAAGCAAAGTAGATTGAAGACAATTCTGATTTAACATGTTTTCAAAAATCACAAAGCATCATGAACTTAAGCTGGTATATGGCAAGGCACACGATATGAGTCCAAGAATACAGCATGACTATTACTCAAGGATTACAATAGTTAAGAATGAATAAAAACAGGAACATGATCATGCTAGCCTCAAATTAAAACTTCTATACCATCTAAATTTAGGATTTAACAAGACACACAATGAAAGAACAAACACATAAGTCCAAAATGACAGCCATGGTCTCAAATTTCAAACATGTAAGTACTAAACCTTGCCCTATGTGTAGAACAAATTCATAAGGCACACATTTCCTACATTTCAAGTATGCAACTGGTTCAAAATCAGAGTGACAACAGATTGCTCAAATGAAAAAGTTAGGCCAGGCAGTCAAACATTCAAGTCAATTAAAAGAAAATATCGTGCTAAGAACTTAGACAACTTGGATATGTGGTAAAGTGCAGATTAACATTCATTACACAGTCAGTTTTAAGAACTTAAAATTAGCAGTTCAAATGCTTAGCAATAACACTTAATTCAAAATAAAGGTCTAAAAGCCAGTCAACATGATATCAACATAAGGACAAATCATGAACAATTACAAATGTGGATCATTTCAAACAGGTGCAAAGATTTCAACTTATCAAGGATAGATCACATATGAAGATACTATCATGACAAAACTTAAGCATACAAGAACTAGCTATGATTTGCCTACTTTCTACTAACAAGTTTAACAATAACCAAACACTTCACACATACTCATGATGCCAGAAACGGTTCATACATGGTATAAACAATAGGGCATAACAGGTAACACCTATTTCACATCAGCAAAAAAAATGACTTGGATAACAGCTAAGACAGAAAATCTGTTCACACATTCTATACTCAACAACTTTAAGCAAACCCACAGCTAGACTAAAACAGGGTATAGCATTAAACATTGAATGAGGAGTACACATACACATCTAGTTAGAGGCCAAGATATAGCAAGGTTAAGTGGTCAGACAAAAATTTAGAGCATAACTCACATAGGTAGAATCTCAAACAGACATTAAGCAAAAACAAACATGTACTCGACTGTCAAACTTAAACATATAAATCAAAAGGAAAAGATTCAACCATGGATAGAGTTGCATATGCTTATGAATATATCGAACCTAAACTCTATAGTAGAGCAAATCAAGACAACTTCAAACCTCAACATCTTTGACATAAACTAGCATTGAACTTAAATATGACAGATAGAATGCAAATGACACTTTATGTAAACAAAAATCCAAACCAGCATAGGTAGACAGGTTCACTGAGCATATCAGAGATAAACAATGTAGCCAAAATTCAAGAGACCTTCAATATGAGCAAGTTAACAATTCTAACTACTGAGACAGTACAAACATCCACAACAAAATCCTATAAACCTTCACTCACTTGACAAACCAACATGGTGATGTCTTAAAACACATTGACTGAAAACCAAAAACAAACAGCGTATGCATCCATTTCAAAGTATCAACAAACAAAACCAAACTCGGTTCATGATATCAAACCAAAGAGCAAACAGGTAAGCATACTCAAACACATATTGGCAATGTGCACGAGTAAATGAACAATGCATATGACATGGATATCAAATGAACATGAACATTAAAAAAAGAAAGAATGTTACCAAGTGGAGTAATGTCCACTGCACCTTCAACTTGTGATAAGCTCTTCTGAACTTAAACCAGAATTCCAAAGCCACACTCTCTCTCTCTCTCTTGCTCGTGCACCGGAAACTCTAATAATTTAGGATATTGTTTGTGAGAAATGTTGATGATCTTCAAGAGTTGTAGATGAGCTCTTTATATAGGCTATACATTGGGCCGGGTTGAACTCACCCAAAGAGCCAATACTTGGTGGCTAGGGTTTGCAATTTTGAAATCAGATGTTGTATCCTTGGGAGGCAAACGCTCCATTAATGCATAAATGTTCAGAAATCGCAGGGTCAAATGTTCAAATTGGTGTTGCTTCTGAGACCATCCTTTTGTTGTCAAACAAGTGGACATTGAAAGAGGAAAATGATGGGGACGGTGCCATGACAATTGCAGGGAACGTAGGGTCTAAGCTGAAAACAGGGCAAGCTCAGAGTTGCTTTTTGATGAACCAAGTCTTGGAAGCTCAAAGAGGAAATGTCTTGGGATCTAAAAATAAACTGAAACGTGCCAAAGATTGAGAATTTGAAATGAGTTTGATCGAAACTCTTGAATTCCTCTCTTCCTTCTGTAAATCAAGGTCACGACAAGGAAGAAAGAGATTGTTGAATTGTTTTCCCTCTTCACTTGCCATATGTCTCTTGTTCATTGGTCACTAGCCAAAGTTGAAAAGTCAAAAGAGCAATGCTTGCTTCTCATTGGCTGATAACAAGACTAGTTCTTCCAATCAAAACCAACACAAGTGTCACGGTGGACCAGTAGTAAATTGGCAAGGGAAATGAAATTTCTTTCTTTTTGGTCACGATGGGCTTATGCAATGTGGGCTTAGGAAATAAAATGGATTTGGTATTCTTATTGTAAACAAAGGTGATTAGGGAAAAAAAATGGATGATTTGGCAATTGATTAGGATTAAACGTGGTTTAGGAGAATTAAATTGAGCAAATTGAATAAAATTGGTTAAACGAAAAGGTTAATGAAATAGGTTTAGAAAATGAAGGTGACAATGAGGGTAGATAAAGTGGGTAGAAATTTGGTCATGGTGGGGTTAGGGTTATGGAGGCATCTCTTAGAGACTTGTTTGATTCAATGCTCCATTAAAAAAAACTTTGATCAATCACTCCTCGAATCTCCTCAAGATAAACCTGATAAAAAGAAACAAACACAAACAAAAACCTGATAAAAAGGGTTAGCTATGCAGCATGATTGACTTAAAATGACATGCAGGAGATCAATGGATCTAAGGGAAAAATTTGGGCTACAACAGTTACCCCTATTTAAATATCTTCACCGGATGGCACGAGGAACGATGATCCTCGGGACGTCAAGATGAAAGGTATTTAAATATAGCAAACCGAAAATTTTGCCCTTGGATACAAAGACGTGCAATGCTACTAATATGATGATATGATGCCATGAAAGATGCAAAAATGCAGACAAAACAGGACATCAAAGAAAGAAAAGCCACCAAACACAGAGGAAAGCTTCACTGGGGAAGCAGAGAAGGTTAGTATCCACGAGGAAGAGACTCCTCGGGGATGCAGGCTAACCAACAAAAGAGACTCACCGGGGATAGAAAACAAAAGGGTATTCTCCACTAGGGAAGGATCCAGGGAGATGGACGACTGGTTCAAACATGATCGGACGACACCAGGGAAAAGGCACAATCTTACTGGGCAAGGAACCATAAAGAAGACATGATCTCCGCCGGAGATTAGTTGAAACAAAAAAAAAGACACCCGAAAAAGATTTTATAGGGATTTCTTATGCTGAAGAGTTCAAACGGGATCTTCAAGAAAAACCAGAAAAGACAGAGACGAACTCTGCGCGCCAAATAAAAACACCTGGAATTCAAAAGGTAATAAGGCTAATGAGCCAAGAAAAGACTCTGGTATTCACAAGAGTTAGTTGAAATAACAAATAATTGCTTTACCAGTATGAGCAGGATTGGTAATTTGGGTTTAGGTTCATATTTGACCAGATTTATGCAATACAGGTTCATGATAACCTGAAATAAGAAAATGGTTCACGATAACCGAAAAAGAACAACTGGTTCACGATAACCAGAGGTTGAGATTCATGGCAACCTGAAATACAGATTCACGATAATTTGATTTCAAACGAAACGGTCCACGATAACCGGAAATAAACAAACAAATGGTTCACGATAACCAGAAATACAGATTCACGATAATCTGATTTCAAACGAAATGGTTCACGATAACCAGAAATGCAGATTCACGATAATCTGATTTCAAACAGAATGGTTCACGATAACCAGAAATGCAGATTCACGATAATCTGATTTCAAACATAATGGTTCACGATAACCAGAAATGCAGATTCACGATAATCTGATTTCAAACAAAATGGTTCACGATAACCAGAAATGCAGGCTCACGATAACCTGGTTTCAAACAGAATGGTTCACGATAACCAGAAATACAGATTCATGATAATCTGATTTCAAACAAAATCAGCTGCTACTGGATTTGCAAAATTTCCCAAATGGGGTGGTAAAGGTAATAACATGGTTGCAGCTTAGACTTCCTGGGGAATACCGCACAAATGGTCAAAACCTGGCGCACAAAGGCAAAGAAACCGGACACACGCAAAACGAAGACAAAGACCCAAAGACCCACCAAAGGTGAAAGGAAAGAAAAACAAAACTACCCAACAAACACCCCAAAAAAAGAAAAGATGTTCAAAGCTAAGGTATGATGCGAATGCTCAATGATATGCAAGAAACTACAGACCGGAGATTGCCAAAAAGGAAAACAAGAACACCGCGTCCACCACAAAGAATCACACTGAAATCTGAGCAGATAGTCATTCTACAAAGCCAATTATGGGAACATCCCTAATTTATTGGAGAAACAAATTTTCTTCAAACATCTTGCATAGATATCGGTGAGACACCCTTAGTAGTTAGCCATTGTTAAAGCATTTAAGTTAGGGAGACATTGCCAATCTTCTTTAGAGTTCAAAGTTCTTTTTCAAAACATTCCGCTTTTAAAATCATTATTAATAAATAAGTGAAGTTTTGCATAACAATGAAAAATATCAAAGTAATGATAAATATCAAACAAAGAAGTGGCTCAAGAAAACTTATTTCATTAGAATGGTGACTTGCCAATAGCGAAGTTCCATGGATCATTATAATTGAAAAATGGCGAAAGGAAAGGATTACATCATATTCAATGACCTACTCCCTACTGACTAAAATTCTAGAATTCTTTTCAAGCATAATATCTCCGTACAGAGTCAGCATTCACGGGGTGAGTGAGCTGTTCACCATCCATTGTTGCGAGGAACAAAGAACCTCCCGAAAATACAGTCTTTACCACAAATGGACCTTCGTAATTAGGCGCCCACTTTCCATGAGCATCCCTTTGAGATGGCAAAATCTTCTTGAGTACAAGCTCTCCTTCTCGAAATTCCCGGACACGGACCTTCTTGTCGAACGCCCTCTTCACTCTTTTCTGATACAGATGACCATGACACATAGCAGTCAGCCCCTTCTCGTCAATGAGGTTCAGTTGGTCATATCTTTCTCTAACCCATTCAGCTTCGTCAAGATTAGTTTCCATGAGGATTCTCAGAGATGGTATTTCCACTTCAATGGGGAGTACTGCATCCATTCCATATACGAGGGAAAAAGGGGTTGCCCCTGTCGAGGTTCGAACCGAAGTTCTGTATCCATGTAGAGCAAATGGTAACATCTCGTGCCAATTGTAATACCCCAAATTTTGACCATTTAGATTTCCCATCATTGTGAAAATCATCATCACAATATGGATGAACCATCATGCTTCATCAGTCTCCCCAAAGATGGGTGAGCATCCAATACAATCAAAATTAGGGTTTCAAGCCCTCTCTGAGTGCTTAGACAAAGGATCAATCAAGAAATGACATGATCTTCAACTTATCTAATCTCTCAAACATCCACAATGGATCAAAAAGGACTCCCACTTCAAGGATTAAGCACAAGGCTGCTCCCTTCTAGGTGGATCAAGTCTCAAGATCGACAGTGTCACCAAATTAGGGTTTTGGTCGACCAGGGCCTCCAGATGGAAATTTTTCATCTGGGCACAAGGCAATGATCCAAAACATAACCTAATATGCTTCATGGAACCTCATGAACCCATGCATCAAGTCAATTTTGCCTCAGGGGATGCATTCATCAAAAATCAGGAATTAGGGTTTCTTGACCTAATTCACCCCTAAGTTGACTTTTGGGACAAACCATGAGCCAAGACCTCAAGAGATGATTTGAGGGTCTCTAATACACCATATTGATCCATTTGGAACAATGGATTGATCCAAGAAGCTTGAGCAACAAATCTCATTTTCATCTGCACCACAATTAGGGTTTTAAGGGAAAAGTCAACTGTAACTTTGACTTTTGACCAAGACATGCTCCCAAACCCTAATACATGATTGAATATACCCTATGACACCCATGGAACATGTCCATCAAGTTTGATTTAGGTCAAGGACATGATTTCCTGAAGAATTGCACAGTTTGGAATTCATCTGATAAAAAGTCAACCTTGCACAAAAGTCAACTTTGACTTTTTGAGATTTTTCACCAAAATGGATTTTTAACCCTAAAATGATGTTAATGTGTGATTTGAATCATCATTCATCAAGAAAAATCAAGAAAAGTGAGATAACTTGTAAAAGGGGTAACCATAAAACTTAGAAATTTTTCTAAGTTAAAAATAAAGTGGCAAAGGTACCAACTTTGGAGGACCATAACTCCTAAACCACAAGGCCATTTTTTCTCATCCAAAGATGGATTTGTAGCCCTCATTATCACCTACAAAAACTTCAACTACAAGTCATTCCAATTCATTAAGGATTTTGAGTTATGGAGTGATCAAAGTGGCTGAAAAATGAAAAAGTCACTTTTTCCAACACTTAGTGAAATTTTCACTAAGTCAGATTTTGCCTCACTTTTTACCAAATGTAGGGGGATTTTTCACTTGGAATCAAAAGAGATCAAAACCAAACTTGTTCAAACAGTTGTTGTATCATGTAAGAGCTTTCCAAAATGGCCAAGAACATTGCCAAATTCAACCTACACCATGAGATACAACATTGCCAAGTTGCCTTGCTGAAATCTGTCAAGGCAAGGCAGAATTTGCAATTTTGCTCGATTTGCCAAAATCAGCCAAATTCAATTGCTCCAATCCACTTGGACACCTCAAAGGATTGAATCTAAAGGGGACAATCACTGAGCCAAGCCTCCAAGGTCCAAGGAACAAGGAATAACATGTTGAACCTAGAATGGCCAAAATAGGGACAAGACTTCAAATTTGGAATGAGGAATTCAATGGAACCATCAAGGTGGCATGGACTGAGCCATTCTCATCTGAAATCAGTCAAGACTTATCCAAGACCAAGGGGACCAAAGCTCTGTGCCCTAACCTCTAGTCAATGGCTAGAGGAGACTTGGATTCTCATTGGACAACATTGGCCAAACCTACTTACCAGCTGCCATGCACTATTCCTTGCAAAACAAACTTGCTCTACTATAAATAGAGCTCAATTGTGGTCAGTTTAAGTACACCAAAGCCATCTAACAGATGCTTTCCTCAAAATCTCTTTCTCTTGGCAAAAATGCCTTTCTTAGCAAGGTAGCTATCAGGTTTTGAGTTTGAGAGCAATTCTGCACAAACCAATCACTCACACACCTCACATACATCACATATGAGCTGATCAAACACTCACATAACTTCTGAAACATCAATTTCATGAAATCACCAGCTGGTTGCTCAAATTTTCAAACAAGGTGCAGCTGAGGTACCACAAAATGATCCAGCCAATTTCAATCAAGTCCAACCATCCAAACACAATCCATAGGGTGTAGGGAAGCTGTTCAGATCATCACCACTCATTTGTAACACCTCCAAATCAAAAATCACTCTGAACTTGCTGTCACGGCTTGGAGGTAAGCACATACTTGGTCATCTCTCAATCTATGCATATTTCCTCGCACAATAATTTGGCCATATGTTCATAATCATGCATGGAATGTTTTCCCTCAATTAATTGCATTGTTTGAATCGTGTATCAAAAATCCTAGCCTTCATGCAGAAATTAGGGTTCTTGAGGTTTCTTCGTGATTTCTTGTTGTATGTTTAATTTAAATGAAATTAAAGTACATAGACATGATCGTGAGGTTGAGACGAGCATAATGATATGTGGATTGCATGATATGATTACGTATTCATGGAGATTGGATAGAAAACGCAAATCTGAGAAACCAAGAACACGCGCGTGTTCTTCAGCTTGTTCTTGGCGCTTTTTTTTTCAAATTCAAATATTTGAATTTTGTGATTTTGTTTAATTGATTCAAAAATTAATTTCTCTCTGAGTTTTAATGATTTTGAGTTGATTCTTTTTTTAATAATTCACAAAAATGTTAAAATATTTTATTTTATCAAAAAATCCCAAAAATATTATTTATTTCATATAATTGATATTTTTGTAAAGAATTAATATTTTAATTGTTTTTGGCATTTTAAATATTTTTTCTACATTGATTTTGTAACTTTTAATGCTTTCTAATTATTTTGTAAGTCAATACTTAATTTTTGAAGCATTAATCCAAGATCACAATTTGTTTTCCATGTGTTAAACAATTTTTGATCATTTTAATTGAATTTTTATTCAATTAAATACATTTTGAAAACAAATTAGGGTTTTGAATTAATTCAACCCTCATAAATCATTTTCAAAACACTTTGGGCCTCTATTAGAGTGTAAGACCCAATCCTTTTTTTGACCAAATCATCTTTGGGCCTCACTTATTGTATAAGTCCCGATACCGTCAAAAAACAAACGGCGCGATCGTCGCCTTTTCAAAAATCATCTGGGCCTACCCTCGAGTAGTAAGACCCATTTATTTTTCTTCGAAACTCTTTGGGCCTCTTGAGAGAGTGTAAGACCCATCCCCCCTTGTACAAAAACTTTTTGGGCCTCACTCATTGTATAAGTCCCTCTGTACAAGTAAACGGCGCGATCGTCGCCCGTTTAAAAAATAAAAACCATCTGGGCCTACCCTCGAGTAGTAAGACCCATTTCTCTTTTCTTTAAACCTTTTTGGGCCTCTTGAGAGAGTGTAAGACCCATCCCTTTGTACAGAAAACCATTTTGGGTCCCAGTCACTTGTATAAGTCCCTCTGTACAAATTCAAACAGTGTGCTCACTGATAAAACCTTGGGTCTCTCCTTGAGCTGTAAGCCCCAAATCTTTCTTTTTCAAAGCACTTTCTCCTTTGATTTTGAATATACAGTTGTTTTTAATCTTTCTTTGTTGAACAACTAACCAAACAGCATGGAAGCACTACAACCGAGTAAGTGGTTATCGCTTTCATTTACTGCTTTCATATTATAAACTGTATTGTGGGGCTGCTCGCTGTAAGTCTCCTTTCATAAACTCATATCTACTGTGTAATAATAGTATAGATATTTCGAGTTTCCCCGGAAATTACGTCTAGAACTAGGTGACGCCGTTTCATTTATTCGTAGAAATAGACGCCTAGATCCCCAATAGGAGCACCAGATACAGTCTTCTCTTCGGCTGTCCTCCTTAGGAATCGTCAAGAAGCTCTACTCCCCAAGATGAATGTATTCTTCGTAAATGGCATCTTTGAGTTTCTTCCCAATTCTCGAACTTTCCTGACTTGATCTATTCCTTGTGGATAGCTTGCCTTGAATGTCTCGGGATTTGGGTACCCACTACGGTCATAATCTTGGACCTTAACTAAGGAACCCTCTTTAAAAGCTAGAAGTCGCTGGATAGTAAACCTCGCACGTTTACCAGTGGTTTTTATCTTTAAAAGAGTTATCTCTCCTAATGGAAAGGAGATGATAGACCCACGGGCTTCTTAAAAGCATCGGCCTCCTCTTGGGCATTATTCAAGGACTCTACGGCTTCTTAGAAGTATTCACAGCCTCCTCTTAGGCTTCGTATAATGATCTCTTCCTCCGGGAATGATAGCCTCCTCGTGGGCTTCGTACAAGGACCCGTCGGCTTCTTAAAAGTTCCCAGCCTCCTCTTGGGCTTCGTACAAATTATCCCGATGACCTCCTAGAGGTATAGGAACAGAACCTAGTCATCCTCATAGAACAGTCCTTTCATAGAGTCTACTACTGTTTCTCGAAGCATAGTACAAAAGATAAAACTCTAGACACGGACAGTCTAACTTCCTTTAGTCTCAAAGACATTCTCAAGCACCCTTCGTTAAATAGGAAGGAAACCCGCAGACTCAGATAGTCTCGATACCCTTTGGATTTCCCGTTTCCTCAAAGAGAATGAAATATCCCTGATCCTCAAATCAAATCCCTGAGTACAGTGTTGCTCATATAAGAACTGATTTTCTCTTTTAAATCAGTATATTGGATCTGTCACTCACCTGAAACAGTTACAATAGCCTCCATCTCGGGCTTCGTACGAGATACCAAAATTCTCCCCAGTGGAGTCAAAACAACCTTTTCGCCTCTCTCTCGGGCTTTGTACGAGATACAAAAACACTCTCTTACTGAGTATAAAAGATTCTCCAACTGAGTCAACTCTTTGCTAGCCTCCTCTTAGGCTTTGTATAACGATATGCCCCACTGGGTCAAAAACTTTTAGCCTCTCTCTCGGGCTTTGTACGAGACACAAAATAGCCTCCTCTTAGGCTTTGTATAATGATTTTCCTAGCGGAAATTAGCCTCCTCTTAGGCTTTGTATAAGAAAACCACTGGTTGATCCAATCGACCTTTTAGCATCAAAGCTGTGCCTCGTTCGCAGTACACAAACATCAACAACTCCTTTTCTTTCATCTAATCGTTGTAAGCGGCAAGCCTCTGGATCATCTACATCCATGCCACTGTCTCTCTTTTAGCATGAGAAATTCCTAAGGAAAGATGGCATTGCTCTACACTGAGTTAAAGTCTTCTCCTTCAGGTTAAAACCCTTTCTTCGGAAATTATGGCATTGCTCGGATCCGCGTATCCCAGTTAAAGTAATTCTCCTCCCCCTCTTTAGAGATGACAAATTCTCTCTAAAGTCGAGGTCTTTCAGCTTCACGTCTTGGGCTTTGAACAAGACACAAATAGACCTTTCAGCTTCACATCTTGGGCTTTGAACAAGATACAAATCACCTTTCGCTTCATGTCTTGGGCTTTGAATAAGACACCAAAACACCATTTCCTCCCATAGAATAGGAGGAACTATGATCGCTCTGATTTCCCTGTTTCGGTAAACGGGAATACGTAGGCATAAGATCGAAAGAAAAGATCTTAGCGAGCGCAATCAACAAAAAACCCAAATCCCATATCTCCATCAATCAAAAGCAGTATTTCAAAAACATCAGTCCTAACATCCTAATCCTTATTCCCCGCCAGAAACCTCCTGCCCAGGTAAAAAGAAAGAGAACAGTATTGGCGAAAATACAAATAACCAGTACAAAGGCCCCCCACATTGATAGCATCCGTAACCTAACAGATCGCTGTTTAAACTCAGTATGCAAGCAGGGTTAATTGGAGACATCTATTTCCATTCCTTATTCAGCTCACAATAGGATAAAAAATGAATCGACCTGTAGTTTTAAGCTCAACCGCAGAGAGCGACCAGCGCTTAAGAACCGCATCCAAAATCGCTCGCTACAGAAAAGTGGCGCCCACCGTGGGGCCCTTGTTTTTCTTTCTTTCTGTTTTCCTTGTAAAATGGCAACTCTGCTGGGGAGTCTTCGCCAAGATCTTTTTGCCTTAGGGCATCATCCCCGTTTTCCACGGAAAATGGGAACTCTACCGAAGAGAAAGATTGACCTATGCTGGTCCATCTCTTAGGCAGGGAACCACAGATTGGGGCTTCCGCCGGGGAACCCATTTCTGTCAGGAACTTAAGAATCGTAGCTTTATAAGTCTAGGATGATTAGGACAAATATATATACTGCTTTTCCTAATTGCTATACGTGTTTATTTTTCTGCTAATGGGAATGCGGGTGATGCCGTATTTGGAAAGATTGAGTATACACCTAGAAAAGCCAAACCCTTTTGTAGTGCGGAAACTATCGGAAATAGTTGTTACGCGATACTACCCTCATTTGAGGCTGGTGATCTATTCTCGGTGAATGGCACTTACTCTAAGATTGCACACAACTCGCTGGCGATCCGCTTGTTGTCTGCCTTCCTGGGAGGAGCTGATGATAATGAGTACAGGTACAAAAATCACCCTAGTATAAACCTTTGGGGATGGGTAGAGCCTTGACTTCATGATAACGACCCTTTGACCCCATGTTTTTTCTATGTTTTTGTGTGCTGCATTCATGCATTCATTTAATAAAACATTAAAACATTCAAAAAAAATTTCTCTTCTAGTCTCTCTGTTTTTCAAATTAAACTAAGACTGTGATTGCAAATATCAGAGAAAAATATTGCATTAATGGATTTCGGTAGAAGGAGAACTCACCAGTATACCTTCAAGGTTCCAAAACTAGGGGATTTGAGAAAGTTAGCGAGGATGATCGTTAACCCAGAGGCTTTCAGAGCCAAGCACGGCGGTTTGCTACCACTGTTAAGAGTCCATGTGGTTAAGGGGATCATGGACGCGCTCATTCAATTCTACGATCCAGTTTATCATTGTTTCACATTCCCGGATTACCAGCTATCACCAACGCTGGAGGAGTATTCTCATCTGACTGATTTACATATCACATCGAGCTCCATTTTCTGGACTGGAAGAAATTCCAAAGAATCAGACTATTGCAAGAGCAATTCATTTGGACGAGTCTGAGGTCAGGACTCATATGATTACTAAGGGTGGCACCCAAGGTTTGCCAGCCCAGTTCCTGACCAAGAAAGCTCTGTACTTTGCTAGTATAGGGAACATGACTACTTTTGAAAGCATCTTTGTCTTGCTCACCTACGGGTTATTTTTGTTTCCCAACATCAATAACTTCGTCGATATCAACGCTATTAAGGTTTTTCTCATTGGAAACCCTGTGCCGACTTTGCTTGCAGATGCGTATCATTCTGTACACTTAGGAAATTTGTACAGCGGAGGGGAGATCACATGCTGTGTACCTCTACTTTATAAATGGTTTATCTAACACTTGCCCAAGTCTGCCGCTTTTTGGGATTGCAAGAGTGTCTTACGGTGGTCGCAAAAGATCATGTCTCTCACCAACTCTGATATAGATTGGTGTAATAGGATTTATGAGGGAATCAGAATCATTGACCATTGTGGAAACTTTCCCAGCGTACCCCTCATAGGAACTAAAGGAGGAATCAACTATCATCCGATATTAGTTCTTCGTCAATTTGGATACCCGATGAGACACATTCCACTGGGTGTTCATCTGGAAGGTCTTTTCTTCAAAGAAGGAGAAAGTGACAGAGCACTAAAGATGGAAATAGTGCAAGCTTGGAAACAGGTTCATAAGAAAGGACGAGAGTCTCTGGGAAAACCGGACTGTGTCTCGGTGGAGCCTTATCTCCATTGGGTACAAACCAGAACTCTCAAGCTAAAGATGCCTTATCCTCGTTACAGAATTCTTCCACCGAGGGAAATTGTCATGTACTTCATGACGGAAACTGAAAGGCTTCAAGTTACTCTCAACAAAGTTCAAAAGGAAAGAAGATCTTGGAAGAACAAGTACCGCACCCTCGACGTAGAGTGTATCCAAATACAACAATTACTGAAAGAGAAAGATGCTCTGATTGAAATTTTGGAGCAGCATGCTGTAGAGAATCAAGATGACCAAAGGAATTTGCTCGCTCCTTTCACCTGGCAAAGGAATGACAACCCGACAACGGCCCAAGCGCCCCGATCAAAGAAGATGACTCGGGACCCATTAGTTTAGGTTTCTGTTTCTGCACTTTGTAATCTACTGTATTTCCATTTCTGTAATCCTTTGGAATTCAATAAAAAGGGGTTTCCCCACTGATTGATATTTGCAATCTAATTGTCGAAGTTTATTTTAATTAAACCTAAAAACAATTAATATAATCATTGCATTCATCATTCTCACATCGCGTATTCTCCTTACCTACGAATCTCACGTTTGTGTCTCGATTCTAGAGTCAAACTGTCTCATTCGTACAATATTCGGGCCAATCGTCAGAAAAAGATGGATGATCTTGAGGAAGAAAACAGAGAGTTGAAAGAAGAGATCGACGCTCTGATAGAGGATATGAGAAAGCTTCGTAACGACATGCAAGCCATGGCAGAAGCTCAGCTACAAAGAACTGTGATCTCAGAGATCACCTCAACGCCCATCATAGAAAAGTATGATCCTAGGTATCAGATGCCGAAAGATCGTCCTTGGGGCATGCCTGTTAACTATATCCCGGAAGGATATGTTCCGCCGATCACTGAAGATCAGGGAATCGCAACAGAAGCCGCTGGGCCTGAAGGTTACAAACTTCGGGAAAGCGAAGATGCCAGGGGCATACTGAAGACTCCTGAAGGTTACAAACTTCGGGAGGCGCCAAGACTTACTGCCGTAGTCACGGTACCACCCCCTGTGGTGCACACTGTCCCAGAAGGACAGATTCCACAGACACCTTCTGGTAAGAAGGAAACTATGTTTGACAGAATGGATGAATTCCAGGAGCAGTTCTTGGAAATGCAGAAAGAGCTGCAACCCATTCGCGGTCAGGATCTATTTGGAAAGGACGTCGCAGACCTCTGCTTGGTCCCAAATGTGAAAGTCCCGCACAAGTTCCAAGTGCCCGACTTTGAAAAATACAAGGGTAACTCTTGCCCTCAGAGCCATCTGGTGATGTACGCTCGGCGGATGTCAGCCCAAACGGAGAATCAGGACCTACTGATTCACTACTTTCAGGATAGTTTAACCGGTGCCGCATTAAAATGGTACATGGGTTTAAACCGTACTACGATCAGTACATTCAGAGATCTTGGTACTGCCTTCGTCCAACAATACAAATACAATTTGGACATGGCACCCGACAGAGATCAACTCAGATCAATGTCGCAAAAGGACAAGGAAACCTTTAAGGAGTATGCTCAAAGGTGGCGTGAAATTGCCACTCAAATTTGTCCACCTCTTGAGGAAAAAGAGATGACAAAAATCTTCTTAAAAACCTTAAGCTCATTTTACTATGACCGAATGATTGCCAGTGCACCCAGTGATTTCACCGAAATGGTCGGCATGGGTGTACGTCTTGAGGAAGCCGTCCGAGAAGGACGTTTGGTAAAAGACACTGGATCAACGAGCGGTACTAAAAAATACGGTAGTGCTCTCCCTAAGAAAAAAGAGCAAGATATTGGGAATATCTCTCTCGGAAAACAAAGGCGACGTTATCAGTCAGTAGCAGCTGTTACTCCTGCTATCGGCCCCGCGCCTGTTCCTATGTATCAACCTCAGGTTGCGCAGAGCCAACCTGACCAACAAAGGACACAACAGCCTCTTCAGCAGGCTCGTCCTCCATATAACAACAACCGTACAACACGGCCACCAGGATTTGATCCTATACCTGTAACGTACGCAGAATTATTTCCGTTACTGCTAGCCAAGGGGCACATTCAGACTAAGTCTCCCCTTTCAGTTCCGGAAAATCCACCTTTCTGGTTTAAAACGGATCAAACATGCCCTTATCATCAAGGAGGTTCAGGGCATAACATTGAGACTTGTCTCAATTTCAAATCCGACGTGCAAAAGCTTGTTAGGAGCGGGCTCTTATCTTTCAAAGATACGAATCCCAATGTTCTCACGAACCCGCTGCCTCAACACGAGAAAGCTGCAGTCAATCTGATTGAGAAAGAGACTAACAATGTCTATCAAATTCACGATGTATTCTTGTTAAAGACCAATCTGGTCAAGATGCATTGTAGACAGAGTGGATATGGCCATGTGCCACCTCATAATTATCACCAGTGTGATATCTGCTCTAAAGATAACCAAGGATGTTCTGTAGTGCAAGCAGCTCTACAGGTACAAATGGATCTCGGATGGATCCAAGAGCACCGAGTTCGTGGAGTTAACATGGTCTCTACGAATTCTAACGTCATTCAAAACCACGACATCCGTGTGATGAATGTCAACTTGGTGGCGATGTACTCAAGGCAAAGCCAGTATCATAATCTGTCGTGGCACGATTACAGTTCCTGTCTGATTTGCTCGGTAAACAAACAGGGATGCTCTTTCATACAAGAGGCCCTCCAGCGTCAGATGGATCTTGGATGGATCCAAGACTACCATGATAGGAACTCCTATCAAATCAACATGGTTCAGATCTTTGACATTCGCGTGATGAATACCAATCTGGTAGAGTTACATGCTGAGCAGGTCCGACTTGGATTCTTAATATCACATGATTATCAAAACTGTAAAGCAGGTTGCGAAAACGATCGAGGTTGTACCCTTGTCCAGAAGGCACTTCAGCACTTGTTAAATCACTGGTGGATGCCAATCTATATGGACGAAGATACTCAGCAGATTAGTATCAATAACAGGAATCCTACTCGTCGTCAAAGTCAGGATGTCCGATCAATGGAAGGTAACCTAGTGAGGTTACATTGTATTCAAAGTGGGCGTGGCCAGGTGCCACCACACAACTATGACAGTTGTAGCGTCTGTTCGGAAAGTAACCAAGGGTGTTACCTTGTGAGAGCAGCTCTTCAGGGTCAGATCGATCATGGAGAAATTCATCCATATCCAGGTTCAGGACCCATCATTTGGTCGCCGAACTACCTTGCCGATCAAGTTGAGGATGTTGTCACGATCTCTGGTCATCACAGGACCAGGGATGTTTTTGCCATCGTCCCTCTACTTGACAAATCTAGAATTCCCAACCGAGAACGGATCAAGGTTACTTATGATGGTCAGAAAAATCAGAAGGTTCCCATAGTCATCTATCTACCGGGGCCACTACCGTATGAATCAGCTAAGGCAATCCCTTACAAATACGGTGCAACGATAATCGAGAATGGAAAGGAAATTCCATTACCCTCCGTCGTGAATATTGCAGACATCAGTCGTGTAACACGGAGCGGTCGAATCTTCAACCGAGGGGTTGGAGAATCCAACAAAGAAAAGGAACTTCAGGCAGAAATTCCTGATCCGCCAGTCAGTCAATCTGGTAATCTCGACTTTTCAAAAGACAAAGATGAGATGCTAAAGCTCATCCAAAGGAGTGAATATAACATCGTTGATCAACTGTTACAGACTCCTTCAAAGATATCAGTATTATCACTGTTACTCAGTTCAGAAGCACACAGAGAGGCTCTACAGAAAGTCTTGGAGCAAGCCTTTATGGAACAGGATGTAACAATCAGACAATTCGATAGCATTGTCTCTAACATCACTTCCTGCAATAATTTGGGATTTAGTGATGAGGAATTACCTGAAGAGGGTCGTCGTCATAACATGGCGCTCAACATTACAGTTAACTGCCAGGGCGATGCTTTAGCCAACGTACTGGTAGACACAGGGTCAGCCCTGAATGTTATGCCGAAGTACATTTTGACGCAATTATCATTCAAGGGCCCTCCGATGAGAGTCAGCGAGGTCGTCGTCAAAGCATTCGACGGATCCAGAAAAACAGTTATCGGCGAAGTGGATCATCCCATAACTATTGGTCCTCACACTTTCCAAATCACTTTCCAGGTCATGGAAATCCGGGCAACATACAGTTGTTTATTAGGAAGACCTTGGATACATCAGGCTGGAGCGGTTACTTCAACCCTCCACCAAAAGCTAAAGTTCGTTAAGAACGATCAACTTGTCACGGTTTGTGGGGAACAAGCCTTGCTTGTGAGTAACCTATCATCATCTGCTTGTGTAGAACCCGAGGAGGTTATTGGAACTCAGTTCCAAGCACTATCGGTGAGCAAGAATGATCAATCCGAAGAAGGAACTTCAATTTCTTCATACAAAGATGCTATCAAAGCGGTCGAAAGTACCGATACGACAAGATGGGGACGGCTTGTCATTCCTATTGACAATAAAACAAAGAAGGGTCTTGGTTTTTCTGCAACCTGTACCCAGACAGCCGCCAACGATGAAAGTCTTCATCCCCTTCAAAACTTCTTCCACAGTGGAGGTTTTCTTCACCCAGTGTCTTAGACAGTTCATGCTATCAATGAGGAAGATCCCTCTGACACATATGAAGAATGGAAGTCCTACCTTAACAAGGACGGCTATATGTCTCAGGAAGAGGTGCCTATGCCTTTTTACTTTCCTACAGAAAGTCCTAGATTTATACCAAGATCAGATGTCGAAATGATCTACGGAGATTGTGATCCGAAAGGATGCCGTGCTCCGCCAAATTCATTAGAGGAGGACACTCTGATGAAAGAAAACTTTGATCACAATTACTATGGCCCGATGGATGGTCTGCCAATGTGGCAACCTTACCCAGGAAACTTGGGGCAAGAAAATCAGCCGAGTAATGAAACTCAGCTGAGCATCATTGAACAGAATACTTGTGTCCCCACCATGTCATGGGATCAACACTCAGGTCATTCGGAAACTACTCAACATGAAGATGAATTCGCAACATTTGCAGGACTAGAATTCATCAACTATGCTTTTCCTGAGGTCAACGTCATCGAGAGGGATGACTTCTCCAGTTCCAAAGAAGTTTGGGACACCCTGGGACAACCAAGTGGAAAGTACGACTTCATGGTCAAGTACACCGCTCCCGAAAGCTCTCGTAGCAGGCTCGAAGACATCCAGCCAACTGGATGGGGAGATACAGCTGAGAGGACCAATGCTATGCAAAATGCAACAGAGGAATCCTCCTACGACAATTCTGCTTGGGAGACAGATTCCAATGATCCTGCTCCACCAGAAATCAGCGTCATTTCTGAAGACAAATCAAGGAAGGTGCCAGACTTTGTGATTCACCGAGGAGTTTGCCGCCAATGGGTTGCCGTCGAGGTTCCGAAGGTCGTTCATCAGTCAAAGTAATTGTCATCTTTAACCTTTCACCCTGCCCAGGTGAAACGGATATTTTGATAGGGCTCGTTTTCTGTAAACTTCCCTCTTCGCTTTGCCCAAAGCGACAGAGTTTTGTTTTATAGGGCTGTAGTTTCAAGAGTCGACTTGTTCATTAATAAAATAACGTCGTTCTGTAATTTCTGCATTAATTGTTGTTTTCTCTTTTTGCTTTTTCAGAAAATGGTAATCCTAAAAAATAATTCAATCATAAAAACAAGCAGTAAAATTAAAACACTGCACACACTTGCATTTTCTCTATCTCTTCTAAACACGAATCATCACGTCATGCAGATTGCTTGTTTTATACCCCATTGAAACATACGATCCGATGCCTTCTTCCAACTTTGAGTTCCCGGTATTCGAGGCTGAAGAAGAAAATGACAACGAAATTCCAGAAGAGATCTCCCGACTACTCAGACAAGAGGAAAGGTCCATTGAACCTCACAAAGAACCGTTGGAAACAGTAAACTTGGGTTCAGAAAAAGAGAGAAAAGAAATTAGGATCGGAGCATTGCTCAGTCCAACTGCCAGAAAGGGTTTGATAAAGCTTCTCAAAGAATTCCCCGATGTGTTCGCTTGGTCCTATCAGGATATGCCAGGGTTGGATACCAGCATCGTGGAACATCACTTACCGTTGAGATCAGAATGTCCGCCAGTAAAGCAAAGGTTGAGACGCACTCACCCGGACATGGCCATCAAAATCAAAGAGGAGGTACAGAAACAGATCGACGCGGGTTTCCTCGCTACATCTGAATATCCTCAATGGTTAGCCAACATCGTACCTGTTCCCAAAAAGGACGGAAGGGTCAGAATGTGTGTTGATTACAGAGATCTGAACAAGGTAAGTCCAAAGGACGACTTTCCTTTACCACACATTAATATGCTGGTTGACAGCACATCAAAGTTCAAAGTATTCTCCTTCATGGATGGATTCTCGGGCTATAACCAGATCAAAATGGCGCTGAAAGACATGGAGAAAACTTCTTTCATTACCCCATGGGGTACCTTTTGTTACAAGGTAATGTCGTTCGGTTTGAAGAATGTCGGGGCAACCTATCAAAGGGCCATGACTACTCTATTTCATGACATGATACACAAAGAAATCGAGGTATATGTCGATGATTTGATTGCAAAATCAAGAACAGAGGATGAGCACGTTGAACATCTGTCAAAATTGTTCGAACGTCTAAGAAAATTCAAGCTCCGCTTGAATCCCAACAAGTGCACCTTTGGTGTCCGTTCAGGGAAACTACTAGGGTTCATCGTCAGCCAGAAAGGAATTGAGGTTGATCCTGACAAGGTCAAGGCCATTCAAGAAATGCCTTCTCCGAAAACTGAAAAACAAGTCAGAGGATTCCTGGGACGTTTGAACTACATCTCCAGATTCATATTCCTTATGACCGCGACTTGTGCGCCGATTTTCAAGTTATTGAAAAAGAACCAGGATTGCGTTTGGTCAGAAGATTGCCAAACTGCCTTCGACAGTATTAAGGAATATTTGTTGAATCCTCCGATTCTATCACCTCCAGTGGAAGGAAGACCGCTGATCATTTACCTCACAGTCCTAGAGGACTCAATAGGATGTGTACTTGGCCAACAAGACGAAACTAAACGGAAAGAGTCTGCCATTTACTATCTAAGCAAAAAATTCACCGACTGCGAAACTCGGTACACAATGCTTGAGAAAACTTGTTACGCTTTGGCTTGGGCAGCCAAACGTCTTCGCCAGTACATGATTCGTCATACTACTTGGTTGGTCTCCGAAATGGATCCAATCAAGTACGTTTTCGAAAAACCTGCTCTCACGGGAAGGATTGCCCGTTGGCAGATGTTACTATCAGAATATGACATAGAGTACCATGCTCAGAAAGCCGTTAAGGGAAGTATTTTAGCCGATCATTTGGCCCATCAACCGATTGACAATCAAGAATCAATCGGGTTTGACTTCCCAGACGAAGATGTCATGTATCTAAAAATGAAAGATTGCGATGAACCGCTACCCAGTGAAGGGCCAGAACCAGGTTCCCAGTGGGGACTCATCTTTGACGGAGCAGTTAATCATTATGGAAACGGAATTGGGGCAATCATTGTTACCCCTCAGGGTTCCCACATTCCTTTCACTGCTAGACTTACGTTCAAATGTACGAACAATGAGGCCGAATACGAAGCATGTATCATGGGTCTCGAAGAAGCGATTGATTTAAGGATCAAAAACTTGGACGTATACGGCGACTCAGCCCTGGTTATTAACCAGATAAAAGGAGATTGGAACACATACCAATCAGGACTGATTCCTTACAAAGACTATGCAAGAAGGTTGTTACCCTTCTTCAACAGAGTCGACTTTCATCACATCCCTCGTGATGAGAATCACATGGCTGATGCGTTAGCCACTCTCTCTTCCATGATTAGTGTAGGTCAATGGAATGACATACCTAAGATCGACATAATGCGCCTTGAACGGCCCGCTTACATCTTCGCGATTGAAGCGGTCATAGACGACAGACCTTGGTATCACGATATCAAATGCTTCCTTCAGAAACAAGAGTACCCATCTGGGGCACTCAGAAAAGACAGGAAAACCCTCAGAAGATTGGCTGGAAACTTCTTCCTGGGCGGTGACACTCTTTATAAGATAAATTTTGATATGGTCTTGCTCCGATGCATCGACAGACCAGAAGCAGACGTGGTCATGAAAGAAATTCATGAAGGGTCCTTTGGCACTCATGCCAACGGACACACAATCGGGTATTATTGGTTGACCATGGAATCCGACTGCTACAAGTACATGAGGAGATGTCACAAGTGTCAGATATACTCCGACAAAATTCATGTACCGCCATCACATCTCAAAGTTCTTTCTTCCCCGTGGCCTTTTTCCATATGGGGAATCGACATGATTGGCATGATTGAGCCCAAGGCTTCAAACGGACATCGGTTCATCCTGGTAGCCATTGATTATTTCACCAAGTGGGTCGAAGCAGCGTCATTCGCCAATGTAACCCGACAAGTGGTGGTCCGATTTATCAAAAACAATATCATCTGCCATTATGGTGTTCCAAGCGAGATCATTACTGATAATGGATCTAACTTGAACAATAAGATGATGAAAGAGTTATGCGCAGAGTTCAAGATCGAACACCATAACTCATCTCCCTACCGACCCAAGATGAACGGAGCGGTAGAAGCGGCTAACAAGAACATCAAGAAGATCGTTCAAAAAATGGTTGTAACCTATAAAGATTGGCACGAGATGCTACCCTTTGCTCTTCATGGTTATCGTACATCTGTCCGCACTTCAACAGGGGCTACCCCTTTCTCTCTAGTATATGGCATGGAGGCAGTGCTTCCCATAGAAGTAGACATCCCATCAATCCGGGTATTGATGGAAGCTAAGCTCACCGAGGCTGAATGGTGTCAAAATCGACACGACGAACTGAACCTGATCGAAGAGAAGCGAATCACGGCACTATGCCACTGTCAGTTGTATCAACAGAGAATGAAGAGGGCGTTCGACAAAAAGGTTCGGCCTCGTGTCTTCAGGAAAGGAGACCTCGTGCTCAAGAAGATACAATCATTTCTCACTGATTCCCGGGGCAAATGGACCCCAAATTATGATGGCCCCTATGTGGTCACGAAAGCTTTCTCAGGCGGTGCCTTGAGACTTGCAGCCATGGACGGAGAGGAATTTGCCTACCCCACGAATGTTGATGTAGTCAAGAAATACTTCGCCTAAACTAAAAAAAAAAACGTCTCGGTGGATTGAAAACCCGAAAGGGCGGTCCAGGCAAAAGTTAGAGACATGAAAAGAAAAAGAATCATCCCGATGGATTGGAAATCTCATAGTACAATCCAGGCAAAAGTTAGGGATAATGGTAAGTAACTATGTTCAACAGAGGCAAGTCCCTCAGCAGCAGTTGCATCACCTATCGGAGGAAATCTCCAGTCAAAGGTCATCTTCGACAGAAGCTCAGGATGCCCCGAATTCAAAGTTGGTAGAAGGATAGTGGTCGTTATGTTTCAACGTAGCCCTTTTCCCTGTAAATTACCGTTTTCTAACTTTGTATATACTCTTTGGAATCACGCGTTTGGCTGATCTCCATCTTATCAATAAAATTTGAGCCCTTGTGCTTTTGTTTGTAATTCTTGCTTGTTTTAGCTTTACAGAACGACGTTGTTTAAACTTAATCAGTGATTCTTGAAATAAAACAAAAATGAATTTACTTGTTAAAACTTTTTCTGCTTTTAAAATAAAGATGGCAATTTCTTTTGACTGTTGAACATCAGAAGAACATCGATTGCTTCTCCCGAAGTAAGCGAATTTCAAAGTGCAGAATCAAAGTACTCCTTCTAAGCCAGTATGCCTGAATGAAGGGATCAACTGTGTCAGAGACCTTGTTTCGTCTGACATCCTCGGCCGAGTTCTCATCTTTTAAGCCCGATCAACATAGCTCCCAACGGGACTACCTCTCCTAAGCAAGGTGGAATTGCTATTTTGAATCAACGGTACTTCTTCGCCCCGCGATGGCCGAGTATCCAATTGTGTTCATCCATTAGTCTGTATGTCGCGTCTGTTTTGTCAGCATATACATACATACTTCATGCATTTTATTTGCGTTCGCATTTCGTATTGCATCACTATCACTTAAGTCGGTCTTGTCCCCTAGTGATAAACAGTTTTCTCAATCGAGTTTGTCAGTTCTTTCCTCGTCAGGAAGTGTTGCGTCTGCACAATCTCGCCACCAGTGTATCTTTAGATCAGAGTCGGCACTTGGCCACTTTGATAACTTGAACCTCTGAAAAGCCAGAGAAAACTCTCAATAAACATCACTCTTCGCCATTGAAGATGATATCCTTGCTTTCCCAGATTAAGGAAAATCCACAGAGAAAGCCTCGTGATCAGAGATTCGGCAGCATGCCAGTTTTGCTCCGAAAGGACCGCTGATGAAAAGGTCATCGGCCCCACAAAATTGGACCCCATCATATGGCGTTTCTCCGGGAAGATCCCGAGAAAAGTATGATGAAAGATCCCAAATGAAAACAATCTCTCAAGAGAATCGTTTTCCCCAGTAGAGGCAACAAATGGCGTCTCCAACAGAGAAGTTTGTACACCTCTACAACTCAGACGAATGGGTTCCCCAGCAAGTCTGACATCAAAACTTTTTCCACTCAAATGGCATCTCCCCAGGAAAATTCGGCGAGAAGTTTGAGGAAAGCCGCTATGAATAGCGTCCCTTGTCAAGAAAGTTTATTGACAAAAGAAACTAAGACCAGTTCTTGGTAGGAAACCAGAATCGAGGGGAAGTCTAAATCAGAAACTAAGACCAGTTCTTGGTAGGAAACCAGGATCGAGTGGAAGTTTAAATCAGAAACTATGACCAGTTCCTTGGTAGGAAACCAGGATCGAGGGGAAGTTTAAATCAGAAACTAAGACCAGTCCTTGGTAGGAAACCAGGATCGAGGGGAAGTTTAAATCAGAAACTAAGACCAGTTCCTTGGTAGGAAACCAGGATCGAGGGGAAGTTTACCTTTTCTAAGCATCATCGCTTAGCTAAAGAAGATGAATGCGTAAGCTACCATTCATAACCACCATCAAAATTTCAGATATTCCGATATTTAATCCTCTTGCACCCCGAATGCCCGAATCCCTTCGTCATTCATACCTTCGGGTCCAAGAAGATTAAATAGGGGCATCTGTAATACCCCAAATTTTGACCACTTAGATTTCCCATCATTGTGAAAATCATCATCACAATATGGATGAACCATCATGCTTCATCAGTCTCCCCAAAGATGGGTGAGCATCCAATACAATCAAAATTAGGGTTTCAAGCCCTCTCTGAGTGCTTAGACAAAGGATCAATCAAGAAATGACATGATCTTCAACTTGTCTAATCTCTCAAACATCCACAATGGATCAAAAAGGACTCCCACTTTAAGGATTAAGCACAAGGCTGCTCCCTTCTAGGTGGATCAAGTCTCAAGATCGACAGTGTCACCAAATTAGGGTTTTGGTCGACCAGGGACTCCAGATGGAAATTTTTCATCTGGGCACAAGGAAATGATCCAAAACATAACCTAATATGCTTCATGGAACCTCATGAACCCATGCATCAAGTCAATTTTGCCTCAGGGGATGCATTCATCAAAAATCAGGAATTAGGGTTTCTTGACCTAATTCACCCCTAAGTTGACTTTTGGGACAAACCATGAGCCAAGACCTCAAGAGATGATTTGAGGGTCTCTAATACACCATATTGATCCATTTGGAACAATGGATTGATCCAAGAAGCTTGAGCAACAAGTCTCATTTTCATCTGCACCACAATTAGGGTTTTAAGGGAAAAGTCAACTGTAACTTTGACTTTTGACCAAGACATGCTCCCAAACCCTAATACATGATTGAATATACCCTATGACACCCATGGAACATGTCCATCAAGTTTGATTTAGGTCAAGGACATGATTTCCTGAAGAATTGCACAGTTTGGAATTCATCTGATAAAAAGTCAACTGTGCACAAAAGTCAACTTTGACTTTTTGAGATTTTTCACCAAAATGGATTTTTAACCCTAAAATGATGTTAATGTATGATTTGAATCATCATTCATCAAGAAAAATCAAGAAAAGTGAGATAACTTGTAAAAGGGGTAACCATAAAACTTAGAAATTTTTCTAAGTTAAAAATAAAGTGGCAAAGGTACCAACTTTGGAGGACCATAACTCCTAAACCACAAGGCCATTTTTTCTCATCCAAAGATGGATTTGTAGCCCTCATTATCACCTACAAAAACTTCAACTACAAGTCATTCCAATTCATTAAGGATTTTGAGTTATGGAGTGATCAAAGTGGCTGAAAAGTGAAAAAGTCACTTTTTCCAACACTTAGTGAAATTTTCACTAAGTCAGATTTTGCCTCACTTTTTGCCAAATGTAGGGGGATTTTTCACTTGGAATCAAAAGAGATCAAAACCAAACTTGTTCAAACAGTTGTTGTATCATGTAAGAGCTTTCCAAAATGGCCAAGAACATTGCCAAATTCAACCTACACCATGAGATACAACATTGCCAAGTTGCCTTGCTGAAATCTGTCAAGGCAAGGCAGAATTTGCAATTTTGCTCGATTTGCCAAAATCAGCCAAATTCAATTGCTCCAATCCACTTGGACACCTCAGAGGATTGAATCTAAAGGGGACAATCACTGAGCCAAGCCTCCAAGGTCCAAGGAACAAGGAATAGCATGTTGAACCTAGAATGGCCAAAATAGGGACAAGACTTCAAATTTGGAATGAGGCATTCAATGGAACCATCAAGGTGGCATGGACTGAGCCATTCTCATCTGAAATCAGTCAAGACTTATCCAAGACCAAGGGGACCAAAGCTCTGTGCCCTAACCTCTAGTCAATGGCTAGAGGAGACTTGGATTCTCATTGGACAACATTGGCCAAACCTACTTACCAGCTGCCATGCACTATTCCTTGCAAAACAAACTTGCTCTACTATAAATAGAGCTCAATTGTGGTCAGTTTAAGTACACCAAAGCCATCTAACAGATGCTTTCCTCAAAATCTCTTTCTCTTGGCAAAAATGCCTTTCTTAGCAAGCTAGCTATCGGGTTTTGAGTTTGAGAGCAATTCTGCACAAACCAATCACTCACACACCTCACATACATCACATATGAGCTGATCAAACACTCACATAACTTCTGAAACATCAATTTCATGAAATCACCAGCTGGTTGCTCAAATTTTCAAACAAGGTGCAGCTGAGGTACCACAAAATGATCCAGCCAATTTCAATCAAGTCCAACCATCCAAACACAATCCATAGGGTGTAGGGAAGCTGTTCAGATCATCACCACTCATCTGTAACACCTCCAAATCAAAAATCACTCTAAACTTGCTGTCACGGCTTGGAGGTAAGCACATACTTGGTCATCTCTCAATCTATGCATATTTCCTCGCACAATAATTTGGCCATATGTTCATAATCATGCATGGAATGTTTTCCCTCAATTAATTGCATTGTTTGAATCGTGTATCAAAAATCCTAGCCTTCATGCAGAAATTAGGGTTCTTGAGGTTTCTTCGTGATTTCTTGTTGTATGTTTAATTTAAATGAAATTAAAGTACATAGACATGATCGTGAGGTTGAGACGAGCATAATGATATGTGGATTGCATGATATGATTACGTATTCATGGAGATTGGATAGAAAACGCAAATCTGAGAAACCAAGAACACGCGCGTGTTCTTCAGCTTGTTCTTGGCACTTTTTTTTTTCAAATTCAAATATTTGAATTTTGTGATTTTGTTTAATTGATTCAAAAATTAATTTCTCTCTGAGTTTTAATGATTTTGAGTTGATTCTTTTTTTAATAATTCACAAAAATGTTAAAATATTTTATTTTATCAAAAAATCCCAAAAATATTATTTATTTCATATAATTGATATTTTTGTAAAGAATTAATATTTTAATTGTTTTTGGCATTTTAAATATTTTTTCTACATTGATTTTGCAACTTTTAATGCTTTCTAATTATTTTGTAGGTCAATACTTAATTTTTGAAGCATTAATCCAAGATCACAATTTGTTTTCCATGTGTTAAACAATTTTTGATCATTTTAATTGAGTTTTTATTCAATTAAATACATTTTGAAAACAAATTAGGGTTTTGGATTAATTCAACCCTCATAAATCATTTTCAAAACACTTTGGGCCTCTATTAGAGTGTAAGACCCAATCCTTTTTTTGACCAAATCATCTTTGGGCCTCACTTATTGTATAAGTCCCGATACCGTCAAAAAACAAACGGCGCGATCGTCGCCTTTTCAAAAATCATCTGGGCCTACCCTCGAGTAGTAAGACCCATTTATTTTTCTTCAAAACTCTTTGGGCCTCTTGAGAGAGTGTAAGACCCATCCCCCCTTGTACAAAAACTTTTTGGGCCTCACTCATTGTATAAGTCCCTCTGTACAAGTAAACGGCGCGATCGTCGCCCGTTTAAAAAATAAAAACCATCTGGGCCTACCCTCGAGTAGTAAGACCCATTTCTCTTTTCTTTAAACCTTTTTGGGCCTCTTGAGAGAGTGTAAGACCCATCCCTTTGTACAGAAAACCATTTTGGGCCCCAGTCACTTGTATAAGTCCCTCTGTACAAATTCAAACAGTGCGCTCACTGATAAAACCTTGGGCCTCTCCTTGAGCTGTAAGCTCCAAATCTTTCTTTTTCAAAGCACTTTCTCCTTTGATTTTGAATATACTGTTGTTTTTAATCTTTCTTTGTTGAACAACTAACCAAACAGCATGGAAGCACTACAACCGAGTAAGTGGTTATCGCTTTCATTTACTGCTTTCATATTATAAACTGTATTGTGGGGCTGCTCACTGTAAGTCTCCTTTCATAAACTCATATCTAGTGTGTAATAATAGTATAGATATTTCGAGTTTCCCCGGTAATTACGTCTAGAACTAGGTGACGCCGTTTCATTTATTCGTAGAAATAGACGCCTAGATCCCCAATAGGAGCACCAGATACAGTCTTCTCTTCGGCTGTCCTCCTTAGGAATCGTCAAGAAGCTCTACTCCCCAAGATGAATGTATTCTCCGTGAATGACATCTTTGAGTTTCTTCCCAATTCTCGAACTTTCCTGACTTGATCTATTCCTTGTGGATAGCTTGCCTTGAATGTCTCGGGATTTGGGTACCCACTACGGTCATAATCTTGGACCTTAACTAAGGAACCCTCTTTAAAAGCTAGAAGTCGCTGGATAGTAAACCTCGCACGTTTACCAGTGGTTTTTATCTTTAAAAGAGTTATCTCTCCTAATGGAAAGGAGATGATAGACCCACGGGCTTCTTAAAAGCATCGGCCTCCTCTTGGGCATTATTCAAGGACCCTACGGCTTCTTAGAAGTATTCACAGCCTCCTCTTAGGCTTCGTATAATGATCTCTTCCTCCGGGAATGATAGCCTCCTCTTGGGCTTCATACAAGGACTCGTCGACTTCTTAAAAGTTCCCAGCCTCCTCTTGGGCTTCGTACAAATTGTCCCGACGACCTCCTAGAGGTATAGGAACAGAACCTAGTCATCCTCATAGAACAGTCCTTTCATAGAGTCTACTACTGTTTCTCGAAGCATAGTACAAAAGATAAAACTCTAGACACGGACAGTCTAACTTCCTTGAGTCTCAAAGACATTCTCAAGCACCCTTCGTTAAATAGGAAGGAAACCCGCAGACTCAGATAGTCTCGATACCCTTTGGATTTCCCGTTTCCTCAAAGAGAAGGAAATATCCCTGATCCTCAAATCAAATCCCTGAGTACAGTGTTGCTCATATAAGAACTGATTTTCTCTTTTAAATCAGTATATTGGATCTGTCACTCACCTGAAACAGTTACAATAGCCTCCATCTCGGGCTTCGTACGATATACCAAAATTCTCCCCAGTGGAGTCAAAACAACCTTTTCACCTCTCTCTCGGGCTTTGTACGAGATACAAAAACACTCTCTTACTGAGTATAAAAGATTCTCCAACTGAGTCAACTCTTTGCTAGCCTCCTCTTAGGCTTTGTATAACGATATGCCCCACTGGGTCAAAAACTTTTAGCCTCTCTCTCGGGCTTTGTACGAGACACAAAATAGCCTCCTCTTAGGCTTTGTATAATGATTTTCCTAGCGGAAATTAGCCTCCTCTTAGGCTTTGTATAAGAAAACCACTGGTTGATCCAATCGACCTTTTAGCATCAAAGTTGTGCCTCATTCGCAGTACACAAACATCAACAACGCCTTTCCCTTCATCTAATCGCTGTAAGCGGCAAGCCTCTGGATCATCTACATCCATGCCATTGTCCCTCTTTTAGCATGAGAAATTCCTAAGGAAAGATGGCATTGCTCTACACTGAGTTAAAGTCTTCTCCTTCAGGTTAAAACCCTTTCTTCGGAAATTATGGCATTGCTCGGATCCGCGTATCCCAGTTAAAGTAATTCTCCTCCCCCTCTTTAGAGATGACAAATTCTCTCTAAAGTCGAGGTCTTTCAGCTTCACGTCTTGGGCTTTGAACAAGACACAAATAGACCTTTCAGCTTCACATCTTGGGCTTTGAACAAGATACAAATCACCTTTCGCTTCATGTCTTAGGCTTTGAATAAGACACCAAAACACCATTTCCTCCCATAGAATAGGAGGAACTACGATCGTTCGGATTTCCCTGTTTCGGTAAACGGGAATACGTAGGCATAAGATCGAAAGAAAAGATCTTAGCGAGCGCAATCAACAAAAAACCCAAATCCCATATCTCCGTCAATCAAAAGCAGTATTTCAAAAACATCAGTTCTAACATCCTAATCCTTATTCCCCGCCAGAAACCTCCTGGCCAGGTAAAAAGAAAGAGAACAGTATTGGCGAAAATACAAATAACCAGTACAAAGGCCCCCCACATTGATAGCATCCGTAACCTAACAGATCGCTGTTAAACTCAGTATGCAAGCAGGGTTAATTGGAGACATCTATTTCCCTTCCTTATTCAGCTCACAATAGGATAAAAAATGAATCGACCTGTAGTTTTAAGCTCAACCGCAGAGAGCGACCAGCGCATAAGAACCGCATCCAAAATCGCTCGCTACACCAATCCTTATAAGTCTTGACCATTTTCTGCAGGATCTTCTTGATGTTTTTGTTGGCAGCCTCGACAGCTCCATTCATCTTAGGACGGTAAGGTGAGGAATTATGATGCTCAATTTTGAAATTGTCACATAACTCTTTCATCGTCTTGTTGTTCAGATTTGTTCCGTTGTCAGTGATGATCCTGTTGGGAATCCCGTAACGACAAATGATATTATTCTTTATGAAACGAGCAACTACTTGTTTAGTCACATTGGTAAAGGAAGCAGCTTCAACCCATTTAGTGAAATAGTCAATGGCCACCAAAATGAAACGATGCCCATTGGAAGCCTTCGGCTCAATAGCTCCAATCATATCAATGCCCCACATAGAGAAAGGCCAAGGGGATGACAGAACATTCAGCAAGGTAGGAGGAACGTGCATTTTATCCGCGTAGATCTGGCACTTATGGCATTTCCTGGCGTATTGGATGCAATCAGCTTCCATAGTTAACCAATAATACCCAGCCCTCAAAATTTTCTTAACCATGGCATGTCCGTTGGCGTGAGTGCCAAAGGCCCCTTCGTGAATGTCGTGAATCAACAGGTCTGCTTCTCTTTTATCGACACATCTTAGCATGACCATATCATGATTCCTCTTGTAAAGCACATTGTTACTGAGAAAGAATTTGGATGACAATCTTCGCAAAGTCTTCTTATCAAGATTGGAAGCATTGACAGGATATTCCTAAGTTTTCATATAATTCATGATGTCGTGAAACCAAGGTTTTCCATCCACCTCTTCTTTAACTGCCTGGCAATAAGCGGGCCCGGTCTTGCGCTCGATACTGATGAGAGGTGCTTCATTGTGAAACCTGACTTGCCACATTGAGGCCAAATAGCTAGAGAATCAGCCATGTGATTTTCAGTACGGGGGACATGACGGAAAGTGATTTCATCAAAACACTTCATCAATTCCATAATGTAAGCACAGTATGGAATGAGCTTTTCATCTTTGGTTTCCCATTCACCCTTGACTTGGTAAATGACCAAAGCAGAGTCACCCATAACTTCAAGAACATTGATTCCAAGATCAATAGCAGCTTCTAGACCCAAAATACATGCTTCGTACTCAGTAATATTGTTTGTGCATTCAAAATCCAGCCTTGCTGTGAAAGGGGTGTAACCACCATCGGGGTTTATCAATACAACACCTACGCCATATCCTTTGAAATTGGAAGAACCGTCAAACATCATCTTCCATTTATAACTGGTCTCAGAGCCTTCATTAGGGCCAGGCCCTTCATAACCTTTTACTACCATAATGTCTTCATCCGAGAATTCAAACTTGAGCGGTTCATAATCTTCAACAGGATAATCTGTGAGGTATTATGATAATACACTCCCTTTAATAGCCTTCTGAGGTACATACTGGATATCATATTCTGAGAATAGCATATGCCAACGAGTGATTCTTCCCGTTTGAGCAGGCTTCTCAAAGATATACTTTATGGGGTCCATTTTTGAAATCAACAAAGTAGTGTGGCATATCAGATACTGTCTCAAACGTTTAGCAGCCCATGCTAAGGCACAACAGGTTTTCTCAAGTAATGAATAACGGTTTTCACTACCAATGAATTTCTTACTCAAGTAATAAATGGCGTGTTCTTTGCGACCGGTTTCATCACGTTGGCCCAATACACAACCCATAGATCCCTCTAGAACAGTCATGTACATAATGAGAGGTCTTCCAGGAGCAGGAGGAATCAAAATAGGTGGTTCCTGCAAATAGCTTTTGAGCTTCTCAAAGGATTGTTGGCAATCAGTATTCCACTCTACAGTCTGGTCTTTACGGAGCAGTTTGAAGATCGGTTCACAAATTGGAGTCATATTGGAAATGAATCTGGATATATAGTTCAAACGACCCAGAAATCCTCTCACTTGTGATTCAGTTTGTGGAGCAGGCATTTCTTGAATCGCTCTTACCTTGTCAAGATCTACTTCGATTCCTTTCTGGCTGATGATAAAACCGAGCAAATTCCCTGATCTGACACCAAAGGTACATTTGGCTGGATTCAACTTTAACTGATACTTCCGGAGTCTCTTAAACAACTTCAAGAGATGGTCCAAATGTTCTTCCTCGCTTCGGGATTTAGCAATCATGTCATCCACATACACTTCAATTTCCTTGTGGATCATATCATGAAACAAAGTTACCATAGCTCTCTGGTAAGTTGCCCCTGCATTCTTCAGACCAAAGGGAATAACTTTGTAATAGTAGGTTCCCCACGGGGTGATAAATGTAGTCTTATCCATGTCAGCTGGGTCCATTCTAATCTGATTATAACCGGAGAAACCGTCCATGAAGGAGAAAACTGCAAACTTAGTTGTGTTATCCATAAGAGTGTCAATATGTGGTAGGGGAAATCATCCTTGGGACTAGCTTTGTTGAGATCCCTGTAATCTACGCACATTCGCACTTTACCATTTTTCTTCATGACTGGCACGATATTGGCTACCCATTCTGGATATTTTGAAACTGCCAAGAATCCTGCATCCAATTGCTTCTTTACCTCATCTCTGATTTGGAGGGCCATATCAGGTCTACTTCTACGGAGTTTCTGCTTCACAGGTGGACAATCAGGCTTGAGCGGTAGTTTATGAACTACTATGTATGTATCCAATCCAGGCATGTCTTGATAAGACCAAGCAAATACATCTACATATTCTTCCAAAAGCAGGACTAGCCGTTGTCTGATCTCTGCCCCAAGCATTGCCCCAATCTTGACCTCTTTCCTCTTTTCTTCAGTGCCAAGGTTGATGACGTCAACTCTCTCCTCGTGTGGCTGAAGGTCCGTATATTGATACTCACACATTTCTGCCAAATCATCGGGGATCTCATAATCCTCTTCTTCCTCAGTTTGATAATGGGTGAATCAAAGTCGATAGTGAGAGTAGGGTCATTGAATACAACGGGTTTGGAAATCATTCTGCACGATGGAGGGATTTATTTTATTAAAAATGCGCAAACATGAACGCAGGAAGGAGAAAGAAAATGCAGTTTTGAAAATATTGCCATTTTTCTTAAAACGGAAACAGGAATAAAGACAAAGAATTTTAACAAAACAAACACTTTGATTAATTAATAAGATTTAAAAGTGGTGGCCCATACAAAATAATCTGAAAGCCTTGGGCAAGGCTGCGAAATTGAAAACATCAAAGCTAACAAACAAATTACTCTGTCAACGGGTACAAAGTAGGTATCTCAATGGCTTCCCAGTTACTTAAAGCAGCGTCACACCGAAACACCAAGTGATTGATATCTTCGTCTTCAGCATCTTCAATAATTGCATGGACTTGCTTTCCTCCACTGACAAACACTTCTTGAATAGTCCTTAGTCTTCCTTTTGTTGAAGCAGTTTTTCCCTCAAGAGTTGGTTTGTAACCCAACCCTTGGTATTTCTCTCTTTCTGGAACTTTGACGTTCTTGCCCCAGCCTTCAGGTACTCCTCCTCGCAGAGCATATTGAATGCTTTTGAAAGAAGAAAAAGATGGATAATCAGAGGCCACTGGTTCCTTGTCATCAAGCATAACGGCATTAGCTATCTCAAGGGCCTGGTAAGAGGTTTCCAAAGCATCTTCATCCCCCTCAATGTAACGAAACGAGGATAAATTACTGACCATCAGGTCCTCCTCACCATGTATGATAACTAACTTCTCATCGGCCATGAACTTCATCTTCTGATGTAAGGTAGAGGTTACAGCACCAGCTTCGTGGATCCAAGGTCTACCCAGTAAACAACTGTAAGCAGGGTTGATATCCAAGATCTGAAAAAGGATGTTGAATGTTTAAGGGCCAATCAAAATAGGTAGCTCAATCTCTCCCATCACTGATCTTCTTGAACCATCAAAAGCTTTGACAATAAGAGAGGTGGGTCTCATTATGACTCCTTGGTAAGACAATTTATCAAGAGTTCTCTTTGGCAAAACATCCAGGGATGAACCGGTATCTACGAGAACTCTGGCCATCGTATCCTCCTGACATTTCACTGATATATGTAAAGCAAGATTATGATTCCTTCTGGTCCGTGGTAACTCCTCATCACTGAAGCTAAGAGTATTATAGGCTGTAATGTTGGCGACGACATGGTTAAACTGTCCAGCTGATATGTCCTGAGCTACATGTGCCTGGGCTAGTACTTTCTGCAAAGCTGATCTATGAACTGGCGAATTAACTAACAGAGATAAGATCGAAATCTTGGACGGTGTCTGATGGAGCTGATCTATCACTTTATAATCACTCCTCTTGATGATTCTTAGGAACTCTTCATCTGCTTCTTGAGAAATTACCTCCTTTCCTTTGTTTCCAGACGGTGTGGGGATAACAGTTTCCCTAGGTGTGGTTTCTTTGAAAGAAGGAGTGTATACTCTACTGCTTCGGGTCATCTTCCCAGTTCCAACTATATTGGTCACATCTTCAACAGTAGTTCCCACCTCTTTCCTTGGAACTACGTCTTCAACAGTGATTCCCACCTCTTTCCTTGGAATCACGTCTTCTCATCTTCTGCTACCCATAACATTCTCATAGACCCACGGCACGGCCTTGGTCCCTTGGAACCTAAATGAAACAGGTTGTCTGATGTCACGTCGCTTGGAATGGCTAATGGTGGGAGCATTAATCGCTTCAGGATTGTTGAAAATTGGTACAGGTTTATTAAATACAGGAACCACAGACCCAGATTTGGGTGCGTTGAACTTGGATACCTGCCCCCTTGGCTTTGGTAAGTTAAACACAGGCTCAATCGCTGCAACTTTGTTCTCCTTTTCTCTACGGAACACCTGTAAGAATCCTTCATTGATCAAATACTGAATGTCATTTTAGACTAAATGTCAACCCTTGGTACTGGCATTACATTCTTCACACTCATCATGGCAAACTTCAACTAACCCAGCTTTAAACAGCTTAGCATGAAAAGTTTTGATAGGGGTCTTGATCTTAGTTGCATCTAAAACTAAGACCTCATTGTCGCTCCCAGGATTTTCATCGAGGTACAAACGCGAGAGTGGCGCAGAAAAATAGAGTCGTCAGCCGTGTAAATTTATCCCAAGAGAGGGAAAGGGAACACTGCATAAACCTGAGGAAGAGGGAAAGGAATGGTCCTCGCAACCATAACTTGGGTTCGGGAGTCGGTTACACGAGGGGAAGGTGCTAGCACCCCACGTGTCCACCGTACTTGATGGGATCCACGCTTGTTGTCTATTCAAAGGGTGAGTTATCCTATCATCTATTGATGTACTAAGACGGGGGAGGGGGAGACAAAGACAGACTCGGTAGGACGTCGACGTCCTAGGCCTACGTACCCCCTTTGTGCAATAGGGAATTCAGAGTCAACGTAGTTTGGACCAAGTTCTTTTTGTATTTTTTATGAGCGACGTTAAGTTCGCGTCCGGCAGTTAGGGTCGATGCCTGTTTACGACTCAGACGGAAAATAACGTGCCCTTTTTTAAAATAGCCTTTAGTTTGACAATCCCGCAGGATAAAAAGGTTTGAGGTTTGTTTGTGTTTTTTAGGATAGAAGTGACTTGAGTTAGTTCGTAACTCAACTTGAACCAAAGTCTATGACACGGGAGCGAATGCGTCGCATGGTCGCCCCCAATGGGACGTATGCTCAACACTCTAGAAGAGAGAAGGGGGACCCCTCAATCTTCATTTCCTATGTTTAAGGCTCGTGTACAAGGCAAGTTGACTTTATTAAGTATCTTAGAAATGTTTCGAGATGAGAAGAGGGACTCAAAAGAAAAGAAAAGACTACGAGGGAAAATCTATCCTAATGTTATCATGCAAAGATGGCCCTAAGGGGAGGTTTGACGACAACCTAAACCTAAAGAAAAGAAAAAATAAGAGAAAGAAAGAATGAGAGTGGACATGGATACTATCCACACCCTTAAATAACTTACCTCAGCCTCTGCATACAAGGTTAGTACAAAACAGACATAAGCAACAATAAGACTAATGAAACCCTGTTTGGCTGCTTTAGGGAGAGTTTTCAGCATGACTGTTCCAGATTAGCTATAACTTATCACCATTTATCAGGAACCTCCCGTCTGCGCACAGTCTCTTGGCCACATACCCCTTGACATGATTGTCCTTCGGAGTTTTCACCATCTCAACTTGGCGTGATCGAGTTTCTCGACTGTCGTTCGTCGTGTAAGCTTCTTTGATATCAAACACATGCCGAAAAAAAATGTTTATTATGAGAATGACAATTCTAATGCAACGCCCATGTCAACCTTGAAGTTTTATTGAAAATGCGTCGCCAATCCTTGTGAACGAATCACTAGTTGGGATGCGACCTCGATTTTTTTTTAATGGCGAAACAATGCGCACATGCAATACCAACAAATCTTATTAGCACAACTCGTAGGAGTCATGAACGCTATCTTGTTGAAGTACGCTTTCGGAATAAACCCTGTTTCAATTAGGACTTTTAAGGGTTGTAACGTGGTCTGGTTCACGGTTTCAGAAAAAAGGATTTATGGCTCAAAATTTATCGGTGCCCACCCACTCTTCGTGATGTTCTCCGGTCCTATGTTTAGTTAATCTGACCCAAATGCTCATCTCTAAAAAGGTTTATGATTTTTAAGGAACCTATGCCACTAATGGTTTGGCACCCAAGGGAGTTTTGGAATGACAGTCACCCCTTTTTATCTTTTGTGTCTGTAATCACACGAATTTGTTCTTATCGAGGATTTTCTTTTGTAATGCTTTTCGCTTCTTCTTTCTTTTGCTTTTTGATCCCTAATTTTTGCCTGGACTGACTCTTTTGAGCTTTTCGATTTTTAAGTCCAGCGGGATGCCCTAACTTTTGCCTAAGTCGCTTGTTTTCAAGTTTCGACTTAGCGAGCTTTCTTTTTTATTCCCCTTTTTCGAACAAAGCGTGTGACACTGGCTGTCTTACTTGCTTGAAAGGGTTGTGACTGCCTTACTCCTTGATTGTTGATGGATAACCATTGTGGTTTCACATCTCTTGACCTCTTGACGGTGGGATGGAAGGTAATGGTTCCTCGGATGCACACTCTCCTTGGAATTTGAATGCTCAGTCAAACTAACTGACGCCTACCCTGCCCCTGGGTTAAGTATGAGGGTTTTTTCATACGAAAGAAGCTCCTACTTCAAGGCTCAAAGGGGTTAACGAGGGTCTATCTCCTTATCTCTCCAGTGTTTGTGAATTGGAAATAATGCCTGTACATCCTTAACAGGGTTTTATCCAAAAGCGTACCATTAGAAATCTACGCTCTTATTTCGTCATCCTCCCTCAAGAATTCTAAACAATAAAATTGGTATTGCAGTGCATATAAACATTTAAGAGTGAACACGAATGGATTACTTCAATAAAAACATGCTCATTGTATTATGATTGTCATTCAAAAACAAACAAGTCTCTACATGCATACAATGCTTTAACAAGAAATGAAAACTACAAATGAAAATGCAGTAAAGAAAATGAAGATCGCCGTTGTTGAGAAGACTTGACTCCGCTTGGACTACTGGCTTTAGGAGACGACCCTTGAAGTCTTCAAACAGATGAGAGGTCGACATGCACAACCAAGTCTCCTTCTGGAAATGATATGTACCCTTTGTCAATCAATTGTTGCACTTTGGCTTGGAAGGCTTTGCAATCTTCGGTTGAGTGCCCCATAGATCCTCCATGATATCCATATTGCACATGGGGATTGTACCCCGGAGGGTATGGTTCTGGAACAGGATTCAAAGTCTTAGGCTCCACAAATGAGTTTCGAACCAGGTGTGGTAAGAGTTAACTGTACGACATGGGAACTGGATGAAGAGGAGCATTCCTTCTTTGCAAGTTGTTGCGCGGCCTATGCTGATTCTGACGCTGATACTTCTGTTGTTGAGGAGCATAAGGTTGTTGGTACTGAAAGACATTAGTCTCTCCTTCTTCTCCCCTGTAACGTTTCTTGGCATTTTCAGAATAACCGGGAGCAACTTGAATCTTTCCCGTTTTGATGCCGTTTTCAACTCTTTCTCCTGCCAATACAAGACCTGAAAATCCAGCTGACAAACATCCAACCAATTTCTCATAATAATGCCCCTGAAGCGTATCCATGAACATATCAACGAGCTCTCTTTCCAACATCGGAGGTTGAACTCGGGAAGCCAATTCACGGCACCTCTGGGCGTACTCTCTAAAGCTTTCATTGCTCTTTTGAGACATATTCTGCAGCTGTGTATGATTGGGAGCCATATCAGTGTTATATTGATAGTGTCTAATAAATGCCCCTGCCAGCTCTCTCCAACTACGAACGTCTTTCCTCTCTAGCTGCATATACCATTCCAGGGATGCCCCAGATAGGCTATCTTGAAAGCAATGCATCATCAATTTTTCGTTCTTTGCGTGAGCAGCCAGTTTACTCGTGTATGCCCTGAAGTGAGTCCTTGGGCAAGTCATACCATTGTACTTTTCGAAGGTAGGAGTCTGAAACTTGTGCGGGATAACAACGCCTAGAACCAACCCCAAATCCTCTAAATCCATACCCACAGAATCTTGATTGGCAATACCCCTCAGTTGTTCCTCAGTCAACCTGAATCTCTGATTAGTGTCAATCTGGGAACCAGCATCCCCACCTGACACAGAGAATGCATCATCTTGAATATCATCAAACTGACGGCCTTGAATAGCACAGACACCAATACCACCTCCCCCGACATTTTCAGCCCCACCCGGAGGGATCACAACACCAGAAACAGGAATACCTCCGCCCGGAGGGCCATTCTGAACATTAGTACCAGTTACACCAGTATGGACTCCTCCATGAAGGACAGCTTCGTCATTAATCCTTGCAATCAGTGGTTGGACAACAGTTCTTAACTGCTCTTGGCCCTGAGCAACCCCTTGCATTAAATCCATGAATTGGTTCATGCGGGTCCGCATCTCAGTCATCTCAGCTTGTAGTTGATCCATGAGTCTTTGCTGATCTTGTCTGGTAGAATACCGGTGAATGTGTTGATCTGCAATCCTGAGATACGGAGGAGAACCAAGTAAGAACGCCAGAGATAAACACCTGTTATGCAAAATGATTATGCAGAATGAATATGAATATGCAAATGTAATTGACCATCTTTAAAAATTCGCAGGGCGATCCACCCCTTGATTCCAGTTTAACAATAAGATATAACGGGACTTCTGCCCATATATTAAGAAAACCAGAGCAAACCAATTGTCAACAATCACAACCCAAGATAGTATGTCTGAACACAATAACCATGGATCCCAACCAACAAGCCTGGCAGTGATCCAAATGCAACAGAGAGGAAAAGAACTACGTCATGTCATCAAAGTCCACAAGTGCCAATTCCCCAGGTTCTGCCATAGAAACAACCTTGTGAACAGGATCCAGAATAAGTGATGGGAACTTGTACACTATGATGTTCTTTCTCTTCTCAGTACTCATCCTTGATAGTCTTCAAAAACCAGAATCAAAGTTAGGATGCAGCCCTGCAAATGAATAAACATGTCAGGATGCAAAATGATGATGCAAATGCACACATGGGATCAAGGATGCCACACAGACTGGACAACTGCTGCACTGAACCATCTGAACCATCTCAAATATCTGCCCAAATGCCCAGAATACCAGAATAACCATAGTACCACACTGATAAATCTGCTGATCAGAAAACCGGGTGTGTTGAAGGTCACGGTTACCTGCAAACCTGTAAACACCCTGCCCTCTCACATGTGGGTACTAGAAAGCTGAGGATCCTCAATATCACGGGCTCTCAGGTCGAGAAATGATGATACGTTCACCATTTCTGGTTTGGCATCATCACCAATCGAGGAGGCCTCAATTGATTCCCCTCAAAAAAGAAAACATCCTATGGCAAGTCCTCAGTTTCAGCACTGAGGTCGAGAAGAAATAGTACATTCATCCCTCGGGGTACAGTGCTATCGCCAAACGAGGAGCGCTTCCACCGATTCTTTTCCAAAAGGACACCCTATAGCAAGTTCCCAGTATTGGGTCCTCGGATCGACATGTGCAATGGGTTTGCCATTTCTGGTCTGCCATTATCACGTCTCGGGAGGAGTGCCGTTACTGAGTTCTCGGGAATGGTCGCCAGAGTCGACAGCTTTCCAGGTTACATTCAATCATCTGTACCAATGCGCAGGATAGAACATTACCGAAGAAACCCTCGTCTGGATGTGGAGTTTTCATGTATACTACGTCTGGCCAAACGCCACACGAGTCACACTACTTGCCACGCTAATCCTACGTGTATGCTCAAGCCTGGGTATTGGGCTTATCTCTCAGAACTCCCAACCCGCCAAACAGAACAACAGTGCAGCAGCTGATAATAATATGCAATGCAGAAAATGCGGTAAAAATAAAATACAACAAATAAAGCAAAACAAAAACAAAAACACCCAAAGAGAACAAAGACAAGCAAGCGCTAGGATTGACTCGCTTAGGGATGGACCAGCATAGGTCAACCAGATTCCCCAGCAGAGTCGCCAGCTGTTGCTCCTAGGATTTTCATCCAGGTACAAACGCGAGAGTGGCGCGGAAAAACAGAGTCGCCAGCCGTGTAAATTTATCCAAAGAGAGGGAAAGGGAACACTGCATAAACCTGAGGAAGAGGGAAAGGAATGGTCATCGCAACCATAACCTGGGTTCGGGAGTCGGTTACGCGAGGGAAAGGTGCTAGCACCCCACGCGTCCATCGTACTCGATGGGATCCACACTTGTTGTCTATTCTAAGGGTGAGTTATCCTATCATCTATGGCTGTACTAAGACGGGGAAGGGGGAGACAAAGACAGACTCGGTAGGACATCGACGTCCTAGGCCTACGTACTCCCTTTGTGCAATAGGGAATTCAGAGTCAACGTAGTTCGGACCAAGTTCTTTTTGTGTTTTTTATGAGCGACGTTAAGTTCGCGTCCGGCAGTTAGGGTCGATGCCTGTTTGCGACTCAGACGGAAAATAACGTGCCCTTTTTGAAAATAGCCTTTAGTTTGAAAATCCCGCAGGATAAAAAGGTTTGAGGTTTGTTTGCGTTTTTTAGGACAGAAGTGACTTGAGTTAGTTCGTAACTCAACTTGAACCAAAGTCTATGACACGGGAGCGAATGCGTCGCATGGTCGCCCCCAATGGGACGTATGCTCAACACTCTAGAAGAGAGAAGGGGGACCCCTCAATCTTTATTTCCTATGTTTAAGGCTTGTGTGCAAGGCAAGTTGACTTTATTAAGTATCTTAGAAATGTTTCGAGATGAGAAGAGGGACTCAAAATAAAAGAAAATACTACGGGGGGAAAATCTATCCTAATGTTATCATGCAAAGATGGCCCTAAGGGGAGGTTTGACGACAACCTAGACCTAAAGAAAATAAAAGATGAGAGAAAGAAAGAATGAGAGTGGACAGGGATACTATCCACACCCTTAAATAACTTACCTCAGCCTCTGCATACAAGGTTAGTACAAAACAGACATAAGCAACAATAAGACTAATGAAACCCAAGCAATGACATACAATGGTAATCAAATGACCTATAACAATCCAAGCATGATTCATGAATTCAAAGAAGCAATCCCAAACAATGGCACAAGTGCCTTCTCAAACAAATAATCAGACATGATTAAGGATGTGCATACAAGGAGATCTCACACAAAGAGCAATTAGACAATTAGCAACACACCTTCTAAAATCACCAAATTAATTATCAACATATCTCGACCAGAAACAAACAACATATCAAAAACTCATACCAAAATTCCCCAGATAGGTCACTCAAACAATTATACAAAGTTCAGACAAGAAACATGGCTCAATATGCAAAAGAGGAGGACTAAAATGCAATATGTAATGATTTTAAAAATGAGAGAAAAAGATTTTAATGCAATTCAATGTGTTGGTGAAACAATGCAAAAAGAATGAGTTCAAAATGCTTTATGGATGATGAGAAATAAAATAAACAAGTCATGGTATGCATGTATGAAATAAATTCAAAAAGAAAATAAACAAATAATTATTTCAGATGCTAAAAATAAGATAAGATAATAAAATAAAATTTGGTAAAATTTTATAAAATGCCAAACGTGATTCATGAATTTTCTGGGAATTTTTTAATGCAATTAACTATTTTTAAAATGATTAAAATGAACATAATGCAATTAAATAAAATGAATAAATTGAAATAACATGGGGGGTGTGAAAAGCAGAAGAATCACGTTGGTAATTGAAATGGGCTGGAAGGTGGGGGTGCGAATAGAAAGCCCAACCACTGAAACCCATCAGAAAATAAAAATAATCCCACGTGACCCAGTCAAATGATTTGAATCAATATCCACCATAGGATTAATCAAACGCTTGCCATCAGTCAACACATCAAACAAGTAAACGTAATCAATGGCTGTGATGAAAAGATACACACTAATTAACATGCACGCGCCACACTAAATCACCCAGAATTTAAATAAGAGAACACGTGATCCACACCATATCATTAATGCGATGTCACACTATCATCCATCAGATTAAAGCAACGTCCCAGATTAATTAGATCAAAGCGTGATGTGTGATCAGATTTAAGGTGCATGATAACAACCATGGGGTAATGAACACGCAATCATTAAAATAAAAACTCAAAAATAAAAAACGTGGCACAATATGGAACGTTGGATCAAGCAGACGGATGGTCACGATTACGTCTCCCTCATCCAAACCCTTGGCCGACCGGAGAAAGAACCAGACGCCGGAACTAGGGTTCCAGTCGTCTTCTCCGGTGACCCCAACCCAAAAAATTCCCAGAAATCACGTATAGGTACACCATTCGAACCAGAATTTCATGAGGATTACAAATACGCCATTAAAATTTACAAACAACTAACATATAGAGCAAAACGAATGAAAGAAAGTTTGGTTCAAAAATTTCAAACGCATCGTACAATCAATATACGCATCCAAACTCAAAAAGAACTACATCAGAATGGTCAGTGGGCATCACACATCAATATGCATGTCAAACAAAAGAGTTTTAGGATCATGAAAAATACCACCAACCTGAGGTCACGCCACCTATTCCCTTGCTATCAGCTTCAAGTGATGATTGCTTTGTGCTCTATGGATCCTCAGGACTCAGATGGTGAAAGAAGTTTTGGAAGAGCTCTTCTTGATTGAGAGATACGAATGAGAGAAGCTTTTAGGGTTCAAACTTTTTTCTCCACCAAATCACGTGTCTCCTCTCTAACCCTAGCATGAGTTAGCTTAAATAGACTAGGTTAATCCACTGATCAGCATTTGGGCCTTGGTAATTCCCCACTTAATGAGTTTTGGGTGATTTTGGAAAATTACATAATGTGAAATACACCCTCCTCCATGCATGTATATCCAAACCCTTGATGATGGATCACTTATTTAACAATTGCTAATCACACCTGAATTTGATTTGGGCCTTGAGATGTCTTGGTTCATGAGTTTAGAATGATCTTGCAATTTTGCACCATGTGAAATAAGTAATGAATAAGTCATGAAATTTCTTGGTTCAAATGCCCAAAATAATCCTTAAGGAATGTTATTTGATGTTAGAGTGTGACATGAAAGTAATGGAATCAATTATAGGTCACTATGTCCCAAAATGCAAATAGAACCATGAGAAAACCCTAAAAAACCACTTTGCCTTCTTTTAATCATAACTTGAGTTTCACAAATGATATGGAGACCATCTAGTACTTGTTGGAAAGGGGAGAAAAATATATTCAACTTTCATGTTTGAGGAAAATTCATTTAAAGCTTTCTTGATGATGAAAAGTCAAGTTGAATGTAGTGTAAGGACTTGCCCAAAAAGGAAACTTTCAAATTATAGGTCATTTCCATATTTAGCAACTTTTGTACCAACCCTTGATTCTTGATAAATGGTATGAAATTTGACTCTTGAAGACCATATGAGGATGTGAGACTTTGGAAACCTTGAAGAGAACCTCAAAATTTCACAGTTGACTTCCCCTCTCACTGTTGACTTTTATCCAATTCTCCTGATTCCCAATCCATTGGCCAATTGAACTTCTCCTGAACTAAACTGATGGACAATCTTCCATTCCTAGATACTCAGGGACCCAAGGGATACCATGGAATCAAGTCTTTCCCAAAAAAACATAAATAAACTGACTTTATAGCAAACCCTAATTTTGGTACCCTCAGTCTAGGAGGAAATATCACAGTCTCCAAATCCAAATTCCTCTGAATATGATGTGTATCCTCTCCAACAAAGATAAGATGTGCCATTTGGTGATGATAAAAACCCAAGAGGCTTGCCCATTGGAGCAATAAACCCAAGAATCTAAAAACCGTAATTTCTGCACTGGTTAGGAGAGAGTGATCCACTTGAGCTCTCTTGGACAATATAAGGACTCTTGCTTGAAGAACATCTTCTCCTTTTGAACTGCCTCAGGCACCTTGACCCCATGCTAAGAACCAATGATATGCACACATGATAATGCAAAAAAGAAATGAAACATAAGCCAGTTAGTTCTTAAAGGAAGGAGGGCAAATTTTGGGGTGCTACACTCATCTTTCTCATCCTCTATGGCATTAGTGGTCCCATGGGTAGGTAAAGGATTGTTCTTCACATTCGGTTGATTGTCAGCAAATGAAAGAATATTCTTCTCCATCAAACCCTTCACTACGTTCTTCAATGCTAAACAACCCTCTAAGTCATGACCAGCGCCTCCTTGATGAAAAGTACAAGTTACATTTGGGTTGAAGAAAGGCATAGATTTCTCTGTCGGTGGTCCCAAAGGTCTGGTAACAATCAACCCTTGTTCCACCAAAGAAGGGTAAAGTTCTGTATATGACATCGGTATAGGTGGAAATGCTGGCTTTCCTCCTTGCCTCTTGTGGGGATAATTCTGCTGTGGAACCTGGGGTCTCGGTTGCTGATAATTCTGGTTTTTAGGCCATTGCTGATATGCTGTCTGTTGATATGCTGGTGCTTGCTGTGCTGCTTGGTGATTAAATGTAGGCGTAACTGCAGCTACGTAGGGTTGTTGAGCATACTGCATCTGGTAAATTGGATGCTGCAAGAAATTTGGTCTCTGTTGTTGCTGGTACATTGGTTGCTTCCATCGAGGGCTCTGGGTCTTCCCTGCTATAATGGCATTAGTTTCTCCCTCCTTCTTCTTATGAGAATGACTAGGAGACTTCTTAGTACTGACGCCAGCTGAACTACTCGGAGAACCAATCACTTTTCCACTTTTTAATCCTGCCTCTACCTTCACGCCAATGGCAACAATATCAGCAAAGTTTGCACTGACACTGCTGACCATTCTCTCATAAAATTCAGGCTTTACTGTGTCTACAAACCAATCAGCCAACTCTTTCTCAGACAACAGTGGTTCGACCTGAGAAGTAGTCTCTCTCCAACGTTGTGCGTATTCTTTAAAAGTCTCAGTACCTTTCTGGGCCATACTCAGTAACTGTCTTCAGTCAGGAGCTAGATCCATATTGTATTTGTAGTGTTTCATAAAAGCATCAGTTACATCCTAGAAGCAACGAATCTGGGACTGGTCTAGACTTAAGTACCACTTGGCAGCAGCTCCTTTCAAACTGTCCTGAAAACAGTGGATCATTAGCTTGTCATTGCGCATTTGCGCGGCCATTCTTCGGTAGTACATAATCAAATGGGATTTGGGACATGTGGCCCCTGAATACAACTCAAAACTTGGTAACTTAAACTTGGGTGGAATAACCAAATCTGAAACCAAACACATGTCTTTGATGTCAGTACTGAAAGCATTACTCATCTTTATTGCCTTCATCTTCCTCTGCATTATTTCAACACCCTCTCTTAGTTTCTCATGTCTATCATCTCCTTCTTCTGACACATCAACATAGTCATAGGGCTGGTGGTTATGGAAAACCGGATGCACTTGCGTTTGTATTGCTGGTGGAGCATAAGTAGGAATAGCTTGAAAAATCTCATTGACCAAAGGAACTGCTTGTTGTGTCGTGGCATGGATAAAATCTTCTGGCATGCCCAGAGTAGGGATGACAGGGATGATAGGAGGTTCTACCGTTGTGGTGATGATTTCAGAGACCACAGTGGCCTGAGTGTCCATCTTTGCTTTCATAAGATTAATTGCCTCGAGGATTTGTCCCATTCCTCCTCTTATATTCAGCTCGTTGTTGACTCTGTCCATTTCTCCGTAAGCCTCTGACATCCTGAATCGAGCTCGGGCCCGAGTGTTGTAGTTGTGGCGGGGATTCAGTGTGACGATTCTGAAGAGAACACGGTGACATAAGACAAAGACAAGGAAAGAAATGCACATGAAGATGCAAATGAGGATGCACATGTAAATGCAAGCTAAACTATCAAGAAACCAAAGAAATTTTGCAAATAATATAGATAATAGATTCCTTGATAAAACAAACTTCTTCATTCAAGAGTCTGGTGAACATTACATCAGGAGCAGTGCATTCCATACTCCAAGTACATAAGTAGAAATACATTAAAATGAAAAGGAACAATGGCACGAGATAACATTAGTAATACTAAGGATTAATTCCACTGGTTGATGATCCTTCTCCTCCATTGATTACTCTCATTATTTTGATGATACACACCTTTGTTTCCTCCTTTGCGAGGACCAATTCTCCTAACTCCTCCATCATCTTCTGCTTTGTCTTGGTAGGTGATTCATGGTAAGGATGTGGCTTCATCATTACACGAGCTATGTCACGAGACCATTGCAAGTGAGCCTCTGTGGCTGGGCATTCAGCCTTCCATAATTGTCTGTTAATTTGACGCCAAGCGTGCTCCAATCGCATCTTCATTTTGAAACCTCTTTTTTCATCATAAAACATCATCTGCATATCTTCGTTATCTGGAATTCCTTCCTTCAGATGACCCAACTGACGACGTGCAAGGACAGGGTTGTAATTGATACAACCGTTCCTTCCCATGAGAGGCACATTGGGGTAATCCCCATAGCTATGGATTATGATGATTCCTTCTTCAGTTGAATCATACCACTCGATGTCGGTATGCTTCAATTCCATCTGCTTTTTGGACCAGATCTTACAGTCTTCGACCTCCCAGAAAGTCAGAGTCTTCGGCAGATAAGAGACGAACCACTTGTAAAAGAGGGCTACGCAGCAAACAATTGGCCCACAACCTCTGGTGTATCTGGTCTGTATGGAATGGTAAACATCATCTAGCAGTGTTGGGACTGGATTGTTGACTATAAAGAGTTGAATGGCTTGAGTATCCACAAAATTCTTGGCATTTGGGAACATAAACAATCCATATATCATCAGAGCTAGATTTGATTCAAACAAAGCTTCACTTCCTCTGTTTTTGAAGTACAGAGCCTTTTCAGTCAAGAACTGGGAAGGCATTCCATGCTTCCCTCCCTTGTTAGTCAGGTTGGCTTGGATGTCAGATAGTCTAATTCTGGTTACTCTGGTGATGTCTCTGGTGGAAGGCATTTCTTCAATCCCAGAAAAGATGGGAGCTTCTCTGACTGGAATTCCTATCATGGCCGAGAACTCCTCCAGGGTTGGCACCAACTGGAATTCAGGGAATACGAAACAGCGGTACGCGGGATGATACAGCTGGACCAACACTTCAAGGGGCCATACAGTCACAGGTATCTTCATCAGTGGAATGATGCATCCATATCTGTCAGCGAAGGCTGACTGATCTTCAATCATCTCTCCTAACCACAACAGACGCTCCACCTCCAGTAGTTCAAAGAAATAAGGCCAGACTCTCTTCCCTGTAGCATCCATTTCTACAAAATCTGCAAAACAAGATTAGTAACTTGATAGTTTAGCAGGAATGCAAAATGCAATGCAAAGTTTCATGGAATTCTGACACTTGCAAAATATCAAGAGATATCAAAAGACCTCATTTTCATTAAATAAAAGATGAATTACAATAGTTGATAAACTTTCAAAAAGCCCTAAATATAAAGATAAATAAAAGCTAGAAAGTCCTAAGGAAATTCTCCTAAGAGCCTTGCGTTGAGTCTTCTATTTTCTTTCTCCATCTGATCCCTTTCTGCGACGAGGTTGTCAAGAATAGATTTCCAAGAAGGAGGCTGACTGTTAGAGGAACTTGGATCTTCTAGGGCTTTTCTCTTCTTGCATAAGAGTAACTCTTCATTCTTGGTCTGTAGCTGCTTTTGGAGTTCCATATTTTCTTCAATAACCACTTGATACTTGAGCTTCCAGGCTTCTTCTGACTTTTAGGCTCGTCTTAAAGAAATCTCCAACTCTTCTTCTCTTGACATGAAGTACAAAACAGGTTCTTTCTTCAAAGTAATTGGTTCTTGCCTTTTGTAGGGCATCTTTAACTCTATAGCTCTTCTTCTGACCCATTGGAGATAGGGCTCCAAGGACACACAGTTAGGTCTTCCTAAAGAACTTCTTCCTCTTTTGCGCTTGCGACCCCAAGCGTTCAAGATCAATTTCTCCTGTTCTTTGTTCTTGTCATATGTTTCAAAGTAAATACTTTCCACATGAACACTGAGAGATTTGTCTTCCAAAGGATACCCTAATTGGCATCGTGCCAATACGAGGTTATAACTGATACCTCCTTTAATGCCAAGAAGAGGAACATTGCCATAATTTCCACAACTATCTATAATCAGGATTCCATCGTACACCCTGTTATACCAGTCAATGTCTGCATGGGAGAGTGCCATGACTTTCTGAGACCACCATCCAATTTGGGACTCTTGAAAGTGTATTTGATGGTGTTTCTTCTTGAGTTATCCATGATATCCCTCTGATATAAGAAAAGAAGTCTGAGTTCCATGAAACAGAAGCAACATGAATGCTTATGATGTATGAATGCAAAGCACGCATAAAGCACACACAAGCAAAGGCAAAGGGAGATAGGTTGAGCATGGAGCCAAAGGTTCACCCTTCCCATTGGTATGTTCTATTGGTTTTCACCTGCTGAACGGGGTTCTAAGAAGTTCCCAGAGTCGACAATCCATCTTTCGGATTTTAACGATTTCCCAGATGACTTGGTAATCAATAAAATTCTCAAGAGGATCTCGTCTGGGTGTAGTATCGCGTGACAACCAATTCAGAAATAGACTCCATCATGGTCACCGCACTACATCCTAAAATGCTTAAGTGGGGTTTGGTAACTACGGTTCTCAATATCACGGGCTCCTAGGTCGAGAGTAGCACGCTTTCACGAACGGATTCATTCAACATAACTAGACTCTCAAGAGGGCCTCAACTGAGTGATGTTGTTCTCAATTCAACTTTTCAGGATTCGACTCCCTCAAAGCCTCCTTGAATACCATCATCCTATCATAAGTTTACGCTCAAATTCGGGTATAGGATTTATCTCACTACTCAAGAGCCAAGCCAACCAAAAGATGAACAAGCAAAGTATATATACACAAATATAGCAAGCAAGCAATAAATAACATAAGCAAAAACAAGGTGGGCTTAACCCTCAAAAATAAGCTAGTCGTCCCTAGTGAAGTCGCCATTTCTGTTGCGGTGAGAATCGGATAACAAGCTATTAGTTAACTTGCATCGCATTTCTTTGAATTCACAACCGACTTTGATTTATCCAAAGGAAAGGTTCAAGATCGAGAAAAACCTAAAGGGGGAAGATCTATGGTTCGGGGGTTGGTTACGCCTAGGGAAGGTATTAGCATCCTAAACGTCCGTAGTACTCTACGGGAACCTCTTGTTTTGTTGTTATATCTTACTCGCTTGCTAAGGGTGCTATGCTAAAGGCTGAAACCCTAGGGGTTTATATCTAAGTATACTCGACAAAGCATCGCACTTTACGCCTACGTATCCTTATGGGAGTGGAATCAGAGTATCCGTAGTTCACCGATCTAAGGGTGAAGGAATAGGAACCATTGACTATGGCCAAAGTTCCAAGGGGAAAATGAGTATAATGCTCATTTTAGAGTTCACGATAACTCTCTAACTCTACGTTATAGGGGAAAGTGAGTTCTCATGATGATGAGAATCACATGGAGTTTAGGAACTCCAACCTACTTCTAAGTTATGATTTCATTGGCTCATGATAGCCAAGAAATAAGGGTGAACCTAGAAGGATGAGGTAAGATGACTTCAAGAGTCAATTTGAGGTGTTCTCCCTTTGGAATGGGGGGGGGGGGAGATAATAGTTATAAAATTACCCAAAGATAACAAGATTAAAATGCAAATAAGATAATGACATGTAATAAAGTTTATGAAATCATACAAAGTAGAATCATATATGTTAGACAACGATAAAACATGATAGATAGGCATAACATGGCATGGTGAATAAGAAAGTGCAAAAAAAAAACCTAATAAACATTTATGATCTAACCATGCATAGAGGCCTCAAAAATTAATATTTCACTAATTTCTTTTTACACTTGAAAAATAGATTCAATAAGGTGAATATAGCAAAAATAAGAGAAGGAAAAGGATAAAAATTAAGTAAGTTATGATATTTTGAAGATTGAAGCATCAACTTAAAAATGATAAAATTAACAAATGATAAAAAAAATTAGGAAATGGCATTTCTAGGACTTGAACTAAGGTCATTGCGCATACAGCCTAAAACCCAAACCAACAGGCCAACGCGCGCGTTTGAACACATAATGAAAACACAAATATATAGTGTGAGGCGAGCGAAATTCAGAAAAATAACCAAAAAGACTAGGGCGAGGGGGATTCGAACCCCAGTCCTTGGCATGGATAACACTTATAACCCTCCTCCTGGACCAGCGGTGCTATGCTCTCATCCAGTATTAGTATGATTCAAAAACTATATAAGGTAAACATGCTTCATAAATTCCCCAAACCAAAACATGCGCGCGCCATATGCTCACATCCTTCAAGTTTCAACCAACTTTGCCCAGCTATGCTCACGCCAGCATAAATAAACCAAAGCTCAACCAAAGTAAAACCCTAAAATGATCAGCAAAGAACGAGGAAAACAAAGGTTCTCTTAGTTTTGCCTAAATCCTAACATACAAAACACACACGGGCTACAAAAAAGAGGTGCCACAAAGGTTCAAAAACCAACATAAGAATGCTATAACATCACAACAATATTCAAACAGACAAAAACAAAGTAGATTGAAGACAATTCTGATTTAACATGTTTTCAAAAATCACAAAGCATCATGAACTTAAGCTGGTATATGGCAAGGCACACGATATGAGTCCAAGAATACAGCATGACTATTACTCAAGAATTACAATAGTTAAGAATGAATAAAAACAGGAACATGATCATGCTAGCCTCAAATTAAAACTTCTATACCATCTAAATTTAGGATTTAACAAGACACACAATGAAAGAACAAACACATAAGTCCAAAATGACAGCCATGGTCTCAAATTTCAAACATGTAAGTATTAAACCTTGCCCTATGTGTAGAACAAATTCATAAGGCACACATTTCCTAAATTTCAAGTATGCAACTGGTTCAAAATCAGAGTGACAACAGATTGCTCAAATGAAAAAGTTAGGCCAGGCAGTCAAACATTCAAGTCAATTAAAAGCAAATATCGTGCTAAGAACTTAGACAACTTGGATATGTGGTAAAGTGCAGATTAGCATTCATTACACAGTCAGTTTTAAGAACTTAAAATTAGCAGTTCAAATGCTTAGCAATAACACTTAATTCAAAACAAAGGTCTAAAAGCTAGTCAACATGATATCAACATATGGACAAATCATGAACAATTACAGATGTGGATCATTTCAAACAGGTGCAATGATTTCAACTTATCAAGGATAGATCACATATGAAGATACTATCATGACACAACTTAAGCATACAAGAACTAGCTATGATTTGCCTACTTTCTACTAACAAGTTTAACAATAACCAAACACTTCACACATACTCATGATGCCAGAAACGGTTCATACATGGCATAAACAATAGGGCATAACAGGTAACACCTATTTCACATCAGCAAAAAAAATGACTTGGATAACAGCTAAGACAGAAAATCTGTTCACACATTCTATACTCAACAACTTTAAGCAAACCCACTGCCAGACTAAAACAGGGTATAGCATTAAACATTGAATGAGGAGTACACATACACATCTAGTTAGAGGCCAAGATATAGCAAGGTTAAGTGGTCAGACAAAAATGTAGAGCATAACTCACATAGGTAGAAACTCAAACAGACATTAAGCAAAAACAAACATGTACTCGACTGTCAAACTTAAACATATAAATCAAAAGGAAAAGATTCAACCATGGATAGAGTTGCATATGCTTATGAATATACTGAACCTAAACCCTATAGTAGAGCAAATCAAGACAACTTCAAACCTCAACATCTTTGACATAAACTAGCATTGAACTTAAATATGACAGATAGACTGCAAATGACACTTTATGTAAACAAAAATCCAAACCAGCATAGGTAGACAGGTTCACTGAGCATATCAGAGATAAACAATGTAGCCAAAATTCAAGAGACCTTCAATATGAGCAAGTTAACAATTCTAACTACTGAGACAGTACAAACATCCACAACAAAATCCTATAAACCTTCACTCACTTGACAAACCAACATGGTGATGTCTTAAAACACGTTGACTGAAAACCAAAAACAAACAGTGTATGCATCCATTTCAAAGTATCAACAAACAAAACCAAACTCGGTTCATGATATCAAACCAAAGAGCAAACAGGTAAGCATACTCAAACACATATTGGCAATGTACACGAGTAAATGAACAATGCATATGACATAGATATCAAATGAACATGAACATTAAAAAAAGAAAGAATGTTACCAAGTGGAGTAATTCCACTGCACCTTCAACTTGTGATAAGCTCTTTTGAACTTGAACCTGAATTCCAAAGCCACACTCTCTCTCTCTTTCTTGCTCGTGCACCGGAAACTCTAATAATTTAGGATATTTTTTGTGAGAAATGTTGATGATCTTCAAGAGTTGTAGATGAGCTCTTTATATAGGCTGATACATTGGGCCGGGTTGAACTCACCCAAAGAGCCAATACTTGGTGGCTAGGGTTTGCAATTTTGAAATCAAATGTTGAATCCTTGGGAGGAAAATGCTCCATTATTGCACAAATGTTCAGAAATTGCAGGGTCAAATGTTCAAATTGGTGTTGCTTCTGAGACCATTCTTCTGTTGTCAAACAAGTGGGCATTGAAAGAGGAAAATGATGGGGACGGTGCCATGACAATTGCAGGGAACGCAGGGTGTAAGCTGAAAACAGGGCAAGCTCAGAGTTTCTTTTTGATGAACCAAGTCTTGGAAGCTCAAAGAGGAAATGTCTTGGGATCTAAAAATGAACTGAAACGCGCCAAAGATTGAGAATTTGAAATGAGTTTGATCGAAACTCTTGAATTCCTCTCTTTCTTTTGTAAATCAAGGTCACGACAAGGAAGAAGGAGATTGTTGAATTGTTTTCCCTCTTCACTTGCCATATGTCTCTTGTTCATTGGTCACTAGCCAAAGTTGAAAATTCAAAAGAGCAATGCTTACTTCTCATTGGCTGATAACAAGACTAGTTCTTCCAATCAAAACCAACACAAGTGTCATGGTGGACCAGTAGTAAATTGGCAAGGGAAATGAAATTTATTTCTTTTTGGTCACGATGGGCTTATGCAATGTGGGCTTAGGAAATAAAATGGTTTTGGTATTCTTGTTGTAAACAAAGGTGATTAGGAAAAAAATGGATGATTTGGCAATTGATTAGGATTAAACGTGGTTTAGGAGAATTAAATTGAGCAAATTGAATAAAATTGGTTAAACGAAAAGGTTAATGAAATAGGTTTAGAAAATGAAGGTGACAATGAGGGTAGATTAAGTGGGTAGAAATTTGGTCATGGTGGGGTTAGGGTTATGGAGGCATCTCTTAGAGACTTGTTTGATTCAATGCTCCATCAAAAAAACTTTGATCAATCACTCCTCGAATCTCCTCAAGATAAACCTGATAAAAAGAAACAAACACAAACAAAAACCTGATAAAAAGGGTTAGCTATGCAGCATGATTGACCTAAAATGACATGCAAGAGATCAATGGATCTAAGGGAAAAATTTGGGGTACAACACTTAGTCTTCTGGAAGAATACCCATAACTTTCTGGAATAGTCATCGACTATGGATAGAAAATACCTTGCTCCTGAGTGTGATAGACACCTTGCAGGCCCGCAAAGATCAGCATGGATGTAATCAAGGGATCCATGAGTTCTTTGTTTGCCTTTGTTGAACTTCACTCTGCAAGATTTTTCAAGTACACGGGGTTCACAAAATTTCAGCTTTTCGACTCTATCTCCTTCAAGCAGATTTTGTTTCCCCAATTCGACCAGACCCCTTTCACTGACATGGCCCAATCTCATGTGCCAAATTTTTGTGTTTGACAAAGGTTTCGTGGATGCAACATTTGTCTAACCACTTACAACTTCAGCCTCAAGGGTATATAAGCCTTTTTTTCTTCACGCCTCTCAAGACTTCCTTCGACCCCTTCATGACTCTTAGGATACTTTTTTCTCCTTGAAAAACATATCCCTTCTTATCGAATATTGTGGATGTCACAAGTAGACTACAATAAAAAAAATCTTGAGAATTTAAACATGCATAATGCTAAGCCTATGCATGTTCCACAACACGGTCATGCTAAGCCTATGCCCATGGCATGGTGTCCAAACAAAGACTACGAAAAAGAAAAAATGAGAAAGGTGATATATTCTTCTGTGGTGGGTAGGGTAACACCCGAGGCCGGAGAGGGCAAGGGATTCTTGTAACACCCGAAGCCAAAGAGTAGGGAGTACTCATCCGAATTCACATCGAAATGAGAGGATCCTGAGGTTGTGCAAGTATGGGACTGCATGGTTGAAGTAAGGCTTATAAGGATTGATTGATACTACCTATTGTTTGAATCATAGTTAAAGGGGGTTTTTTGTTATCGTCTTCACAAGGATTATAGATATTTTAATGGTTGCCTTTCAACAGTTTATCGTTTCAAGAAAAAGGGTTTTCAAAGTTTTGTTCATAAAATTATCACATTTTCAGTAGCAAAGCTTATAAATTCTAAAAAGTTTGATTCACAAAGTATATCAAAAGTAGTTTTCATCTACCCTAACTTATACCTATTCTTTCATTCTTGCATGTGAAGTCGGATCCGATTAATATTGTCGCACATTCTCTCAACACCGTCTATCTCTAGAGAGGCGTCGTGAGAAATACCGTATTCATCGCTACGTGATTTCTCCATTTAACAACCAATATAACAAGCTTTAAGTTCAACACAAAGTAATTATTGACCACAGACCGATCTCTCCAATCTATAAACCGATATGTGAATATTTTAGGTCAAGTTTCACAAAATATATGTCTAGAGTTTTACAAAACAAGAATGGATCATTATGAACAAAAATATTCATCATATATTAATCATCACTTGTTCACATACAAGGCCATTCAAAAGAAATACATACAAGCTAATGGTAGAATACCTCTACCTTTGATACAAAGGAAATTAGCTACCCATAACCATGGTAGCTTGCTTTACAAGTTTTGGAAGAAGATGAATGAGCATCCATGTCGAACAATCAAACTCGGATGCAAATCTAGCTTCTATTTGCAAAATATCACCTTTTGGTGAAGAAATGCTGAGAAATGAAGTTTTGGTGTGTAAAAATGGGCTATAATCCCCAAAAATAGAGAAAAGTACTTACATAGTACTTTTGGGATCTTTCATGTTTGCACTGCGAACCCTTTTTTCGCCCAGCGAACTCACTTTAGGGCACCTGATGTGCCTCTGAACAGTTAAACCGCCCCTGAGAAATATCTGAAGTTTGTTGTGCGAGCAATTCTTCGCACTGCGAACTACCTCACTACAAGTTTGTACAACGAACTTATGGTCCTTTAGCTACTGACTCTAGTCTGGAATGGTTCACTGGTCCTTCGCTGAGACCTCACCACAACGAACGTTCGCTACCAGTTTGCCCAATGAACTTAGTGTTCTTTCCTCACTGACTCTAAATTGAGAGGGTTCGCTGGGACTTCGCCATTAGTTCGCACATCGAACATTCGTTGCCACTCCTCACTGGCTGTTCGCATAGCGAACATGCTGATATTTTTCACAGTACAACGTGGTTTGGGGACGAACCAAGCGGAAGTTGGTGGGCATGTTACACTTGAGGCCGAAGAGAACGGGGAATGATCGCCCGAATTCACATCGAAATGAGGGGATCTTGAGGTTGTGTATGTATAGGAATGAATTGTTTAAGGAAGCCTTATAAGAATTTACCGGTACTACCTATTAGCTCCCAAATTCGATGCCTAGTTTGGATTAATGGAATTAATAAAGAAAAAAACAATTTATATGAAGTTAAGAAAAGCTTCGACAAAACTATGAAACCTGGTTGTTTTTGGTCGAAGTCACATTTTGTACAAGGAGAATATGTTGAACAGATTTGGAAAAAATATTCTAAGTCTTGGAAGTTGGTTCGACAGGGAACTATGATGGCGTTTCGACGTAAGATTTGAATTCAAATAAAGGAGGGAACTTTGTTCTTATCCAGATTTTGAGAGAGACACGTGGGGCATTTTAAAGAAAATAAGACATGACGAGCGCCAATTGTCTTATTTTCGTAGGTAGACAGTTAGAGGCAATTATTTTGATCATTATAAATAGGCAGTCTTAGCGTTAGGATTGTGTGTGTGTGTGTTCGAAGTTGTACAAAATCTTTAGAATTACTCAAAGTACCCGTGTGCAGAGAAAAAAGTGTGTTAAGAAAATGTACGTTTGATGTAACACCATATCTTTACACTTTAATTCAAGTTTTATCTTTTTACCCACAAGTTTATCTTCTTTATTGCCCAAGTTATTTTTAATGCATTTACTTGCTTTTCGATTAAGTTTCTGCAATTTACTTTCTTTGAATTTTTAAAGTTGTTAATCTTTAGATCATGAATATGGTCGAAGTATTCATCATTTTCCAAACTTTATTTTAAGATTTACTAGCACATGTCCTAGGATTAGTATGGTCGATCCTGCAAGTAACCAAATCCCTTTTTGATTTGGAAGACCAGCGGTTGTTTACTAATTTTCACAGTAAACAAAATTGGCACGGCCAGTGGGACAGTGCTAGTAGTTTTCTTTTCAATACTTTGTTTTCATTATTGTTCTCTTTGAAAACTTCGTTGTATGTTATTGAAAAGTGGTAAAGTTGCCCCCACTAATGAAGATAGACCAAGGAGAAGATATACGAGGAGAATGGCGAATTCAAATTAGCCAATTGTTTCGATTCCTCAAAATTCATCGAGTAACAATGGAGAACCTCCCCAAGTATCTTCGACTGGGAGAAAAACTGTTCCAACGACTGTGTCAGAACCAATGCCATCTATGGCAAGTTCGATGCCTACGCAGTCGATTACCCATAGTGAGCCCATTCTAAATTATATTGGGCCAAGGGGTCCTCCAGTAACCCCTCCACTAATAGGGAACGCTTCGAGTAGGCCCTTTGTGCCTCCGGGTTTCTCTATGCCCTTAGGTGGTCGAGAGCAACCCTATAGTATGCCAACACCTATGATGGCGAACTTGCATAACGTCATCTCAACATTCTCAGAACCAGTAATGAATGTTACTTCGCCATTACAAGGATCGGGATTTGGGATAAACATGGGCTGAAGTAGCCAACCCTTAGGAATTGATTATTCCACCCAAATGCCAAACTTGACTAAAAATTCTACAGCGGTTATTAGGCAACAAATGGATGAGAGTAATCACGACATGGTCCAAATGTTGGCCCAAACAATGGGGACGATTTTTAATCCCCTAATCTAAAGTACTACTCAATCTAACCAACAAATGATGGCGCAGATGACGCGCCTTGCGGATTTCTTTGGGGTACCACAACCTCCTCGACATCCACATAGAGAATACATATTGGAAAACCCGGTAGTAGACCTCGAAGAAGAACCTACCATTAACCAAGTCCAACAAAACCAAAGAAACCCGCCCCTTGTAAATCTAGCCAATCCTGGAGTAGCGGTCGAACAGCCTAGGGTCGAACCCCCCAGAGCCCAACCTCAAATTCCAATTGAGGATAGACCAAGGGTAGTAATGGTGAATAGGAATCAAGATGCTGATAACATTGTACAGCAGATTCGACGTGATGGTATGGCCGCATATAACAATCTAGCAGCCATGGTCGAAAGGATAATGGCACGAAATGGGGTAAACTTTAGTTTTCGAAGACCAAATTATACTTTGCCATTATTAGAGTATATTTTATAATCAGACCTACCTCATAAATGGAAAGTTCCTAAATTCACTAAATTTTCTTGGGATACCACTGAATCCATTGTCGAACATGTGGCTAGGTACTTGATGGAGGCTGGAGAGATTTTGAATAATGAAAACCTTAGGGTAAAATATTTCCCAAGCGCTCTCACCAAAAATGATTTTACATGGTTTACAACCTTGCTACCAAATTCGATCCATAATTGGACTCAGTTAGAAAGATTGTTCCATGAGTAGTTTTATATGGGACAAACCAAGATTAGCCTGAAGGAATTGGCCAGTATCAAATGAAAGTTTACTGAGCAAATAGATTATTACTTGAATAGATTTCGTCTACTCAAAGCCAGGTGTTTTACACAAGTGCCAGAACACGAATTAGTGGAAATGGCCGCTGGGGGTCTGGACTATCCTATTAGAAAGAAACTGGACACCCAGTACTTGAGAGATATGGCTCAATTGGCTGATAGGGTTCGACAATTAGAACGCTTGAAGGAGGAAAAAGCCAGAGCAAATAAAAATAAGTGGGTGGCCTATGTCGAATATAATGAAGACGACGAGGGACAATATAATGATCCTTCAAACTTCTACGAAAGTGAGATCGATCTCGTTGAATTAAAGCAAGGGCCCCCTTATTCCTGTAAAGTTTTAGCCCATTCGAACGGAAAAAACCCAGTCGAACCAGAAAGGAACAATAGATTTCCTAAGAAAACTTATACATTCGACATCACCAAATGTGACGAAATCTTCGACTTGTTAGTTAAGGATAGTCAAATGATAGTGCCTCCCGGTGCTAAAATGCCTCCTTTAGAGCAAAGGAAGAAGAAAGGTTTTTGTAAGTATCATAATTTCTTAGGTCATAAAACATCTCATTGTTTTCTTTTTAGGGATCTCGTTCAGAATGCCATCAAGGATGGAAGACTAAGGTTTGGAGAAAAAGTGAAGGCTCAGATGAAAATCGAAGTTTGCCCTTTGCAAGTGGTTGATGCTCATTTCACTGAACAAGCTGTTGTCAGTATGATCGAATTTACTAATGACTTCGCTCATAACATTAACATGATCGAAGTCAATGACGACTTCATCAATGATGTTGTCATGGTTAAGATCACTAAGGATCTTGATGAAAAAATTACAAAAGATTGCATATGTGAGGTTACTGATGGCCTCACCAAAGGAATCTCCAAAGGCTGTAACAACAAAACTGCTGATGGTTTTGATGTTATAGAAACCACTGAGAATTCTAACCTGATGATGGTAACAAAAGAAACTGCTGATGGTTTCGTCCGGATGGATAACTTAAACAAGGCTAGTGATGGCCTTACAATGAAGTTTCAAAATTTGGACATTACTGAGGATGTCACTATGGATGTTAACATGGTCGAACTTTCGCAAGAAACGTCCATGGAAATTGATGAAGAGCGACGATAAGAGGAATACAACAAACTTGCTTTCCCGAAGGAAGAGGAGAGCCTGATCAATTTCCTACATAGGTGTCAAAAGAAAAAGTCGAAGGTTATGCTCTGCTCAAGGTGCAGCGTCGTGTTCGACAAGAAAGCAACCCAAAATATGGAGGGAGTTCGATTGGCGAAGGCCAGAGGAAACAGGAAAGACTTTGGTAGCCACCAAGTTTTCGACAAAAAGAGGCCATACAGGGGTCAGGATCAAGCGAAGCAAAGATTCTCAGGTGCCAAACCTACCACTTTCTAACCAACTGCAGAGGCTTCCAGAGGAAAGTGGACAAAGCCAGTCAAAGATAGAGAGTAAGGCCAACAAAAGTGGCAGAACTTTGAGGTCAATAGGGGTTCATCGATTGGGTACCGTAGGGAGTTCTAGACCTCCAGGAAGTCAGCTTATATCTCTAAGAACTACAAAGGCAAGAATCCGATGACTAGATCTCAATGGATAAGGGAGCAAAGAAGAAGGAAGGCAGAAAGGGAGGCCAGAGAGAATCAGAAAGTTGAATCAAGCACCAATGTACCTGCTGAAAAATATGAGAAAAAGGAGTTGAAACCCATCGAAAAGAAGCTTGTAGAGAGGAAGTTATTTCCCACTCAATAAGAAGAGGCTAAAAAGGAGTATGATCATTTGATAGCTAAAGACAAGATGCTCACTGATGACTTTGATACAAATTCAGAAGCATCTTTGAATATCATGGTTAATGTAGTATCTGTGCTGCCAAGGGAGTTCGACCAAGTTACTGAGGTCGAAGAGCTGGAGGATAATACCGACATAGAGATGGCCACTCACAGGTCAGTTTGTTACTATGTTATGAACAACGATTGTGTAGAAGAACATAATGCATTCTTCGAAAGACCTGATGAGGCTATGAAAAGTCACTTAAAGCCTCTTTTTATTACAGGAAAAATCGAAGATGTTCCAGTCAACAAGATCCTGGTAGATTGCGGCGCAGCAGCGAACCTGATGTCGCATTTCATGCAGAAAAAGATAGGGAAGTTCGACATAGACACGAAGCCCCACAATATGGTGTTATCCAACTATGAAGGAAAAGTTGACACCACATTAGGGGTGATTCAAGTCGACCTGACGGTAGGAACCATTAGGCTTAATACCCTTTTTGTTCCTCTAACTATAGGGGTGGGTCCAATTTTATCCTCTTTCTTTTAAAAGTTCCAATTTGGTCCCATACGTTATTAAATAGGTTCACGTTTGTCCTTGCCGTTAGAAAAGTTAAAATTTCACTTAAAATGTTGATGACGTGGATTGGATGTGCTGATGTGTATGTTACTGAATGGGGATGTAGATTAAATTTCATAAACTTTAATATAAAATATTTGGACTTGAAGCCCATATTCTTAATAATAGGCCCAATAGTTAAGTTTTATTTTTATTGTGTGAACAAACTATATAAACACTAAGATTTGTTATTGAATATTCTATATAGGACTTCACCCAGGCCATGAATGGATTGTTTCAAACTTCCAAGTTCACCCAGAACATAACACAGAACAACAACATAGTAGCTTGTCAGTTAATTTATGTTGTACAGGTTTGCAATGTGTAACTGACTGAATCTAATCAGTTAAGCTACACTGACCTTGTAAATACTGAAACACAATGAGTTAATATTCCTTTGATGTGAAATGGAAGAAAAACATATTGCAAAATTGATTGAAATATCCCTTCTTTTATATAAATAACATTAATCAAGAAAGACAATGAGTTAATATCCCTTATATATAAATAACATTAATCATTGAAATATCTCTTATATATAAATAACATTAAACATATTACAAAATTGATTGAAACATATTGAAAAACACAATGACTTAATATCCCTTCTTTTATATCTTTCATGATTCCATTCCATGGCTTTATATTTATCTCAGCCCTATTTTACATAAATAACATTAATAGGAGAAATATTTATCAGGCAATGCAAAAATATATAGTGCAATTACGTACCATCCCCAAAAAGACCAATCAGGAAAGACAATATCCAAGCTCCATTGATCTGAACAATATCCAAACAAAAGTGGTGGTGAAGCATTTGGCCCTTAAAACTCATTTGACCGAATAACCGGTCTATCTTCGCAATCGAACATTAGTTCCAAATCATGGCTATTTCATTTAGACATGTTACACTTGCACCCATTGTCCTTATTACCTGGGTGATCACAAACTTCCGCTTGCACTTCTGAACTATTTTCAAAAAAGTGTCACAGGCCATATCCTAAAACAATGGAAACAGGATTAATATATATTATCAACAAAATATTACATTATTTAAAGTGTAATGCAGACTATTTTTTAATATTTGACAGAGAGAGACATGCAGATATTATAAGGTAAATATAGATTAGAATAATACTCCAGCAAGCCATAAATTAGACAGTGTTCACCGGCATATAATATATAATTGAAGTTAAAGCTCAATGATTCGAAGTATACCTGCATGTTGCCAATCAGAAGTGCGAAAAGGATGAGAAATTAAAATGTCATAAAAACTAGAAACTCCATGAAAATCAATTCTGTAACGCCATGAAATTAAAATGTCATAAAGGTGACGAGTATTCTAGATGTAGAAACTAGAAACTCCATGAAAATCAATTCTGTAACGCCAATTATGAAATATAAATAACTGTTATTTTGCCAGTCACTATAACCTTGTGTGTGCTGGTTCTCACAATACAGGTAGTTTTTGTTGCTAATGAAATCCAATAAATAACTGTTATTATGCTGCTGCTACTGTCTTGATAAGTTCACCCATCACTAGCATCTAGTGTAGTTGATAAAGCTATTTATGAAATATAAATGTTTTTGAGGAATCTACACGCATGTTTCTGAGGTGAAGTTTAGCACTTTTGTTAAAGTCTCACATCGAGAATTCTATTGGTTCAACAAGTGTTTATAAAGCATTTCTTCACATTAGAATAATAAATCCTTATTATTGGGTTCCTAGTGTAAAAATCGTGGGCTTCAAGCCCATGTAATAGAAATTAAATTTTTTAAAATATGTATAAATTTAATTCTATATGAATTTCAAAAAAAAAATTAAATAAAAAAAATTAATTAATAATTTACTAATAAAATGACATGGATAATGAAAAAAAATTATAAATAATAAAAAAAATTAATAAATCCTATGCCACGTCATAAAAAATCGCCACCTCAGATGCCACGTCATTTATTTCTAACGGCGTTACAAATATTTGACGGAAAAGACCAATTTGATTCAGTTAGATAACGTAAGGGACCAATTTGGAACTTTTAAAAGAAAGAGGACCAAATTGGACCCATGCCTATAGTTAGAGGACCAAAAAGGGTACTAAGCCGAACCATTACTAGACTAACTATGTTCATGGTTGTGGAGACTAAGGTTAACTACAATTTATTGTTAGGGCGCCAATGCATTCACGTCATAGGACTCGTACCATCATCAATGCATCAGAGAATTACCATCTGGCGAACAAATGGTATTGTGGAAAATGTCGAAGCCGATCAGATCTATTTTATGGCTTCGGTTAATCATGTCGATAAACGCAGCTTAGACAGACATTTGGCCAATATTGCTCCTTGCAATCCAGCCAGTTTTGCATTTACTCTAGATGACAATGTGTATTTCTCTTTGTACTTACACCCCACTAATGGTTTTCAATGGGATCGAGAGGTTGTGGGCGAAAACAACCTTGCATACATAGGGACATTTGGAATCTACCCAACAGGTTGGGGGAGCGAGTTTGGTGACGATGACTGAGTTGCCAGCGCCTGAAAGAATTTCGGCTTATATAGTCGAAAATAAATAAAAAACGGCCTTGGAGGCTGAAGTAAAGTTCATGGTTGTCGAAGCCTAGAAGGAAGCATATCAGCAAAGACATGCACAACATGTACAACATGAAGAAACGTTGTGGATGGTGAACTTTGACAATCAAAATGTCACCCATGTAGCAAAGAACAACATGTTTTGTTTATTACAAACACATTGACATCCTCTATTCTTGGATACATGAAGTGTTGGCTGAGAAAACCTTGATGATGGGAAAATTCATCCATATCTTAAATTGTATGATATAATGACAAAATTCATACCACCCAGAAAGGTTGAAAACAATGATAAATCTTCCACATCCTTTAATTAAGTTAGGAAAATAAGATTAGTTGGTATTTTGTCCTTAATTTGTGACGAGTCATAGACAAGTTATCACAATAATTTTAGAACATGAAAAAGGAGAAAGTTTATTCCAAAGTTTGAATTCCTTATTTGAATATTAAGACTACTTTCAAACTTAGGAAATGTACATAGGAGATTTACAAGAGTCTTGTAAATCCAAGCGTTGACTATCCATTATCTCTCTTAAATTTAGAAGCCCACATCTTTCTCCTATAAATAGGAGACTTAAGGAAGAGTTTATTCATTGAATCAAAAGAGAGAAAATTCAAGAGTGATAATGAGAAAGAGAGTTATAGGCTTCTATGAGAGAAAAATAGCTTTGTTAGCATCTTAGTTTGGTGAGTTGAAAGATATTGTATACTAGGGATGGCAAAATGGATGAATTTGATGGATTTGGATCAGATTGTTAATGGATGGATTGAAACAATTCGCCAATCCATTAAAGTTCCAATTAAATTCATCCACTAATACAATTTTAATGGACGGATATCCATCCATCCATAAAATTAGTTTTAATATTTTAATTTTTTATAATAATTTATTTAATTTTATAGTAAGAAATTGTTGAAAAAATTTCTAAAACTTTTTTTATTGATAACTTATGTGAACCTATTTCGATAATAATGTTCAGTCCCATATTAAAAAAATATTAAATCTTTTTTTTAAGCAAATGGAATTAAAGAGAATACTGGGAGTGTTCTAATCCTTACACAAGAGAGAAAGAAAATTCCCCACCAACACAACCCTATTACTAATATGGTTTCAAATCATAGAAAGATGAGTTAGAATAAGGAATCTCCCGACAACTACTCCATTTCCACGCTAATAATTTAGCCCTCCAACAAATATTATCTACATTTGCTTTGCCCTCATTAAACAAAGTATCATTTCTTTCCAACCAAATTGCCCATACAACCGCCATCCAAATCGCCGCCCTAGAAGAATTACATTTTGAAAAAATTCTAACCCCACACCAGCAAGAGAAACTCCGGAACGTTTCCTCGAAAAGAGACCTTATTTCCACACCAACCGCTAATTATCTCCCACACCGGATAGAATAACAACAGCAAAAAAGAAGATGAATCAACGATTCGTTAAAAATATTACATAGAACACAAACAGGTTCCACTCCAACTCCTCTTCTAAGAAGCTGATCTTTAGTTGGTATACGATTCCACAAAATTTTCCACCCAAAAATTTTAATCTTTTCCGGCACTTTAAATTTCCAAATCCAATTGAAGCAAGTAATATTTTCCTCTTCCATACCAGGCCCATCATACTGCCATAACAGTATGTTGTATACCTCTTTGACAGAAAAATCAGAGAACAAATCGCTCTTCCATGAGATGACATCAAAAATGTCCAAACGCATTGCCGTATCAGAGACAAAACACTTGAGGTTCTGAAACTCGGCCCACAGCGGGTTAGCTTGCTGCATCGAAACACCCAGATTATTCCACCTCCAACTCCCACTCGACCATTCCTCCATCTCCACCACCATTGCATCCTTCTTCGAACTCAACGGATAAGTATTGGCATAGGATTGAGACAAAGGAATAGATCTCTTCCAGCAAGCATTCCAAAAGGGAGTAGATTTACCATTTACCAATTCAAACTGAGCTGCATCAGAAAACCGAAAGGCACCTGCAGTAGATATCTTGCTGCATTTTAGAATGTCAGCCCACCAAGAAAAGGAAGATCTCCTCCAAGAATCATAATCTCTTAAGATCCAAGAAGAAGCATTTCCATATCTAACCTCTATCAACCTCCTCCATAGACTGCTATTATCATTAAGGATTCTCCATTTCCATTTAGCTAACAAAGCTAAATTGAATTCTTTAATTCTCTTAATGCCTAGCCCTCCTAATGACTTACTTCTACACACCGTTTCCTAATCCAACCAATGAATTATAGATTTTTCTTCATTGCTGCCCCATAAAAAATTTCTCATAATTTTATCAACAATCTTCCAAACAGTAGCAGGGGCTTTGTAAAAAGAGAAGATGAATATAGGTAAATTAGAGAGAGTGGAGTTAATCAAAGCAACTTTACCCGCCATAGACAATAATCAACCTTTCCATAAAGCAAGTTTCACCTTAAATTTATCAATCAACGGTTTCCACGTCACGACTCTTCTAGCATTACATCCTATAGGAATTCCTAGAAAGTTGAATCCACCTGGTTCGATTTTACAAGCGAGAAAATTTGAGGCTGCCAACATAAAATGGTTGCTAACATTTAAACCGATAAGCCGTCTCTTATGATAATTAACTTTCAATCCGGATACGAGTTCGAAACCTCTCAAGATAGCTTTAATGGCCCATATGTTACTCCAACCTCCACTCCCCATCAACAAAGTGTCATCTGCAAATTGAACGACATCAACAACCAAATCGTCTTTGACCTTAAAACCTGCAAAAATACCTATTTCAGCAGCCCTTTGAATCATTTTAGTCAGACCCTCAACCACTATCACAAAAAGAAACGGTGATAGCAAATCACCTTGCATCAATCCTCTCTTAAGTTCAAAATCACGAGTAGGGCTACCGTTGAATAAAATAGACAAATGACCCGAGAAAACACACACATCCATCCACAATAGACAACGTTTCTCAAAACCCATCTTGATCATAACCTTTTTAAGGTAATCCCAATTAACGGTATCGTACGCTTTTTCAAAGTCCACCTTGAACATAACACATTCTATCTTCTCTCTAACCGCTAAATCAAACACCTCATTTGCTATCACAACTCCATCCAACAAGCTTCTGCCTGGCCCAAACGCAGACTGATTCTGAGAAATCAACCCCCCTATCACCTTCTTAAGCCATGTCGCTAATAATTTAACCAAAATTTTATACACACTACCCACCAAATATATCAGACGGTAATCACTTAGGACCAAAGGATTAGCAACTTTAGGAATTAAAGTTAAGAAAGAAGAGCTAATCGCTTTGGGTAAAAAAGCATGACGATGAAATTCCTTCACGAACTTGCAAATATCAGCTTTCATAAAATGCCAACACTTTTTAAGGAAACTTAAACTAAAACCATCTGGACCCGGACTTTTCGAACCATCACAACTCCACATCGCCTCTCTAATTTCCTCCTCCTCAAATTGGGTTTCCAAACTGCTAGCATCCGAAGCAGTAAGTGAGTTAAAAGAAATGCCTTCAAGAAGAGGCATGTCCACCTCTTTCTCGTCAAATTTCTGAAAAAAAACTCTCTAACAACATGTTTAACATCAGCAGCAGAATGCATAGGGCCATTTTCTGTGTTGACTTCCCCAATGAATCTACTTTTATCCCTTCCTTTCATATAGTTATGGAAAATTTGGAGTTGTTTTCACCATCTCTAGTCCACCTAACCCGCGACTTCTGAAGTAATAAATTGTCCTTGATCTGGATGTTTTTCCAAACAGCTCTACACGCCTCTGCTCTAATCTTCACCAAATCTTCGACTTCTTCAGCAACTGCAGAAATCAACTCTTAGTCCATTCTATTCATCTCATCCACGCTCTCTTCAGTCTTTAAATCATACCAGCCAAAAGTGTCCTTGTTCCACTTCCTCAAAGAATCTCTTAGAAGCTTCAATTTCTCTTTCAAGACATAATCACTCCTCCCAAACACTTTGAATTTATTCCACTGTTTTTCAACAAAGCTGATAAAATTGTTATCACTAAACCAACTTTCGTTAATTTTGAAAGGCTTTGGGCCCCAGTCTCTCTTCCGTATCTTCAACCAAATTAGACAATGATCGGACAAAACACGTAACAAACAAGCGGTAGTGTATATATAAAACTCGTTTTGGTCCCTGAAAAAAACTTAATAAATACAACACAAATCAATTAAAAAAACACTTTTAATGAAGTGTTCAGCTGAAGCTAAAAATAGCAGAGCAATGAACTAAAAACAGAGGCATGTAGATTCTTAAGGACGTGTTTGGCATTGTGAACATCATTTTAAAAAACTGTTGCGACCGCATTAAGGTTTTCGCTATTTTAATCGGTATAGATTCCACGACACTAATTGTGATCGTTGCGGTGTAAATTTATTGCAATTTTTATCTAACATAGAAATCGATAATAGCGGTATCAATATCGATATGAAAATATCATTTTGTCACTGTCGTTTTAGCAATTGCGAACTGTTTTTAAAATCAGATTGATTAAAAATAAAATATAAATTTAAAGTTTTTATATAAATAATTTTTTATTTAATTATAAATTTTTTTGTTTAAATTTAAAATAAAAAATTAAACAATATAATCTAATGGATTTTTAAACTATGTTGGATCCATCCATAATTTTAAATTGATGGATTGAACTAAATCAATTAACTATAATTTCTTATAATGGATGGATTGAATAGATTAAGGATGGCAATGAGCAGGGTCTGAGCAGGGTACTATAGTAATCGTCCTCAAACCTGCGCTTTAAAAAAATCCCCTTACTCGAGCCCATACCCGCATGAGCACCAACGTTTGTACTCGTACCCATATCGTATGGGTACCTAAGTACCCGTACCCATACTCATTTATCCGCATTTTTAATAAAAAATATGATAGCTCAATTATAATTTATCATGTCATTTTAATTCTTTAACAATAATTAAAAAAATTGAGGATGTTATTATTGAGTTAAGAAATAAACAAACATTAATATTAGAATACATAGAAATTTAATAGTGATAAATTTAATAAAATTGTTAAATTAACTTATGTACATAATAATGAAAATAAAAGGATATAAATATATATCGTGCGGGTATGGGGCGTGTTGGGTACTAAGATACCCGTACTCGCACTTATACCCGCTTATTTTAATGGGTAATTGTCCGTCCCCGTACTCATTTTGCGGATTTTTACCCTATCCGTTGTAGGTAAATTTGCGGGTACACAGTGGGAATGGGTACAATTGTCATCTTTAGAATGGATAATTTTTTGAATGGATTTTGTTTTAATAGATTTAATTGCCACCTCTATTTGTATACCAATAAAGTTGGATGAGATTGAGGTATTTCCTTTTGTATCAAAATATCTTGTAATGCTTTTTATGGTAGAAATATTTTTTTTGTAATAAGAACTTAATTTAATTTTGAGAGACCAAAAATATAGTCAAAACAAAACAATATAATATATTAAAAGGCGCCAAAAAATTTCACATTGACATTCAAATTCTAAAAACTTCACACTGAAATCTTGTTAAATAAATTATTCCCCAACATGAGAAATCTTTTTAATAAAGTACCTTCATTCTTTATTCTTTGCTGCCTTAGAAATATCTCTCTATTCCCCATATGAATGTCACAACATTCATTTCACCATCTCTACGGACACTTGGTCATGAACAACACAATATTGAAAAAATCTGGTGACTTTAATTCAATGAATTGTGCAATAAGCTTTGCAAACCTTGAGAACAATTCATCCATGATAGTTTCACCAAACTCGTGTATTAAAAGAGACTCAAAGCAAGCTCTATGGTACTTGGCTATGAACTCTCCTCTCACTTTGCTATCAACATAATCAACGATATCTTCTTGTAGGTTTGCATCCCAACCAATTTTAAAAGTCTTCAATATTTGAATGGTAAAAGATCCTTCGATTTCTATCATTTGTTTGACTTCCTCTATTGTAGGATGATATAAAGGCAAATTAAATAAGTCTAACTTTTCCTCTTCAACTAAACCCTACAAATAATTAGAAAGGGATTATATATATAAAAAACAAATAACAATTCAAACCAAAACTTAATTTTTATTTCATTATTATACCCTGATATAGAAAACATAAATACTATATTATACAAGTTATTTAGATACATCAATAATCGACACAAGTTCAAGTATGATATTTTCAACTTTAAAATATTAGTAGTAAGTAAAAGAATATAGAAACATTATACAAGTTCGAATTCACATTTAGAGAAAACAAAGATTCATAATGTGAGAGGAAGGATTCAAAATTTCCTTTGTTCTAATGGTTTGATTCAAGTTCAAGTCTTGTAGTGGATTATTTAAAATATTATCATTTTTGTCTTTATATCAATACTTCAAACCGTATTTTATTAATATTTATTGTGATAAATAAAAAATATTTATTTGATGGGCCTCAACTAATAATTGGTATTGTCTTTTGATACAACTTTGGTTTTCTTTAACCCTTATGTGAGAGGCGTGTTTAGCAATTGCGTGGGCTACTTTCTTGCTTCCTCAGTTTGTTTAAGAAAATATATTCCTTTTAAAAAAATTCTTAGATAGAAACAGATATAATGCGTGAATTTATATACAATCAATCATAATTTTTAAATTAATTAAAAAATAAAATTAAGATTTTTTCAATATACTATCACTAATGCATATATTTTTTTCTCAATAAAAAAATGTTTAATAAGTAAAAAAATGAAAAATTCTAGATAAAATAATTTAAATAAATAATAAAATCGAATGAAAAAATAAAATACACTAAAGCTCCATATCTCTTTATATATGTATTATAAAAAATATTACAAATTTATATTATTCTATATTAAAAAACTTAATGCACTTCAACTTTTATATAAATTATAATTGTTTTATGTGTACGTCACTACAGACTTTAAATGTATCATTTTTATTTCATAAAACTATTAAAATTATTTATTTGTTTATATAAAACAATTATTTTTCACAAGATTCATTGAAAAAAATATTTTCAACCTTTATATTTATGGAAGAAAAACTACTTCCAATAGTTGTAGTTCTCACACACAAAATTTAAAACCAACTTTAAAAATAAATATAGCACATTTTTTTTTCTTCAAAATATTACTTATTTAGTGGAGGCAACACCTAACTTTATTATAAAATATTCAAAAAAAATTAAACAAATAATAATGTTTGTGGGGGCATCTGCTCCAATGTTATACCCTTAGATCCGTTCCTGTCTATATAGTTCTAAAGTTTTCATTTCCTTTCATTGTCTCTGCTAGAATTTAGTTCTCTGTTTCAAATTCAACATATAAAAATATGGTCTCTCAGCTCTTGGAGCCATCGGGTCATTGTTATCATTCATCCAATAATAGCTCATGATTAAAGTTACCCTCTTTCATCTCTAAAAATTGCTCCTAGACTAGGGTTGTTCAAGAAATCATAAACAGAATCGAATTGTCAAATCAGATTGAATTGAAGTTAAAATAACCGAATTGTTATGTTTAGTTAGTGAATCAAACCATATTGTACAAACAGTTCTAGAATTGAATTGAAACTGAAATCGAACCAAAGCGAATCTGTAATCGAATCAAGTCGAAATTGTAACCGAATCAAACCGAAACTGAAAATGAAAAATACTAAAAATTTGTTTCAAATTTAAAAAAAAAATTAACAAATAGTTTAACGATTCTGTTCTTTAATAAATATTTTAATTTGAAAATAATTAACTTTCAACCGTTCAATATGGTTTGGAATTTTAAAATTGTTTGAACAAAGGCACTGTGATGAACAACAGTTAATGTGCAGCAAGACTGTAATTGCAAGATGAAAAAATAGTACACACACAAAATTTAATGTTTTGACATCTTGGAGGACATCTTGGAAGAGAAGAAGAAAGAGAATAGAGATGATTCTCATTTTTATTTCCACATTACAAAATGTTATTTATATGTGTTACACAAGGTAACTAACTAACAACCAATTTGTATTATAACACCAAGTTTCTTTCTCAAAAACTCAAATCTATCAAGCTTTAGAGCCTTTGTAAAACCATCTGTCAGTTGTATTTCAGTTGGACAATATTGCACTTCAATCATTCCATTGTTCACTTGCTCTCTAATGAAATGAAACCTTGTATCAATGTGTTTACTTATGCCATGTGAGATTGGATTTTTTAGCAAGGCTAATAGCTGACTTGTTATCAATTCTGAGTATCGGAGGCTTCATCACTTCACACCTCAGTTCATTCATCAGTGAATCTAACCACATTGCTTAACAAGTTGCAAATGTCCCTGCAATATATTCTGCCTCACAAGATGAAAGTGCAGTCATTGGTTGCTTCTTTGTACACCATGATATAGTTGCTTCATTGAACTTGAAAACATAGCCAGAGGTACTTCTTGTATCTGTGATGTCTCCACACCAATCACTATCTGAGTATCCAATGAGTTCAATTCTTTCACCTTTGCTTCCATTTAGGAATAACAGACCAAACTCCTTTGTGACTTTTATATAACTAAGTATCCTTTTAGAAGCTATCAAGTGAGTCTTTCATGGATCATGCATGAACTTGCTAATCACACTGCCTGAGTAGCAAATGTCAGGCCTGCTGTTGCACAAGTATCTCAATGAACCAACCATATGTCTGAACAATGTTGGATCAACTCTTTCTTCCTCACTGCACTCATCCAATTTTGAGTTTGTCTCTGATGGATTTGAAATTGAATTGCAGTTATTCATTTCAAATTTCTCAATCAGTTCACCTATATACTTCCGCTAGTGTATAACTGTTTCATTCTTCACCTTCAGAAACTCCATTCCTAAGAAGAATGAGAGTTCCCCTAGATCAGTCATTTCAAATTCAGATTTCAGCTTATTTTTTATCTTTTCAATCTCGGATTCCTTGCTTCCAGTAATAAGCAGATCATCTACATATAGGTAGATTATCATGGTTTCTTCTTCACTTGAACTTTGCACATACACACCAAACTCTGCTGAACACCTTTTGAAACCTATATGAATCAGAAACTAATCAATCCTCTTGTTCCAGGCTCTAGGGGCCTACTTCAAACCATACAAAGCCTTATAAAGTCTATACACCATGTTCTCCTTGCCTTGCACTTCAAAACCAGGAGGTTGTGACACAAACACTACCTCTTCAAGTGAACCATTTAGAAAGGTTAATTTCACATCTAAACGATAAAGTGACTACCTTCTCTTGTAAGATGGAGCCACAACTAACCTTATAGTTTCAAGCCTTGCAACTGGAGCAAACACCTCATTGTAATCAACACCATGTTTTTGTAAGAAATCTCTAGCCACCAACCTTGCCTTATACCAGTTTTTAAGGACGGTGAGCATTACCCGAAGCTGATCCATGAGAACTCCAATTTAGAAGGAGAGACCATAGAAGAGCTTTCCTTGAAAAAGCCCACTTACTCTACAACTTGACCAGGGAGCACCTTTTCCTTTCTCTCACTTTTATTTAATAGTTATGTCCTTTCATTGAGGACAATGCATGTTTTAAGTGTGGGGGAGGGAACATTTTCTTTGTTTTGTTTTCTTTTAGCTTTCTTCGTTTTTTGTGTTTGTTTTTTTAAAGTGAAAACAAAAAGAAAAAGTTAGACTTAGAAACGCATTGCATCTTTTGAAATTTTTAGGTTATAGATTAGTTTGAGGTTAGATTGTGGAGACTTGGGAAAAGTTCATAAGATCGGTACCGTTTTAACACCTTAAGTCTCCCGAATATGGAAACTGATTTAAATACTTGTTAAGACATAGGCTTGAGTTCTCATCCTTTAATAGCTCTTAAGTAATTTATCTAGCAATCAACACCATCTAGAAATCACACACTAAGTAATTAAGCTGATGCAAATAAGTGAATGATCCCGTGCTTAATAATAAATCTAAATAGGAATCCGCCTTTTAAGTTATGTGACCCTCACCCGGTCACTTAGGCTAACAGTTGTGAAAGCTTAAAAAAATAAAAAAAAGTGGTTAATTTTGAATTGTTGAAAAGATATGGATCATAGTCACTAACAAGCTTATTTACCATGTGTGTAAATAAATAACAGGCTTAATGTGATTGCATTAGAATGAAAGAGAGCAAAAAGGAGGATGAGTAAGTTAGGCTTAAGCATAAAAGCATGATTCAGATTGGTTTGTATAGGAGGGAGGTTTGTGACCGCACAATTGCGGATTTGTGTTCTTACGATATCCTTAATGTGCAAAATTAGTACCTATCGATACAATCTTGACCGAAGAAGAGTTTGTGGCCTAGAATGAGTTTCCGAATGCTATTATTTTTCATGTCTTAATACTATTTTGCTCGGAGTGCAAAAGTTCAAGTGTGGGAGAATTTGATCAGTGCATTTTAATGCACATTCTCTTATGTTTGTACTTAGGCATTTCCTTAGTTTGTTTTGTTTATTTTAATGTTTTATTATGTTTTTATACTTAAGGCTTTGTTTGCCGATAATCTATTTTCGCAACTTATTTTCAGCTTTAGCGATTATTTGATACCTGTCCACTGTTCGGATCATAACTGGAGGTACGAGAATTGGAATTATGCGTTCTACCAGATGCTGGAAAGCTGAGACACGGAACTACAACTTTCATGTTGTATGAAGAAGCTGATTCGGAGTATAGAAGGCTCGAATAATTTGTTGAAGTCAGGACCCGAATTCTGCCTTTAGGATTATTTAGGTTTGGGCTGGGTTTTTTTTTATGTTTTTCGACCTAGTTGGGTTAGAACCGGATTTTATTATGCTTCCCTATACCTAGTAGTAGTCGTGCTACTGTACGCTACGTTCTTTTCACTATTCACAATTTTGGTTTTTGCTTTTGTACGATTGAATGGAGAACTAATCCCAAGGATTAATCTGCTGTAATCGGTTTTCGCCAACACTTTGAGGTTCTTTTAATTTCCAATAAAATCTATTTCCTTCCAATTCTTCTCTGTGATATCTTGTTTGCTTAATTCGATTTATCTTAGAGTTGATTGATTTATTTCGATGATTGTATGTTCTTATACTTTGATCGCGTTTGCTTAATCCGCGTATGTTTCTCGTGTTTGCTTAATTCACGGTTACTATATCTCATCCGTTTGCTTAATTCGGAAATTAGGAATATGTATCGTATAATATCAATTGCGTTTGTTTGATTATTATTATAATCGAAAAGGGGATATAGTCTGCTTAGAAATTGGGAATTATTTGGATCGATGATTAGTTGGGAAACTAAATCAACAGATTAACCGTTTCAGCTTATTTTGATAATCACTTATTTTCAATATTTTTTCTAAATCAAAACCAAAACCCCTCCATAAACCGTTACTGTGTTGGTTAATAACATTACAAGAATTATTGTGAGAACGATACTCGAGTTGTCGTTACCGTTACTACTGTTTTAAAAAATACCCGTTTTGATCTGTGCGCGACAACAGATCACTGATTCTTTGAGGTCTCAAAGCTGCTTCCTCTTCTTCTGGTTCATCTGCATCATTATTGTTCACTTTTTCATTGTCTGATTCATCACTTGAATCAGGATAAATGCAGCTTTGTTGATTCTCTTTGCTGTATACTGGCTCTTCTTCCCATTTCCACTTCTCAGCCTCATTCACAATCACATCTCTACTGACATGAACCTTTTGAGTTAGAGGATTATAAAGCTTATAGGCACCTGTTGGATGATAGCCTATAAGTATCATAATCTCACTCTTGTCTTCAAGCTTTCTTCTTCTAACATCTGGTACATGTTTGTAGCACAAAGAGCTAAAAACTTTGAAATGCTTCACACTAGGTTTTCTTCCACACCAAGCTTCCTCTGGTATCTTCAAATTCAGCTTCTTTGTAGGACATTTATTCAGAATGTAAGCATTTGTAGTGACTGCTTCACCCCAAAACTTGTGTGGTAATTTTTTCTGCTTGATCATACTCCTTGCCATATTCAGCAGAGTTATATTCCTTATCTCAGCAAGTCCATTATGCTGAGGTGTATATGGAGTTGTTACTTCATGCACAATACCTTGATTGATACAAATAGCTTCAAATTCTTTTGAGGTGTATTCTCCTCCACCATCAGTTCTCAAGATCTTAATAGATTTGTCACTTTCCTTTTATATTAAGATTTTGAATTTCCCGAATACCTCTAATGCCTCACTCTTAAGCTTGATTATGTACAACCATATCATCCTTGCAAATTCATCAACGAATGTGATGAAGTATCTGCTTCCTCCCAATGAAGATACTTCAAAAGGACCACATATATCAAAGTGAACCACCTGTAGTGCTACACTAGCTCTTTTAGGTGCTTCAAAAGCATAGGAAAGCCTATTTTGCTTGCTCTTTACACATACTTCACAAATTGCTTTTCTGACATTCAGTTTTGGCAAGTCATACACCAGTTCTTTATAATTCAACTCACTAAGACTTCTAAAGTTTAGGTGACCATACCTCTTGTGCTATAGATCTTCAACATCTTCACTCACTGCTGCAGACAAGCACATCATCTTTTCACTTGAGATATTGCATATGTATGTTCTATTCTTTGACATGTTTGATTTAAGCACCAAATTCCTCTTTGCATCAAACAACTTCAAAGACTCACCATCCGTGGTCACTAAGAATCCCTTCTCCACCAGTTGACCAATGCTCATGAGATTGCACTTCATCTCAGGAACATACATCACATCTTTAATAATGATTCTTTTGTCATCATTGCTTCTAATCACTATATTTCCACTACCTTCAGCTGCAAGTTCTCTACTATCAGCCTATTTGATGCTTGTTTTCTTGATAGCATTAAAACTTGTCAACCATTCTTTATGTGATGTCATGTGATTTGAGCATCCAGAATCAAGAAACCACTCTTCATTCTTAATCTTTTCTTCACTGGTAGTAGCCATCATCAACACTGTACTAGAATCATCTCCATGAGCCAAATTTGCTTCTTCTTCAGTCTTTTGACCTTTCATGAACCAACATTCATCAGCAAAATGCCCATACTTCTCACAGTTGAAGCATTTCACCTTACTTTTGTCAAAGTCCCTCTTCTTGTTCTGACTTCTGCCAAAGCCTCATATCTTTGAAGATTATACTTTGTCTTCACTCTTGTTCTTTTCATTGTTGGACCAATTTGCTTTGCTTTTTCCCTTCTTCTTGAAATTATTTTAATTTCCCTCCTTCTTGGAAGTTTGAACTTGAAATGCTTGTTGAACTGATCTCTCAGAACTTTTATCAAGCACCAGGAGCTCATGTGCTTCCAATGTATTTTGCAACTCTTCAATTTTCATAGTTTTCACATCCTTTACTTTTTGGTTAGATACAACTATGAAATCAAACTTTGAACTCAAAGATCTCAGCACCTTTTCTACTACCATTTGATCTGTAATGCTCTCACCACAAGTTTGCATATGATTAACAGTGGTTGTTAATTTTTGTAAAGTAATCACTTACTTTCTGATCTTTTTCCATCTGCATCATCTCATACTTTCTTCTATTGGATTGTAGCTTCACTTGCTTCACCTTTTCTCCACCAGTGTGATAATTTTCTAAAATGTCCCATGCTTCTTTGGATCTTATCGCTTTAGAAATCTTCTCAAAGTGTTGATTGTCAACATTCT